>OZ023265.1:42081782-42681782 GCA_964006375.1 Tillus elongatus
TTTTTGAGTTATTGGTGTGATACATAATACATATATATATATATATATATATATATATATATATATATATATATATATATATATATATATATATATATATATATATACATATATATATATATATATATATATATATATATATATATATATATATATATATATACAAATTGAAACTGACCCCGGATATGAGTTCTAGCGGTCCTAGATCGCGCTTATTTGAATATTTTTTTTCAAAATTCAAAAGTCGGGATCTCCTCATTAGTGAATTTTTTCTAAGAAAATTCACTAATAAGTAAATAAAAGTCTGGACGCAGCAAGTGCGTTATGGTAGCGAATTTTTTTTAAACATTTTTAATAGCAAATGTCTTTCTTTGAGGAAAGCAGGCATCAAACTTGGTTGCCTATATAGTAGAAACAATGTACCATATTTCATCGAAATAAATTTGTTGTTTGAAAATATATAAACATTTTACAAAAGTCTGGATGCAGCAAATGTGTTATGGAAGTGAATTTCCATAAAAATGTTTTTAATAGCAAATGCGAGCAGGCATCAATCTGATTACCGGTATAGCTTATGTAGTAGAAACAATGTACTATATTTTATCAAAATTACTTATGGTTTGAAAATATACAAAAAAAATTCGTTGGTTTCCTAACCAACAAAGCTTACGTTAATAGCAAATTGAGTTGTTGAAATTTGAAGGATTTAATGAAAATTCGGTAAATTTGCAGATTAGCTCCCGAACGCTTTTCAACAAATTGTTTTCAGAAACATTACTAGAACCCCACCTGGATGCACAAACCACAAGAAAAATTTCTGGTTCACACCCCCCAAAGAAGTTACGGGACTGGGAGTGAATAGGGGTGCTGGGCGGGGTAGGTAGTAAAAAGGAAATATGAGCAGAAAATGCGAAGAAAACTGCTTGAAAGCTTTCTATTTGAAGCCATATCCCCATTAAACCCTGCCTACCCCGCACAGCACCCCTATTTGCCCCAGGTCACGTAACTTCCTTGGGGGGTATGAACAAGAAGTTATTCTTGTGGTTTATGCAACGACGGTGATTGTATGTACACGAGTGGGGGGGGGGGATAATGCCTACGACGAAGCAGACCCCCCCCCGTTCGACTTGCGGCAGGGGTGGGAGGTTGGGGGGTGGCTGCTTCGTCGTGGGGATTTTCCTTCCTCCTCGCGTGCATACAACCACCCTCGCTGCATAAACCACAAGAAAAATGTCTTGTTCCTACCCGCCAAGAAGTTACGGCACCTGGAGGGATAGGGGTGCTGTGCGGGGTAGGCAGGGTTTAAGAGGGATATGGCTTCAAGATGTGAAAAAGACAGCTTTCAAGCTCGTTTTATTTGCATTTTCTGCTCATATTTCCTTTTTACTACCTAGCCCGCCCATCACCCCTACTCACTCCTGGTCCCGTAACTTCCTTGGGGGGTGTGAACAAGAAATGTTTCTTGGGGTTTATGGATCCAAATGGGGGGGGGGGCTACGCAGGTTTCTGAAAACAGTTTTTTGAAAAGCGTTCGGGAGCTAAACTGCAAATTTACCGAAAATTCGCTACCAAATGGCACTTACTGCGTACAGATTTTTTCTTACAAACGCATCATATTTCAATAAAAATTAACGAATTTCTTTTACGAAAATTAGCTAAAAAAGTCAAAGACCGTGAAACCACAAACTTCACTAAACCTACAGCGAAAGCATCAACTTAAAACCGACAGCCAAAGCATCAGAGAAAGAGTCTATTTGAAATGAATATTCTGTAAATATTTTAGTAAAATCAAGGGCAATGACGGTTGAATCTGAAACTTAAGGGTATGCAGAACACTCTTCTTGCAACATTTTCTTTTCACAATCGGTATTTGTTTCACGTTCTTTGCCTAAACATTGCCAATTTTGACGTTTCAAATTGCGACTTTGGCGTTTTGAGGAAAACTCCAACATTTGTTTCTTTAACTGCCCATAACTTCTTTGTCTTTAAAGCTAGCGAGCTAAATTTTGGTACAGAGTTCACTCTTTATAATACAAACACGCGTTGTTGCGCGCTTACTTTGTTATTTACGGAGATTGAATTTTTTTAGAAAGAAAACACACTCTTTTCCTGGAAAACCGGGTCAGATTTTCCTGGCTAACTAACTTATCCAAGCCACTTGCAAAAGGAAGGTACTCACCAAATTTGATCAAGATCGGTCCATTATTTTTTGAGTTATCGGTCGGATATATATATATATATATATATATATATATATATATATATATATATATATATATATATATATATATATATATATATATATATATATAAACACAGATCTCCTCATTAAAGAATTTAAAAAAATCTCTAAAAGCTCTAGATACGGGATTACCCCGTTACTTGAATACTTGTTCCCAAATAGTGAGTTCATCTTCACAGATGATGGTGCACCATGCGATGGAGTAAAAGTCCATCACCAAGTATTTGGAAGAAAACAGAGTAACAACTCTGCCGTGGCCTTGACACCAATCCCACTGCCAAGAAGAGACTTAAGAAGACCAACATTAAAACAAAAGTAGTTTCCTGGTAAATATCCGCCATAATAAAGAGGGAATCAAAAACTCTTACCAAAACTGATGAGAAACATGCCATGGCGTATTGAATAGGGCATGCATACTAAATATTAAATGTAACAGCATTGGGTCCATAAAAAAAAAGAAATTAGCACTGCTTTGACATGTTTGATAACAATTATTCTGATAATGTTTACACGTCTGTAACATATTTTTACTCTAAGGTGTTGGTCTAGTTATAATTTAATTGTTTGCTAAATAAGAAACGGTTTATGGTATAATTTTTGTTTATAAAATTTAAAAAAAAAACGACTTAAAAACCTTAACAGGACACTCGAACTCAAATACGAGTATTTTAGTCAAATATCTAACTTAAAATGTTTGGTTTCTGTAAAATACATCATCTGAAATTGGCCATGAAATTAAATGATCTATGAAATAAGTAAGAAAACTTAAACTGGCATAATTAACAACATAATTATTGAATAACAGGAAAAGAATATGATGTTTTAATAAGTGCAAATAAACGAAACAACTTTGTTATTGCACAAAAATAATTAATTCAATTCTTGAATTGTTTCGTCTTGATAATAACTGTTTTGAAACAATATCCTCAATATAGTATGTGAGCAACTAGTTAGAAATAATTGCTCTGTCCATTAATTACAAAGATGTCCCGGAGCTTTAATTTTAAAAAATATATATGATAAGTTAAACCTGCATTAAATAGTACAGGCAATAGAGGAGCCCGTTACTCTTGTCCATAATGCACTAAACTACAGGAGTTATTATTTTTTTGATAGATAGGTTCAGAATTACGCACTGAATGTAAAAACACAAAATCCTTACAAATTAGAAGGGCGGAAGTGCCGCCATTTTGAGAAAAACCGTTTCGACCTATATCTCCGTAACCGTGCACTTTAGGCCAAAATTAGTAATGACCTTTATTGTAGACAATTGTATTTCTCATCTTTTTTGTTAAATAATTTTTTTTTGTATCACTCACCGTTTACAACTTATACGACTATTAGCATTCATTTATCAACTTTTTTACCTATATCATTGTTAATAATTGTTTAAAAAATAAAATGCTGATAACCTAACTTTTCAATCGACAAATTTCCTACAATTTTTACAAAAAACTTTTTTTTTCTAAAATCAATATATTCAAAGTTATAACGCGTTAAATGTTTCACTTTTCAATCGACAAATTTTTCTGGAAATATTTTAGTAAAATGAAGGACAATGACGGTTGAAGCTAAGACTTCAGGCTTTGTAAAACATTCTTCTTGAGATATTTTCTTTCCATAGCTTATATTAGTTTCAGGTTCTTTGCGTAAATGTTGCCAATTTTGACGTTTTAATTCGCGACTTTGACGTTTTGAGGAAAACCCCAATTTATTTTTGTTTAAATGCCTATAACTTTTTTGTCTTTGAACCTACAGACCTAACTTTTGGTAGCTCATTTACCTATAATGACATAAAACCGTGTACCAAATTTAGTTGCCCTTACTTTGTTATTTCCGGAGATATGATTTTTTTCGAAGGAAAACACAAAATTTTCCGGGAAAACCTGGGCCTATTTACTTGGCTAACGAACTTATCCAAGCCACTAACAAGAGGAAGGTATTCGCCAAATTTAATTAACATCGGCCCATTAGTTTTTGAGTTATCGGTGATATATATATATATATATATATATATATATATATATATATATATATATATATATATATATATATATATATATATATATATTACATATAAAAATTGAAACTGACCCCGGGTATGTGTTCTAGGGAGCATAATTAGCGCCTATTTCAAATTTTTTTTTCAAAATCAAATGTCGGGGTCTCCTCATTAGTGAATTTTTTTAAAGAAAATGCACTAATAATCATTTTAGACAAAAAAGTTTCAAGTAGAAGTTCTAGAAAATTTGTCGATTGAAAAGTTAAGTTATAAGCATTTTATTTTTTAAACAATTATTAACAAAGATATAGGTAAAAAAGTCAATAAATGAATAGTCGTATAAGTTTTAAACGGTGAGTGATACAAAAAAAAATACAAAAAAACTCGGGACGCAGCAAGTGCGTTATGGTAGTGAATTTTCATAAAAATCTTTTTAATAACAAATATGTGTGTCTTTTTAAGAAAGCAGGCATCAAATTTGGTTACCAATATAACCTATATAGTAAAAACAATGTGCCATGTTCCATTAAAATAACTTTATTGTGTGAAAATGTACAAAAATTTCCAAAAGTTAACTTAAAATGTTCCCGAAAAAACACGTTTCTTGGTCAACCTTATAGGTTAATAGCAAATTGAGCTATTCAAATTTGAAGCATTTAATGAAAATTCGCTACCATAACGCACTTGCTGCGTCCCGAATTTCTTTTCTTACAAACATGCATCGCTGAAAAATTCAAAAATGCAATAACATAAGGCGTGTTTGATTAAAAAAAAGAAAATTTGTATCACCAACGACTTATGGGCCATCCTGTGATTGTAGAAATATTTTTTTAAGATGTAGCTCAAGACACCCTATAATTAATATATACAAATTTTCTTCATATCTTGTATAATAACGGATATATTGAGCTTTATTGATTTTTTACGAAAATTCGACAAAAATTATATACCATTAAACGATAAACTCTATAGCTAAGGCTACTGCCAAGCATCAGAGAAAGGGTCTATTTGAAATGAATTTTCTGGAAACATTTTAGTAAAATGAAGGACAATGACGGTTGAAACTAAGACTTTAGGGTTTGTAAAACATCCTTTTTGAGACATTTGATTTCCATATCCCGTATTAGATTCAAGTTCTTTGCCTAAATGTTGCCGATTTTGACGTTTTAAATCGCAACTTTGACGTTTTGAGGAAAACCCCAATTTATTTTTCTTTAAATGCCTATAACTTTTTTGTCTTTTGACCTACATAGCTAAATTTTGGTAGGTGGCTTACCTATAAGGATATTAACTAGCGTACCAAATTTGGTTGCCCTTACTTTGTTAATTCCGGAGATATAATTTTTTTTCGAAAGAAAACACAACATTTTCCCGGAAAACCCGGGCAGATTTTCCTGGCTAACGAACTTATCCAAGCCATTTGCAAAAGGAATTTTTCCACCAAATTTAGTCAAAATCGGCCTATTATTTTTTGAGTTATCGGTGTGATACATATATATATATATATATAAATATATAAATATATATATATATATATATAAATATATATATATATATATATATATATATATATATATATATATATATATATATATATATATATATATATATATATATATATAAACATATAAAAATTGAAACGGACCCCGGATATGTGTTCTAGGGGGCCTAGTTCGCGGTCATTTGAAGAAATTTTTTCAAAATTCAAAAGTCGGGATCTCCTCATTAGTGAATTTTTTTTAAGAAAATTCACTAAAAAGATGAAAAATGCAGTTATCTACAATAAAGGCCATTGTCATTTTTGGTCTAAAGTGCACGGTTACGGAGATATAGGTCGAAACGGTTTTTCTCAAAATGGCGGCACTTCCGCCCTCCTGATTTGTAAGGATTTTGTGTTTTTACATTCAGTACCTAATTCTGAACATATCTATCAACAAACAAAAAATAACTCCTGTAGTTTAATGCAGAAAAAAATTCTCTATTGCCTGTACTAAAAGTAAATCTTATTATTCATTGTTGTTGTTGCCCTTACACAATGAAACTGTTCCATATTAAATACAGATGTAGAGACTTCTTCTCTGGCTCTACAAGTGCTTATTTTCTTCTCCTTTTGCCTTTTATGGCATCGTCAAACAGGAGATTTTTTTCCATCCCGCCTGACGATGCAGTAAAAACAAAACCTGTTGATAGGTCTAATAGCCTAGCTAACTGGGCGAGTAACCGTAAAGTTACGACTATGTGGTCGCCGGTTCGAATGTCGTATTTAGACATTTGTTGTTTTTTTTTCACTAGAATGTGGAATAGCCGGCTTCTGATGAGTTATGGGTGGTGTCCCTTGTCTGTATGTATGTATACGCTTCCCCTGCACCAGTCTAAGACTTCTGGGTGCGGAGTTTGTCCACTGAGGTGTTACTATTATTATATTAAACAAGTACCTGTGAAGCCAGAAAATAAGTCTCTATATCTGTTTTTGAATCTTATTGATTTCTGGGTGCGAAAAAGATGCCATTTAATAGGGCATATTACTTATGAAAATCAAATCTATGTGTTTAAATGGGTTTAAATTATCGAAGATATAAAAAATTTCCAAAAGGCAATCCAACATGATCCGGAAAAAAACCAGTTTCATCTTGGCAGTTAACGAACTCATCCAAGCTATTTGCAATAATAACTGTTTCCAGCAGTGTTAGAGCGCAGGAGGAAATAAAATACTCCCCGTGGAACAAAACTGACACACCCATAGCAATATGGAGACGAGCAGTGGAAAATGCCTCCGAACAAAGTCGCTGCCTCGGGAGCGCCAGGGCACGTTTGAAACCAGTGCTGGATGTGGCAGTATGCGAACCACTGGTGACAGAGTGTTGAACAGGAGGGCCTCTGCCGGGAAACCCGAAAATAATACAGCTGAACCAGAACTATGTGAAAAGAACCAGAAAGTAGCACCACCAGAACTATACAGGCTACCATCTCCAAAGATGCTTCAACTGATCAAGATCGGCTGACCTCTTTGGCAGGGCAACAAAGACAGCGCATTAAATGGAGCACATTAATGAATAAAGATGTGATGCGTTGTTATTTTAAAAGCACCAAAGTCGAGACGGAACTTATAGGATATAGAACGGCATTTCATGGAATGTTCAAGCTAATTCATCCAGAAATACGCAGCAGATTAAGGGAAAAGAATCTGATGGATCGTAAACGTGCAATATCTGCCAATAATTTATTGTCTGCACTAGAAATAACATCAATAAAGGCAGAAGTTGAACATGAGCTGTCAGATACCAGTGTTGAAGGTACGGTTGCACCAGACGCAGTGAATGAATTATTAAGTCAGCGCAACAGCGAACAGTCTGGGTAGACAGGTAATACGCAAGCAATTGAACATGAAGACACCAATCACTCGGAACAGACTGTTTTGAACAAGGCAACGAGCAAAATGCCGAGTGAGACTCAAAAAGTCAGTGTTGCAGCCAATGTTTGATCGAGAATGAATTTCGAACAGCTGTTACAGAATTTGAGGATACTGATCCCCGGAAAAGACACATGCTACCGAAACTATGGCCAAGTAAAAAATTACATAGGTTGGTCGAATACCTTAACAAGACAATTTTGCCAACATACATGGATAAATGAGACTCTCTGGATGAACTCCATTGCTTCGTTTATTGTTCTGCTGTTGTAATAAGAACACTTGGTTTGCGCACTAGACCTCAATACGTTGCCAAAGAACATCGCAAAAACAAAATTCCACCATGGCTCAGAAGGCTACACAAAATGGCATCGAAAGAACCAGGGCCGATTTGGGAAGACTAAGTCAGTAAAAAATTAACAATAGAACGGAAAGATTAGTTGCTCAATGTTGCAAGGATCATACATCCAGAACATTTGGAAACACTTAATAACAGTAAGCTAGTGGAGATAATAGATACCTATACATAACACCTGGGAGTTCTCTCAAAACGTTTATCCAGATATAAGAAAAGCCAGTTAGGACGCAATCATAAAAGCTACTTTTGGAGAAATGAAAGATTTTACAGACCTCGACTGACAGGAGAAACAAACTAACATTTTTAATGCAACTGGAAGAAAATGTTGAGTAGTTCTGGTCAGATTTATGGGAGAAACCAAATTTTGCAACAGGACAGCTTTGTGGATGAAAGAAGAGAAAGGAAGAGCACGGGACTGTGACAAATGGGGGTCCAATAGAGACAGTTGTTGATTTGAGAACAGTGTTACTTAAATGTGGTAACTGGAAAGCAACGGGACCTAATACGGTTCATAATTACTGGTATAAGTCTCTGACAGTTCACATAATCAAGAACTTCGGCAATATGCCGGAATTTCTCACTGAAGGTGTAACATACTTGCTGCCGAAGGATAGCAATACAACCATCCCAGTTAAATATAGACCTATAACGTGTCTACCAACTGTGTATAAAATTCTTACGGCCTTGATCAACGAGAACCACTGAACACTGTATCAGTAATAACATACTGAGGGACAAAATGGTTGCCGCAGAAATTCGCAGGGGTGCAAAGATCAAATCACATTGGATAATATCGTGGTAGTAACTGCAAAGACTAGACAAGAAACCTGCATATGGCCTATGTTGACTATAAAAAGGCCTTTGATTCAGTCCTACATAAATACCTGCTGGACATCCTGAAGCTCTATAAGGTGGTCCCTGTCAAAGTAACTTTCTGGAGATGGTAATGAAGACCTGGAAGACTCGACCGAAAATATCAAACAATGGAAAATGGGTGCCTATCAGACTTGCACACATACGTAGGGGAATATACCAGGGTGATTCTTTGAGTCCCTTGTGGTTCTGTCTGGCCCTAAATCCTCTAACATATTGAAAGCAACCCACTACGGGTACGGCATGAAGGGATTGAACAAGGAGTACACCATCTCTCATCTTCTTGATGCGCTGAAACTATATGCCAAGACCTCTGCACAACTGGTAAAACTCATTAGTATCACCAAATCTTTCTTAGATGATATCCAAAGTTTCGGCTGGGCAAGTGCAAAGCGGTACATCTGGAGCGAGGAAAAGTAAGGCAAACTGGCGGCTACCAACTTACACAGGAAAAAATCATCCAATATCTTTGTGAAACACAAAAATAAGTACCTAGGTATCTTACAACTCCAGGGAATACAACATAGCACCATAGAGGAAAATTTGAAACAGCAACTGATGTCCCGTGTCACTTCGATAATTAGAACTCAACTAACAGCAGGAAACAAGATGTAGGCAATAAATTCGTATGCCCTTCCATTACTCACATACTGCTATGGAGTAATATAGAGGACAAACACTGACCTGGATGAGCTAACTAGACTCATCCGAGTTAAAATGACAGAATATAGAATCATACACAAAAACTCAGTTGCAAAACGGATGTTATTGCCAAGATCGGAGGGTGGAAAAGGCAAGTTGAATTGCCGACAATAGGCATGGATGCAAAATGATGATAATGTTTTGTATCCTCCTACTATGTCGAAAATCATAACTACTGGACAATTGATAGTCCCTTTATTAATCTTATTTTTAAAGGGGTAGACATTGATCCAATCCAATCCATAGCAGGTGGTAGTGGAATTTTCCTTTATGTAATAATAAAGGATTTTTTCACGCCCGAGGAGGTACCACCCCATGCATCAAGGGGCCGGTGAAGTCCCAACGGACGTTTCCGGTTCTGGTGTATGAGTCGGTTTCCCTTATAAGCAAATATGATGATGGCTCCTCCTTGTATAAAATATTCCGGAGGCAAAATACCCCTCCATTCGGATCTCCGGGAGAGGGGTGTACAGGGGGCGCCAACATCAAGATTTAACATATCCTTTTCGAATATATGTGGCCTAAATTCTAACCTGAACTCCGTCCACCATTTCCTCCAGGCTAACAGGCCCCAACTCCTCTTCCTCACCGAAACCCAAATCAGTGCCAAAACAGCCACTAATCACCTTAATTTCCCGGGGTATGAGCTCCTTACTGCCTTTAGATTGCATGGAGGCGTGTGCGCATACGTCCGTAGCAATCTACCCTGCACCAGACTTCCCAATTTAGAAGCTGGAAGAAAAGACATACTATGGATAAAACTCTCTCTCAGGGCTGCAACTAAATTCATCTGTTGCATTTACCGGTCACCTTCTGACAACAACTTTGTCCAGCTCTTTGACTACCTTTCTGAAAAAACCGACTATCTGATTTCTGAATATCCTTCCTCCGAGGTCACTATTCTTGGCGACTTCAATGTCCATAATAAGGAATGGCTAGGATCTTCAAAAACCGATCCACAAGGGAGAGCAGCGGAGGCCTTTGCAGTCAGCAATTCTTTGGCCAATATGGTTCAGCAACCTACTTACTTTCCTCGTATCCCAACACACAGCTCAAATCCCTTGGATCTCCTTCTTACTACAAACCCTGAATGCTATAAGATATCAGTCACCGCCCCCCTTGGTCGCTCAGACCACGGCATGGTCACTGCTTCCTGTGCAATGCAACCCGAGGTCACACAGTCATCACACCCACGTATCGTTTGGCACTACAACTCCGCAAACTGGGACGAAATGCGGGATTACTTTCCCTCATTTCCATGGGCGTCTGTCTGCTTCTCTCATCCTGACCCCTCTGATATCTCACAAAACGTCACCGAAATTATCCAAGCTGGCATGGAATTATTTATTCCACGTACACAGAAAACCTCTTCAGCCACTCAAAAGCCCTGGTTCTCTAAATCCTGTGACAAGGCCAGACTTGAAAAGGTCAAAGCTCACAAAACGCTTCTACACAATCCCAGTCAAGAAAATCGTCGGGCATTCAACGACGCAAGAAACCGCTATGTCCGCATTCTTTCTGAGGCAAAAAACTCGTTTAATAACCACATCAAAAACAAAGTCCTCTCAAGCTCCAACGGCGGCAAACCCTTCTGGACTCTTGCTAAGTCTATTGGGAATAATTTCTGCAAGAGCACGTTCCCACCTCTTGTCTCAGGGGACGAAATTGTTTCTACCGCCCTGGGCAAGGCTGAACTTTTTGCTTCGTTGTTCGCCGGAAATTCTACTCTCAACCCACCTCCAAATGTTCAACCACCAACAGTCCCCAATGTCGCGCATAAAATGACTGATATCATTTTCAAAACTAAAAAGGTACGAAAGATGCTCTCTTCTCTTAATACCAGGAAAGCCTCTGGCCTTGACGAGATCCCAGCAATTGTTCTCAAAAAATGCGCACCAGAACTTGCTCCTGTCCTGACTCGTCTGTTTCAGATATCTTACAATAAAGGCATATTCCCTAGTAACTGGAAAACTGCTCGAGTACAACCCATCCCCAAAAAAGGATCCAAAGCGCTTCCTAGCAACTACAGGCCTATTTCTCTCCTTTCAGTCATCTCTAAAGTGATGGAAAAGTATATAAACACCGAACTACTAAAATTCCTTGAAAAACACAGTCTAATCCACGACAGGCAGTATGGATTCCGTCAGCGCAGATCGACTGCCGACCTCCTTTCCTTTGTCACCCATTCTTGGAACAAGTCTATGGAACAACACGGTGAATCCCAGATTGTTGCTCTAGACATATCCAAAGCATTCGACCAGGTCTGGCACGCAGCGCTGCTTAATAAACTTCCGGCCTATGGCCTACCACCAAAACTTTGTACCTGGACAGCAAATTTCCTCTCCAACAGGAGCATATCTGTTGTTGTGGATGGCCATTCCTCTAAACTGTATCCAATTAATGCAGGAGTTCCTCAAGGTTCAGCTTTAGCCCCTACTTTGTTTCTTCTCCACATCAATGACCTCCTCTCTAGCACATCCAACCCAGTTCACAGTTACGCGGACGACAGCACCCTCCACTCAAATATACAATATTCTAAGCCTGTCTCTTTAGCCCAATTAGATGAGGATCGCAGACTCATGGAGGGTTCTGTCTCCGTGGACCTCCAAAAAATATTAGACTGGGGAAGTAGAAATCTTGTACAATTCAACCCCACCAAAACTAAGTCTTGCATTCTTTCTCACAAGAGATACAGCAGCCCTAGACCCATCACAATGAACAACCAAGTTATTCAAAGTAATGAGTCCTTCTCTCTTGTTGGCATTTCTGTGGATCGAAATCTTAATTGGCACCAACATGTTACATCAATTGCAGAAGCGGCTGCTAAGAAATTGGGTTTCCTCTTCCGGGCTCGCAAATACTTTTCACCAACTAATCTCTATACCTTATACACTTCACAAATAAGGCCAAACCTCGAATACTGCTCCCACATCTGGGGTGCAGCTGCGGGTGCAGCTGCCGCTTCTACACTCGCTATCCTGGACTCCATTCAAAAGAGAGCTATACGTCTCATCGGTGACCCTACCCTCACCCAAAGGCTTCCATCCCTTGCCCACCGACGTGCCGTTGGTGACCTCTCTCTCTTTTATAGATATCTGCACGGGCACTGCTCAGAGGAGCTTTCCTCCATAATTCCCCCACCTGCTGCCCCCAGCAGATCTACCAGGGGAACAGAGCGAATGCACCCTTTTAATGTCCAGGTCACCAGACATAGAACATCTTGTTATGCCCGCTCTTTTGTCCCGAGGACTTCCAAGTTGTGGAATTCCTTGCCGGCACATGTTTTTCCTTCTCCCCCGAAGCTCCAAACCTTCAAGTCCAGAATTAACAAGCTGCCTCTTTCCTCCTTGTCAACACCCACGGTACGATAGTATTTAGGCTGTAAGCCCTCGTGGTGTGTTGTTGACATAAAAAAAAAATAAAAAAATAAAAAAAATAAAAAAGCTTTGTTATGACCAACAAATTAAGTTATATAGTTACTTCCATAACAAAACATCAACTGTTCTCTGTTGCCTGTCTAAATGGCCCCAAATTAACACCACTTAATTCGGCCAGTACTCAGCCTCCAGCTGTAAGTTATACAACCACAGATAAACTGAAAACGAAGCGGGAACAGAAGGAGTTGCATGGTACCTACACCAATAGGCTAGATCAGCCATGCGTGGACAAAGTGGCATCGGTAAACTGGCTTAAGCAGGGAGGTTTATATGGCAAAACAGAGGGGTTTATGATAGTCATACAAGATATGGTTATCAACACTAAAAACTATCAAAGATTTATAATAAAGGATGGAATAACTGACAAATGCCGAAAATGTCAGGGTAGCTCAGAAACCATCGAACATATAACCGGTGCTTGTCCCTCTTTAGCAAATCATGAGTATACAGCGAGACACGATAGAGCTACAAAGATTGTTCACCAGTCTCTAACACTGCCTGCGCGGCTGATTCATGAAACTACCCCTTACTACAAATACCGGCCTGACGAAGTGCTAGAAAACCGCGACTTCAAGTTACACTGGAACCGACCACTGCAGACAGACAGACACATAGAAGCCAATAGACCGGATATTCTCATGTTTGACAAACAGAGGAATCAAGTCCAACTGATAGATTTTGCAGTACCACTCAATCATAATATCCGAGATATATGCAACAAAAATAAACAAACACACACAATTAGCGGAAGAAATAAAGCATATGTGGCAAATCGAGAAAGCCGTTATATACCCGCTTATTATATCGGGGAAAGGACTGGTTCATGTGAAGTTCATACATCACCCTGTAGCAGCTTCAGTTACAATCTTCTGCCTAGTATCCAGAAATGGATCATTCTCAACACCTGCAGAATAGTTAGATCGTTCCTGTCCCAGAATAGTGAATGCTAGGTACTTGGTATGTACCCGCACATAAATACCGCTTGAGCGAGGGAAAACATAAATAGGAATAATAGAATAATAATAATACGGCGGCCGACCATTAACAGGGCAGGATATGGCGCTAGTGTGAAGCGAAACAATTCAGGGTCTCGCTTCTGATGGCGCTTACAAGTACTTGGCATCCAAGAACTCCTCTCTGTGAAGACAACAGAGGTGCGGCGGGCTGTTAAGGACAAAGTATTGGCTAGGGTGAGAAAGGTGTGCAAAACTTACTCTGTCAAAAAAAAAACGGAAACCGTTCAGCATGTGACAGGTGCTTGTGATTCTCTAGCCCAGTGCTTCGTCCTGGGGATTTTCCTTCCCCTCTCGCGTGCATGCAACCACCCTCGTTGCATAAACCACAAGAAAATTGCCTTGCTCATACCCGCCAAGGAAGTTACGGCACCTGAGGGAATAGCGGTGCTGTGCGGGGTAGGCAGGGTTTAAGGGGGATATGGCTGCAAGATGTGAAAAAGACAGCTTTCAAGCCCGTTTTCTTCGCATTTTCTGCTCATATTTCCTTTTTACTACCTACCCCGCCCAGCACCCGCTATTCACTCCTGGTCCCGTAACTACCTTGGGGGGTGTGAACAAGAATTTTTTCTTGTGGTTTGTGCATCCAGGGGGGGGGGGCTAGGCAGGTTTCTGAAAACAGTTTTTTGAAAAGCGTTCGGGAGCTAATCTGCAAATTTACCTTTTATTTTTGTGATCCAATATGACGATACTCCTGTTACGGGTGTGATATTGATTAATGTTGTCAAATGTATTCAACCTATTTGTACAATATTTGGGGGAAATATTCACTTTCACCTTATGAATCAATTTGAGGCTATTCATTTCCAAAAACTGTGACATCTCATACCAGTTTAATGATGTTAACATAGAATTAATGCTGGTGTACCTACTACATCGCAATATAATTCTCATATCTATATTTTGTAGCAGCTGTAGACGTTCAATATTTGATTTATCTGCCAAATATAGTACTGTACTGGAATAACTGTGCGAGTGTTTTTATTTCTTTAACGTCGGCCTATTTCCGCGACTATGGCCAATCACCGACGCCAGGGAGCAGTGTCACCTCACTATCCCTCCGAAGGGCGAAACGTGCAGACATTCAACTTGCTCAAATACAATGCCACAACCTCGGTTGATGTTAATTGTACAGTATGTACTGAAAAAGTGAAAGGAGTACCCTGGGATCGAACCCAGTACCCTTCGGTTCAGAGGCACACGTTCTTACCACTGGACCACCGAGGCTCTAGGAATAATTGAAGAGAGGCAGTATTATGGTGTTATAAACCATTTGCCTGGTTAACTGACAAATGACTACTGCATCTATAGAAAAAGCTCAGTATTTTTGAAACTTTTTTATATATAATCAACATTGATATCAAACTTTAGCTTGTCCACTATAACTCCCAAATATGTGAAAATTTTAACTACTTTTATTTCTTCCTCCTTGAACAAGTTTAACTCATTTCCTACATTTAATTTGTTTTCGATAATCATGCGTTTAGTCTTTCTTTATGAGAACTCAACCAGCATTTAAGTTGTAAAAATCTTCTCTAAGCTTAGTCTCAAGTTCAATTTTAAATTTACCACTCACATAGATCACTGTATCGTCCGCAAACAATTGAAACCTGCAGTGTTTCAGTACCATTCCAATATCATTTATATATAATGAAAACAAAATGGGGCCCAATATGGTTCCTTGCGGGATCCCTACATAAATCCTAAGCTCACTCGATATGATATCTCCACATTTCACAGTTTGTCTTCTGCAGTGAATGTAGTTCCGAAACCACTCCAATACAATCCCCCCCAATACCATACCCCTGCAATTTAACCAACAATAATTCCCGATCTATGGTTTCGAAGGCTCTTTTTAAGTCCAAAAATATTACGATA
This sequence comes from Tillus elongatus, assembly GCA_964006375.1. NCBI lineage: Eukaryota > Metazoa > Arthropoda > Insecta > Coleoptera > Cleridae > Tillus > Tillus elongatus. The sequence goes on from OZ023265.1 coordinate 42,097,697, forward strand.
GAGTCATAAGTACAGTTGGAGAACCCAAATCAACACAACGCATCTTTAAAGACCTGACGATCGTTTCACTAACAAGGTTAGCGTCATCAGAGAATGAAAAATTCTAAACAGCTTACTAATAAACATCACCTTTATACTGAGTTTCATGTAAAACCGAGAGGGAGACTAGATCGGAGGCAAATTTTCTGTGTATTGTATTTTTATTGCCGGACGAGGTTTTTGAAATTCCTTTATAACTTTACCTGGCAAGTTTCGGAATATTTTATCTGTATCAGAGACAGAGGGCAAACAAAGGACTAAAAAACAGTGACAGTGCTCGGTTTAAGGAACTTGTGTTTTTTATTGCCTTAAGAAATATACTTTCGTACGCATCTAGCTTCGCTGGGTGTCTAACATTTTTGATAAGTTTCAGATTTTCTCTATCAATGTGGTGGTTATTATCCAAATATGTTGTGCCACGTATGACTTATCTACACTACCGTATCTCAGCTGTGCCCAGATGTTCACGAAATCTAGCCTGAGTCTGTCTGGGTATATATATATATATATATATATATATATATATATATATATATATATATATATATATATATATATATATATATGTATATATATATATATATATATATATATATATATATATATATATATATATACCTACACACACAAGCTTCCAACTTAAACTACAAAAATAGTAAAACTAAAAAACAAATTATTCTTTTAGAGTGGAAGTATAGCTGAAAGAACTCTTATAGTAGGTACAGCCTTCTTATATATACAGGCTGTTTCTAAATTGATGCGAACAATTTTACAGGGTGATTCTTTGGCGAAAAATAAGGGGTGTCTTTCTTATAAAGTTTTTCTTGAAACCCCTTCTCCTCCAAGTTACAGCCCTTTGAAATTTTGACCAAAAAAAAGTTTTCATTAAATTTCTCCGTTATGGAATAATTTTTAAAAAACGAAATGTTGCAGTTGCATAAGGCTAACAAAATGACATTTTTAAAAGGATTTTATAACCCTATAATGTTATCACAAGAGGGTGAAAAAACATACCCTTACATTATTTTTTATCAGTACTTTTTATTGTGTGTGTCGTTTTCTATTTAAAAAATGATTTAGAAAGAAGGATTCATTTATCAACTTTTTTATGTCTTGACATTTTCTCATAAAATTGTTAGTTTCATCACAAAAAAAAAAAATATTAGTCAGATCGATGTCACATGTATTTACAGAGTGGTTATAATTTGCTGAAAAAACAAGTACGTGGTAGGCTGTCAAATAACGTCATAATTACACTAATATGTTAATATGTATTGTTCTGGATTTTACTAATTTCCAAAAATTCATAATAAGAAACAACTAGGTATTGTACTACTATTTAATAATTAATAATTAACAAACTAAGAAACGAAATGAATTATTAACAAAATGTCAATACGTATCGTCATAATAAATGTTGAAAATGCCCCTCTTCGGAGAGAACGCATGACTCTAGTCTGTTTCTCATTGAACGTCGTATTCTATGAAAAATACCGGGTGTGTTTCTTATAATATCACATGATGCGATAACACGATTTCTGAGGTCATCGATGTTTGCAACAGGACTTGAATAAACTAAGGTTTTCAGAAAACCCCACAGGCAAAAATCCAACGGATTCAATTCAGGAGATCGGGCAGGCTAATTCTGTGGGCCTCCTCGACCTATCCAACGATTTGGGTAAGCTTCGTTCAAGTAGTTACTAGCGTTGATACTAAAATGAGCCGGAGCCCTGTCGTGCATGTACCACATTTGTTGTCTAATTTGTAAAGGAATATTTTCAAGAAGTAGGGGCAACTCTTCTTCGAGTAGATGACAGTACACTTCTCCATTTAATCTTATCAGAGAAAATATGGTCCAATTAAGTCATCACCAATGACAGCATTCTTCAATTAAATTGAGGACAGCCTCTTCAAGTGCTACAGTTCTTACTTCTCTAGAACGCCCACAATCGACGGCACTTCTTGAAAATTTTCCTTCTTCTTGCAGACGTTGATGAATGCGTGCGAATATGCTGTGATGGGGTACAGTTCTATTTGGATATAACTCAGTGTAGAAGCGCTGTGCTCTTAATCCATTGCCATTAGCACGGCCATATTCAAAATGTATATCTGCCATTTCGGAATTGGTATAATTTACCATTTTATTCACTTATTTGTTCTAAGTGTTTAAAAAATTCTCGATAGATTTACAGCAACCAGAACAATTAATATTAGTGTAATTATGACGTTATTTGACAGCCTACCACGTACTTGATTTTTCAGCAAATAACAACCACTCTGTAAATTCATGTGACATCGATCTGAGTAATATTTTATTTTTTTGTGATGAAAATAACAATTTTATGAGAAAAGGTCAGGACATGAAAAAGTTGCTAAATGAATCCTTCTTTCTAAATCATTTTTTAAATAGAAAACGGTACACACAATAAAAAGTACTGATAAAAATAATGTAAGGGTAGGTTTTTCACCCTCTTGTGATAACATTATAGGGTTATAAAATCCTTTTAAAACTGTCATTTTGTTAGCCTTATGCATCTGCAATATTTCGTTTTTTAAAATTATTCCATAACGGAGAAATTTAATGAAAACTTTTTTTTTGACAAAATTTCAAAGGGGTGTAACTTGGAGGAGAAGGGGTTTCAAGAAAAACTTTATAAAAAAGACCCCCCTTATTTTTCGCCAAAGAATCACCCTGTATATGTATGTATATATATTGTATATATATATATATATATATATATATATATATATATATATATATATATATATATATATATATATATATATATATATATATATATATATATATATATATATATATATATATATATATATATATATATATATATATATATATATATATATATATATATATATATATATATATATATATATATATATATATATATATATATATATATATATATATATATATATATATATATATATATATATATATATATATATATATATATATATATATATATATATATATATATATATATATATATATATATATATATATATATATATATATATATATATATATATATATAGTTTAAGATATCTGTAGTTTCGCCCATATTTAAAACAGGAAGTCGAATTGACCCCGCCAACTATCGTCCCATAAGCTTACTTAACACGCTGGCCAAAATATTTGAGAAAGCTCTTTATTTACGACTTACTGAGTATTTCAATAAAAATAACTTAATATCTATTAATCAGTTTGGCTTCAGGGAAAACTATTCTACCGAACAGGCCCTACACAAACTTTGCTCGAAGGTCTTGACTAATTTTGATAAAGATTTAAAAACAGTTGGAATATTTTTAGACCTTCATAAGGCATTTGATACGGTGAGCCACGACATACTGATGCAAAAACTGGACAGGGTGGGTGTAAGGGGTGTAGGCCTCACTTTAATTGGGAACTACTTGAACAACCGACAGCAGGTAGTAAAAATAGGTAATGTTCTAAGTAATCCACAAGTAATAAAATGTGGGGTTCCTCAGGGATCTATACTGGGGCCCATATTGTTTTTGATTTACATAAATGACATCCTTGAGAAATTTGAGACCCGCTGCGATCTTGTAGCTTATGCGGATGATATTGTGATGATGTATGGTGCAAATACCTGGAGTGAGGCTGTTGTGTGCAGTTCTAATATTTTTCAAGACCTTGTTGTGTCTTTGGCTTCTAACAAACTAAATCTGAGCGCAAAGAAATCGAAGGTTATCACTTTTTCACCTACGAGGGTGGGTCTCCCGCACATTGTTCCCGTAATACGAGTGAAAGATGAAATAATCAAGTGCGAGACTAACGTGAAGTATCTGGGGATCATCATAGACCAGCATCTAAAATGGAATTGTCATCTTGAAACCCTGAACAAAAGGCTCAGGAAATTTGTACATATTTTTTATATTCTACGAGGCATCTTAAGTCAAAGGATTTTGCTTCTGACGTATGATAGCCTGGTCCAGTCAATTTTGAGGTATGGAATATCGTGTTGGGGATCGGCATATGACACTTACATGAATCCTCTACGCATCACACAGAACTTTATAATGAAGACTATATTGAACAAGGAGATTAAATATCCCACTAAATTGTTGTATAACCAGGCAACCAATGTACTCAATATCACTGGATTGTACATAATGGCACTCATACAATACACGCACACAACTATAAGCCTTCAGAAATTGTTAACGCATGGTTACAGTACAAGGGGCAAAATGGGTGATTTTATGACGGCTGCGGCGTGTAGGAAGAACATTTCACAGCGTTATGTATCGTACCTTGGTCCAGTGCTACTTAATCTTGTGCCACTGGAGATTAAAAAAAATGAAAGATAATTATAAGTTTAGGAAAAAACTTTTAAATCATTTAATTGAGAACTTTGTAACATTTGAGCAAGTGATACGGGAAAAGAGGGAATGATGTTTTCATACTGCGTGTATATATTTGGATAATGAATGTACATGAAAGAGTGTGGATGTGTGGGAATGTGTGAGTGTGAGTGCGCGTACGTGAGAGACTTGGTGGGTATTTAACTTGGTAAGTGAGTGTTATTTTCAATTGTGTTTGGGTAGGTATATATTGAATCGGGAAACAAGTGGTTTAGTAATTTGTTGTAAATATCGGATCTTCCTCTTTCCTCCTTTTTATTGTGATGAGAGGGGAGTAGACTTTAATCACGGCTGATTGTAGAGATCATTTAATGGTAAATAATAGAGATAAGATTGGAGAACCGGATCATACGGACGTGATACGTCCTGTTGCACTGTAACTGGAAAGATGCATGCAACTGCTCTGTAGAATATGTAGGAGGAGTTTTTCAGCACATACAAGTTCTTCTGAACTTACGTGCTACTGTTCTTAATATTAGTCGGTAAGTATTATTGTATGTATGGGAAATAAATAAAATATATAAAATATATATAAAATATATATATGATGCCTTTGAAAAATAAGGTCCTAAATAATATACCCCCCTACAAAAGTAGAAACTACAAATTCAGCAGATCTTTTGCTTCTCAAAGAATTTTCAGTTTTTCTTTAATATGTAAAACTAAAGTAAATGTGTCTACATCTGTATTTAATAGAGAATGATTTCATACCGTCATGATGCTCACAATCAAAAACTTATTTTGGACATCAACAAACCTGATAAATGACAAAAAATGGTGACATTTTTGTGAATGAAGACCAAACACATAATTTCTTGATAATATATGTCTTTCAAGATCATGAGTTAATCCTGAATAACTAATTTTAAGCAGGATTATAATTTTTTCTTTCACTTTTTAATATTTTTGAATTCAAATCTGAAAACTTTTCACTAACAAAAAGCCAGCTATTGGTTATTGCCGCTACAATGCAGTTTTTGAAAGAATTTGATTTGGATTTTTGTGTCATCTTGCATAAGTTCCCTATTGATCACCAAATTAGTTATTAATAACAAAAGTTGGCTTTGAGAATTGTAGGAATGTCGAAGAAACAAAAACTTGTTAGATGTCAAATTAGCTTTGAGACATAATTATGTACTTAAAAGTAGTTATTTTGCGAGGTAACATGAAAAATTTAAATTAATTTCTCTCCAGAATGGTGCAGTGTAGTAATAATAATAATAATAAACAAGAGTACTTCCTGTTAGAACAAAATATAGTTTTCAAATTTGATATCACAAATACCAGAAAGTAGAATATGAAACAACAATAATACAAAATGTCTGTTGGTCAACCATTAAGTTAACCCTGCACATTTTGAAAATTAGAATTGGTCTTCGAAGCTGATTGTTAGGGTAAGAAGAATTTAAAATAAATTTGAGGTTAAAAACACTACCCTGGATTTCAGAGGTTACTTAGAATTTAAAATAAATAATATTTTAATTTCAAAGTTAATTGTACCATAATTGTTTACTTCCTAGAATTACGTTTAGTGTCATATATTTTATTTATTTATGTGGTGTTAATTTGTGTATATTTACCTTGCGGATAATGAGCCTAGGTAACGCCATTCCAGTTACTGAACACACCAGCTTAACAGTGGCTCCGTAATGTATATAACCATCCCTAACTTGAAACTCCTCACTTTCTGACTCGTTATCATCAAGTAGATGTATAGTAAAAGCACCCCACTGTGTTGAACTAGCATGAAAATGTCCATTTTCTACATGCAAATACCTTGTAGAAACAGTCTGAGATCTTAACCTATTAAAAAGAGCTACCTTGGTGCCACTAGCAATACATAAATCTGCATTTTTCAGTGATTGTTTCTTTTTAGACGGTTTTGATATAACCTTAATTCGTTTACTGTGAAACACTCCGATATCATGCCCCGAACCATAAAACATCTTAACTGATAACATGAAATGTTTTCTTTTGTCAGAATCTGATATGTATAGAGTCTTTGCAGCACAGTACTGTTTGCCATTGTTCAAATCTAACTGCTGCATGTCTTGATCGGAATTTCCAATACCGATAAATGCACAGAGTTGCGAAGCTTGTTCAGATTCTCCTTCACGCAGCATCTGTTCCTGTCTTAATCTCCAACCATCTCCGAAGAGATATATACACGGTGGAGGGCAGAAAAACCTCTTTTCGTTACCATATGATTTCTGAGCTACTTTTGCATGCAGTATAACAATGACCATATCATTGCGGTCTCTGAGGTACCTCTCCATTGCTTCTCTGGTGAGTCTTCTGTCTTCGCCCCTGTAGCCTCCAGGCACGACAGCCCCCGTGAAACGTGAATACATGGCCCCATGCTGAGGTGGTGGTGTCGGTGGAGACTGTGCGTGGGCAATTCCCGGTAGACCGTACTGGTGCGGCATCTCTTACACTCAATCAGTCATTTAAAATTCACAACTTCATCTGCACAACATGTTTTCTACAAGAAAAAAATTATTAAACCACTCAAACTTTCGCATTTCCTAACACAAACATATAACTAAATTATTGTTACTGAGAGTGAACTTTTGAAAGGTTAACCGTTCTGAGATTGGCTATAGAGAATTATCGATGTAAACATAAGGTGTGAAAATTGGTAAACAAGCAGCTTATAAGTACGGAGTGAACTTGACGAAGACTTCGAACTATCAGCTACCGCTTTACGTGAGAATACAAATGCCGCACGAGCCCCCCTCTCATTCACGCTACCTCATTCCATTCGAAAAACACCTGTTCGGGGCTTGAATTTTCCGACAGTCTGGCCAACGTTTGTTGTTGTTATTGGTGATAACTAATTGCATTTTACGCCGTTTTTTCATCAATTTTAATTAACATTAATTAACTTATAGTTTTTATGCCTCAACTACATCTGCAACGAACCGACAAATACTTCTAAATTGAGATTATTAGACAACCAATCAATTTAACCTAACATATGTAAGATTGGTAGCGTAAAGCCCTGTTTACACATTTCAAATGTAGTGTTTATAGATAACACATGTTGTACGGGGATAGATCATATTGAGAAGGAAATATTAGAATAATTTTTTAAAGAATTAAGTGCGTCGTAGGTATCGAATTGTCTCTCAGAAAGCTAAGTTGAATCAAACATTTAAGTAATTGACAGCCTTTTAAAATGCTTAATTGAAACAAAAATGACAGAATTTAAGCAACAGTTCGCAAAAGCTTTGATTTTTATAATTATTATAACTTTTAACAAATCGGTCTACCAACAAATAGGTAAATTTACAGTTTAGTCCACGGACAGTTTTATATGAATCCACTGCTGCTTGATAAAGGTTGGCATCTTACATGCACGTTGACACTACTTTTACCTTGTCTTTGCTGAGTTATTAGTGAATTTTTATTTTAAAAAATTCACTATTAGAGAGGTCTCGATGGTGAGACTTTGCAAAAAAATTTTCAAATGAGCGCAAGCTAGACCCCTAGAACCCATATCCGAGGTCAGTTTCAATTTTCAACAAGTGGTCTATAAACAAAGCCAGGTTGGTAAAAATAGATTGTACAGTAAAAGGTAAGATGGTTAAGGCTGTCATTCAGGTGTGGTTTCGATATGATAAAATCAAGGAGAATTGCAAAAAATTAATTGATTCTATGCCAAATATACCCTATTCAATAATATTAAAAGATTTGTAAACGAATACTGTTTGTATTTTAGTGAATTTTTATTTAAAAAATTCACTAATAGAGAGGTATCGATGGTGAGACTTTGCAAACATTTTTTCAAATGAGCGCGAGCTAGGACCCCTAGAACCCATATCTGAGGTCAGTTTTCAAATTTCAAATGTATCCAACCGATAACTCAAAAAATAATTAACCGATTCGGATGAAACTCGGCAAGTACCTTTCTTTTATTAATGGCTTCGATGAGTTCGATAGCAAGGAAAATCGGACAAGGTTTTCCGGAAACATGTTGAATTTTCTTTCGAAAAAAATTTTTTCTCCGAAAATTAAAAAGATATTTTAATGACATTTGGTGGATATATTTCCTTGGGAAAGACCTTTTTTTTCCTCTCCCTCATGGCTCGTCCGCGGCTTTGCCGCCCCGAAAGCACTGCAGTACTTGGGCTATTGTGCATTGGGAAAGACCTTGCTACATACCAAAATTCAGCTTTCTAAGTTTATGGAAAATTTAGTTATGCAAATTTGAAGCATTTAATGAAAATTCATTACCATAACGCACTTGCTGCGTCCCGAACTTTTTACATTTAGACAGTCAGGCAGTACTAAAATCTTTTAAAACCGAGTCTAAACTGACCTGGAAATACAAAAAATCCTTGAAGCAACAGGCTGAGAACAACAAAGTAACTTTGATGTAGGTACCAGGGCATTAATAAGGCATCTAAGAAAACGAGGAAGCAGATAGCTTTGCAAAAAGGGCAGCAACAACGCCATTATATGGTCCAGTTTACTGGAGGAAAACTTCAGGCTGAAGGCAGTCAAAACGGTTCATCACCATATTAAAAGAAAAGTCTGAACTGTTTATTGTATTGAACAGGAACGACTTTAAAATAACCACAGGACGTTTCACATGACATTCCCCAGTAAGATATGACGTTATGAAGATGGGTAAGGCGGACAATGAAAACTGCAGCTACTGCACTGAAGCAGCAGTAACAACAGAACAATTGCTACGGCTCAGTTCTGCAAAAGGCTTAAATACCTTGAAGGGGTGACCCTAACATCACAGGAAATAGGTAAAATAGCCCCCAAGAAGATAGTGGACTACCTACATAAAAAGTCTGAACTTTTTGTGCAACTATTAGGAAAAAGATTCATGCACAAAAGACCCACTGGGGTCACAGCGCTAAGAGGCCAAAGGCCTATACGACTCACTAAATAATCTACATTCAAATTCTTCGCTGGCCTGGTGCGGTAAGTTAAAAATGATTTTTTTTCCACAACTATTTCTCTATTTTTTCGCTTGTTCTATTACATGCTTCTTTCTCGGTAGACCCCTTCTCCTGCAGTTACCTATCCCTATCTGTATTTTTGACTGAGAGGGTGGGGTATAGAGGATGGGCTACTTCGTCGTGGAGGTTTTCCTTCCTAGAACCACCCTCAAGGCATAAAACACAAGAAATATGTCTTGGGAAGAACTCCCAAGAAAGTTACGGGTCCTGTGGGGAATAGGATGCCTTTGCGGAGTAGACAGGGTTCAAATTGTGTATAGCTTTAAAATGTGAAAAGGCCAGCTTTTCAAAGTCTGGCTAAGCTGTTTTTGCATTTCCGCTTATATTTCCTTTTAGCGATTTTTTTTTAATTCGCTAATGAAGAGATCTGTGTTATATATATATATATATATATATATATATATATATATATATATATATATATATATATATATATATATATATATATATATATATATATATATATCCGACCGATAATTCAAAAAACAATGAACCGATCTTGATCAAATTTGGTGAGAAAATTCCTTTTGCGAGTGGCTTGGATAAGTTCGTTAGCCATGAAAATCGGACCAGGTTTTCCCGGAAAAGCTTGTGTTTTCTTTCTAAAAAATTTATATCTACGGAAATAACAAAGTAAGGGCAACCAAATTTTGTACGCGTGTTTATATTATAATGAGTGAACCATGTACCAAAATTTAGGTATCTAAGTTTTAAGAAAAAGAAGTTATGGGCAGTTAAAGAAATAAATTTTGGAGTTTTCCTCAAAACGTCAAACTTGCAATTTAAAACGTCAAAATTGGCAATGTTTAGGCAAAGAACGTGAAACAAATACGAATTGTAAAAAGAAAATGTTGCAAGAAGAGTGTTCTGCGAACCCTTAAGTTTCAGATTCAACCGTCATTGCCCTTCATTTTAGTAAAATATGTACAGAAAATTCATTTCAAATAGACCCTTTCTCTGATGCTTTGGCTGTCGGTTTAGTTAAGTTGATGCTTTCGCTGTAGGGTTAGTGAAGTTTATGGTTTAACGGTCTATAATTTTTAGCTAATTTTCGTAGAACAAATTCGTTAATGCATTTTTGCATTTTTATCGAAATATGATGCGTTTGTAAGAAAAAAATCTGGACGCAGTAAGTGCGTTTTGGTAGCGAATTTTCATTAAATCCTTTAAATTTCAATAACTCAATTTGCTATTAACGTAAGCTTTGTTGGTTAGGAAACCAACATTTAAGTTTATTTTCGGAAAATTTTTGTATATTTTCAAACCATACGTAATTTTGATAAAATATAGTACTAAGCATGTTTCTGAAAAATATTTCTTAAAATCCTCCATGGACTAACCTGCTAATTTAGCAACAAATATTGTACCCGGCACAGCAGCAAGCGTATTTTACAAGTTTTTGAATTGCTGCAGTTAATTTGAGTGGCGGTAATTCCCACATATACTTTTTTGAGGATAAAATGGAGTCTCAGCAAAGTAGTGTGAATTTTCCGAACTTTTTACACGCATAGTCTGCGAAAGGGCATTTTGTGGAATACCTACTACTTACTACAAATTATTTAATTGATTCTAAATCCATTGACAGAATGTTCATGTACATGGTAAAACGTTGCGTGTGGGTTCCTGATAGTCGGTAACCACGCAGGAACCATTTTTTTCATATTTTTTTGGCACGTTTTCAAAGAAAGTTGAACGTGTCCTGAAAGAACCCTCGATGATGTAGATGGGGTTTCTCCAGTTTCAGTCTAACTTGTTCAACTGGTTTCCGCACACACCGTCATATTAGCCTCCATCTTAGATTACGTCATCTCAGGCCAGACCTCTCATGATACATACTGTTTTTCATTTTTTCCAACAGAACCTGTTTCATTAGTTGTTGTCTTCACTTGGTGAAACCGTTTCATACTAAATACATACGTAGAGAATTCTGACTTCACTGACTTCAGTGTTTGTTTTCTTTTCGCCAACCGGTTTAATAATAATAATAATAATAATAATAATAATAATAATAATAATAATAATAATAATAATAATAATAATAATAATAATAATAATAATAATAATAATAATAATAATAATAATAATAATAATAATAATAATAATAATAATAATAATAATAATAATAATAATAATAATAATAATAATAATAATAATAATAATAATAATAAGAAGAAGAAGAAGAAGAAGAAGAAGAAGAAGAAGGCTTCTTACGAAATTTCGGTGCCTTCACACCAACTCATCTGTTAGAAGACTGTATACACCTCGGAAAGGAGGCGGCAGAGGGTTAATCCATATAAAGAACCTCTGTTTTAAGCAAGAAAGAAACATGCGACAACGTTTTCTTGCATCGCAGGATGACCTGATGAGGTTGGTGGTGTGCGAGGATAAGGATTATACTTCACTTAGGCTGGGTCAGCGCAACTATGAGTTGGACGCCCCGGCTGACCAGGACGGTGTAGTCCAGTGGAGCGACCAGGCTATGCATGGAAAGTACCCCAAACACCTGCAGGCAGATAATGTTGATAAAACCTCTTCGCTTATGTGGTTGGTCGAGGGGCAACTCTACCCGGAGACAGAGGGTTTTGTGATGGCCATTCAGGATAGGGTTATAAAAACTAAAAACTACGAGAAGCATTGCGTAAAATTAGAAGTGGTGGATAAATGTCGAAAATGCGCAGTTGTTGGAGAGACCATTGAACACGTCATGGCAGCATGTCCTGCTCTCTCAAACGCAGCTTACTTAGGCAGACATAATCAGCTCGCCAAGATCATCCATCAACAAATCGCTTTGAAATACAGCCTCCTGAGCCCGTCAACAACACCAGCTTACTACAAGTATTCTCCGGAGGCGGTGCTGGAGTCGGCGGACTTTCTCCTGTACTGGGACCGACCCATGATAACGGACCGCACTGTGGACTTCAATAGGCCAGACACTGTCCTGATAAACAAACAGATGGGGCTTGCTGTGATCATAGACATTGCTGTACCGCTGTCCCATAACATTCAGAAAACTGAAATTGAAAAGATCACGAAGTATGAAAACTTGGCATATAAAATAAAAAACATATGGAAGCTCCAGAAGGTGGCTATACATCCTTTCGTAATGTCGGCGGAAGGAATAGTCACCAAAAATTTCATGGGAAATCTGAAGGAACTCGGATTACCAAATAACATCCTAAACATGGGGCAGAGGGCAGTTCTGCTGCAGACATGTCACATAGTCCGAAAATTCCTCAGTTAAGTTGCGACCTCAAACACGTCTGCTGTGTTGAAGCACCAGAAGTCAGACTGTAATAATAATATCGACATAATGGGATATGAAGAATTTCATCCCCATCCACCGAGCCGAACTCCAATGTCGCCCGCGGGGGGTCGGTCAAAAGGTTACCAGTAGTAATACTGAGAAAGTGTAACGCTTATATCAAATAATAATAATAATAATAATAATAATAATAATAATAATAATAATAATAATAATAATAATAATAATAATAATAATAATAATAATAATAATAATAATAATAATAATAATAATAATAATAATAATAATAATAATAATAATAATAATGACAATAATTTAAGATGACATAATTATTACCAATAACAAAAATAGAAGCATATTTTTTAAGTTAGTCTATTTCCGCGACTATGGCCAGTCACCGACGCCAGGGAGCAGTTTCACCTCACTATCCTGAATATTTCGCCGAACACCTGCTTTCACAATTTCTCTATTTTATCGCTTGCCATGTTACATGCTTTTTTCCCGGTACACCCCTTCCACTATCTATTTCTCAGATGACTCCCCGCCGTGTTTTTATGGGGGGCGGGTTACTTCGTCGTGGGGGGGTTTGCTTCCCCTCCTGCATGCCTGCAGCAACCCTAAATGCATAAACACATGAAAAAACATCCCCTAAGAAAGTTAAAGGACCTGCGGCGAATGCGGGTTACACAGGGTTTAAAGGAGGTATGGCTGCAAAATGTGAAAAGTGTAGCTTTTAGAGGTCAGACTAAGCTTTCTCGCATTTTGCGTTCACATCTCCTTTTTATCTTCCCCGCCCAGCACCCCTATTCACTCCTGGTCCCGTATTTTCATAGTGGTTATTTGCAAGATACTTTTCTTGTGTTTTTTGTGAATCCAGCGGTGCTCTTGACCATGTTTCTGATTGTTTTTCTAAAAATCCTTCAGGAGGTAAAGTGCAAATTTACCAATATAAATTGAAATTGTGTATGATGGTAACTAAATAAGTTTTATTAAATGGTATCTTAAAATCTGGACGCAGCAACTGCGTCATGGTAGTAAATTTTCATAAAAATGTTTTAATAACAAATATTTCTTTTTTCAATGAAAGGAGGCATCAAATTTCGTTACCAGTATAACCTGTATAGTAGAAACAATGAACCATATTTCATCAAATAAGCTTTTTGACAAAACTCTCAAAAAAGTTTTTTGCATGAAAATTTACAAACAATTTTTTCACGAAAATCTGAAAACATTTTTCAATAACTTATTAAACATTTATTATTATGCCCTTCACTTCTGAGACACAAAATACAGACTGGTCTATTTGAAACAATTGAGTTACGACAGTTTCATTTTTCTTATTTCAGTTACTATTTGAGATCGCCCCGTATACGGAATCTCGATATTTTCATGAAATAATATAAACGAAAACCTCTCTGAGTGCGTCATTTGCAGTAGACTGTATCACAATTTTTGATATGTGCCAAAAATGTGAAAAGTTGCACAACAATTGAAATAAGTCGAAAACAAACATACATTACAATTCAATGCAAAAATACAATAGTATAAGGAGTATTCGATTTTAAAAAGAAAATTTGTATCACCAACGACTTATGGGCTACCTGTGATTAACGAAAAAAATTTCATAAGATTCAGCTCAAGATACCCGATAACTAACGTAGACAATTGTAAGACTCGATGCATTTTCGCAACAATTAGAACCGAAGACCGGTTTCGCTCTCATTAGAGCTCTTCAGTACGGCATACTAATTGCAGCAAAAATGCACCAAAAGTAACACGGATATCGTATAGCCAGTCTTAAAATACTCAGTAAGTGGTGGACGTGCCGCCACCTAGTTGCGGAACCAAGTAGTATGCTGTCACGCCAGCTCCAAATAACACAAAGTGTTAAAAAAAAAGAGACTGGATACAGCTAACTAACAATTAAGAAAATTGTCAGCCCTGGCCCATTTCTACCCCAATATAGGGACAGAGTATGTAAGACTCGATGCATTTTCGCAACAATTAGAACCGTAGACCGTAGTGGCGGCACGGCCACCACTTATTGAGTATTTTAAGACTGGCTATACGATAGCCATGTTACTTTTGGTGCATTTTTGCTGCAATTAGTATGCCGTACTGAAGAGCTCTAATGAGAGCGAAACCGGTCTACGGTTTTAATTGTTGCGAAAATGCATCGAGTCTTACATACTTTGTCCCTATATTGGGGTAGAAATGGACCAGGGCTGACAATTTTCTAAATTGTTAGTTAGCTGTATCCAGTCCCTATTTTTTTAACACTTTGTGTTATTTGGAGCTGGCGTGACAGCATACTACTTGGTTCCGCAACTAGGTGGCGGCACGTCCACCACTTACTGAGTAGACAATTGTTTCTCGTATCTTGTATAATAACGTAATATTGAGCTTGACCGTAGAAATGCGTCACTCTGTAAATTTGTAAAGAAATAAAAACTGAAACTAACCCCGGATATGGTTCCTAGTGGACCTAATTCGCGCTCAGTTGAAAGAATCTATTCAAAATTCGCGGTCTCCTCGTTAGCGAATTTCGTCTGCGAAAATTTGCTAAAAATTATAGAGAATTAAACCATAAACTCTATAACTAAAACTACTGCTAAAGCATCAGAGAAAGGGTCTATTTGAAATGAATTTTCTGGAAACATTTTAGTAAAATGAAAGACAAAGACGGGTGAAGCTGAAATTTAAGGACTTGCATAGCACATTCTTGCGACATTTTCTCTACATAGCCTGTATTAGCTTTAGGCTATTTGCCTAAACGGTTCCAATTTTGACGTTTCAAATCGTGACTTTGACGTTTCAAGAGAAAAAGTTATCAAATGTTCAAAGTAATTTTTCTGGCATTTCTAGGCCTTCTTGCGCCAAAAAGCTTAGTCTTTGCCTGTAACATAGATTTTGTTATGCACACAAAATATTTTCTTTTTGTTTATGTAGTCATCAGTGGCATCGAATTTTTTTTCTTTAAATGCCCATAACTTTATGTTTGTTTGTACCTAGTTTACTTTGTGTGACATAAACCCGTGTGTCTAATTTGATTGCCCTAACTTTGTTATTTCCGAAAATATTAAAAGTTTCCGAAAGAAAACACAAAATTTTCCGGGAAACACTCTGCCGATTGTCCTGGCTAACAAACTTATTCAGGCCATTTGCAAAAGGAAGGTACCCACCAAATTTGATCGAAATCGGCCCATAGCTTTTTGAGTTATCGGTGTGATACACACATATATATATATATATATATATATATATATATATATATATATATATATATATATATATATATATATATATATATATATATATATAGGGAAAAGGGTTAAGGGCAAAGCCGCAAGGAGACAACCGCATACACGTGTTTCAAGTTTATTAGCCATCATCAGTACGGTATAGCCAGGTGAATGTGGGAACACACTTGAAGATGCAAAAATACACGGAGTCACAACAGGCAACCAGTGCACATTTGCAGCAAGATTTGGAAGACCCTCAATCCGAGGGAAACAACCAAAATAGCCACGGAGGCAAATAAATCTCCTGCGTGAGCATTTGAAGCCCAGGAATTTATACTAACTATAACAGGATCTATAACACGGCATTTCTGTACTATACCAGGAAAAAGGGTTTGTTCTTAACCCTTTTTCCGTGTATATATATATATATATATATATATATATATATATATATATATATATATATATATATATATATATATATATATATATATATATATACAGTGGCGGATTTGCAGTCTTGGCCGCCCTAGGCCCCAGGCCATGTAGTAAGTACCAGCCGCCCCCTTCTCAGCACCCATCATATAGACTACATAATGAATTTACTTTATTGGCCGCCCCTAATATCTGGCCGCCCTAGGCCTACTGTGCCTTAGGGCAAATCCGCCACTGTATATATATATATATATATATATATATATATATATATATATATATATATATATATATATAAACATATAAAAAGTCAAACTGTCCCTGGAGATGGGTTGCAGAGGCCTAGTTCGCACTCATTGGAAGAAATTGTTTCAAAATTCAAAAGTCAAGATCTTCTCATTAATGAATTTTTTAAAGAAAACAAACCTGAATCCAACAACAATGGAGATCTGGACTTGATATGTAATACCTACATCACGAGATACTATTCGTGCTTACTTCGACAAACGTGTACTAATTGACATCACCCGGTAGTGTGAATTCCCACGCTCGTTTAATGCATCAAGTGTGAACTAGTCCTAATTGATTACTTTCGCGTAACTGGCTGGGACTGCCGGCGCGGTTCCCGCCGCAGCCCGCGAGCAGCAGATAGGGAAGGATGTAGGGTTATAGAGCCAGGGCGTGGGAAAATCCTGGTGTGGGAAAGAGTGGGTGGCCTCGGCCTCACTAACACTAACCAATACAACATTGTTGCCAAACCACATGAAAACATAAGTGATTTAGATACAATTTAGATATGTGTATTTGATAGGTTCTTCCCTTTCACTTGCTCAATCTATCAGCTCGATCAAAATAAATGCAGTGTGTATTTAATAATCTAAATATTTTTTCCTGAATTCTAATGATAAGGTTGTTAATGTAGCCTATGTGCGGGGCGACGCATACAGAATAAGTCCTAGGATGAGTTCCCTGCAGGTCGTAAGAAGCAACTAACTAGAGCTGCTGGCTAACAATTTATTTTCATGGCCCTACACTATATAATATTAATTTTCCCATTACTTGCCTTTTTTAATGCAGTAGTCCTATCGTGTGTCTAAAACATATTGAACTTGATTTGTGATACAGGGTCGGTGTTTACTCCCTTCTTGAATAGTTGGTCTTCAGAAATATGTCTACCGGGAGGGCATTCCAAAGGAAAAAACGCACCGCTCGACAATAAGTGGGGCATTTGACACTAAAATCGTGCATTTTTCGAGTAAAATGGCTTTGACGAATAAAGGTCTCAAGCGGAGGAACTAACGAAGTAATTTCCAAAAAGCAATGTCGATGGTAATATTTTAGCGAATTTTTTTTTAATGCGCTAATGAGGAGATCTGTGTTTATATATATATATATATATATATATATATATATATATATATATATATATATATATATATATATATATATATATCCGACCGATAACTCAAAAAATGATGGACCGATCTTGATCAAATTTGGTGAGTACCTTCCTTTTGCAAGTGGCTTGGATAAGTTCGTTAGCCAGGAAAATCGGACTAGGTTTTCCTGGAAAATTTTGTGTTTTCTTTCTAAATAAATTCATATCTCCGTAAATAACAAAGAGTAAGGGCACGCGTGTTTGTATTATAAAGAGTGAACTCTGTACCAAAATTTGGGTCCCTAGCTTTAAAGACAAGAAAGTTATGGGCAGTTAAATAAACACATTTTGGAGTTTTCCTCAAAACGTCTAACTCGCAATTTTAAACGTCAATATTGGCAATGTTTAGGCAAAGAACTTGAAACAAATACGGATTGTGAAAAGAAAATGTTGCTAGAAGAGTGTTCTGCAAACCCTTAAGTTTCAGATTCAACCGTCATTGCCCTTCATTTTACTAAAATATTTACAGAATATTCATTTCAAATAGACCCTTTCTCTGATGCTTTGGCTGTCAGTTTAGTTAAGTTGATGCCTTTTTGGATATTTATTCGTAGGTTTAGTGAAGTTTATGGTTTAACGGTCTATAATTTTTTTAGCTAATTTAACTATCGATTGCCAGAATCGCGAGACTCGATCAACGTTCCCGGCCCATTGATGATCGCAAATAGTTTTTAATAAGTTTAAATTGGCTAAAACTCCTTTCACGCCCTGCGGATGTGGTCGAAAGCGTAAAGTAAAACCACAGCACAATATAAATATTGAAAGCGCATTCTGGAAATCAAGGGTGTAGATCTGTTGCAAGAGATACAAACCGTTGACCTTATTTATGTCGCCGACGAAAAATGGAGCTTGATCTTAAACTGCGAGTCCCTGGCAGAACTCAAATATATTTAACCTTTGGTCATTATTTTGGTGCTGGATCTACGAGTATAATCTTTTGCAGTTCATCAGTCGACATATTCAATATTTCACGACAAATTGAGAACTGCAAAATTTCAATTTAGTGTGCACTAGCAATCTTCGTTTTGATGTCTGATATGGTTTGATTAAATACAATAATTATTGCTTTAGAAAATAGCTGAACAGGTTGAAGTGTTTGTGATTCGTCCTCGCATAGTTCACAAAAGTGTTTTTTGCTCTTCGGTTACTCTTTTAGCCTCTTCCATTCA
Organism: Tillus elongatus; assembly: GCA_964006375.1. Lineage (NCBI taxonomy): Eukaryota > Metazoa > Arthropoda > Insecta > Coleoptera > Cleridae > Tillus > Tillus elongatus. Next base: position 42,116,665 of record OZ023265.1, read on the forward strand.
ACATTCCATAGGATTTTCTCTCAATTTTTGCAAAGTTATGGCCAGGCCTTCCATTAAAATAACGGAACGCGCAAGAATTGTATATTATTTTCCTTTTTAATTCTCATATTTACTTGAGTCATTTCTTGAAGAATAGTAGACCGAATTGTTAAGTTGACAATAAATTCGAAATTCCTCTCAGCATGCGTGTACTGCCTCGTACTTTGATGCAGCATTGAGAGAAATTTCATGCATTTCTTCCAAGGATTTGACTACTTCCGGTAAATTATTTAAAAGGGTTTTCAGATCAAAATGTTTTGCCGACCATTTTGTCTGGCTGCTTCCATTTAGGTCCGTTCGTCCAATTCCTGCCTGCCACTGATAATCAATATTTTGATGGACTGAGACGGTGTGCCACAGTTGCCGCCCGGGGCAAGCACCCCGGCATGCTTACAACAACAACAACACCCCCCCCCCCCCCCCCGAAGATGGGAAGGTATCTGTTTGTAGGGGATGTGTTGCGGAGATGAGACAATGATCAGACTTGCTTATGGGAGCCAATGTTAGTACTCTGTAGTTTTCGGGGTTAGTCGTCAGAAAAAGGTCAAGAGTATAGGTTATGTATGGTTACATATCTAAAACAATTATATCTGGAATGCGAGTAGGAACCTCTGTTAGCAGCACAATCGCCCGATCTTACGCTGTTAAACTTATTATGGAGATATGTGAAAAGCATGGTATGCAAAACTAAATCACGCGATTTAACTGACTTACGAAGAAGAATAACGATTACGATTAGGTCGGTGACGCCTCAGATGTTGATTAACGTTAGAAGACATTTTTATTCACGATTAGGATGCTGCCAAGACGTTTAAGGCATGCATTTTGAACATCTCCTACAGCGAGATTGATGTGTTTTTTATTTTTTCTCGTTAGCAAGAATGAAACCCGATAAGTTTATAATTTTTTGGTGTGTTGTAACGAAGTTTGTCAACCAAATGAATTAATTTTTTTTCTGTTAATTTTCACAATAAATTTTAAAATCTTGGCGTTTTTGAATAGTAATGAAGATATTCTTCAAATGAGGTAGCACGCAAGCCCCTACTTTTTCTATTTAAAAAATTTGGGGGTTACAACTATCACTCTAAGGCGGTTGAATGTGGGGGTAAAGTTTCCACTTTGCAGGATGTCATTTTACTTCCACATCGTCAATACGTGCGAATGAAGTATGGCATCGGCGACAAAAATTTAAAAGAATTTATTTTTCGCTTAAACGCCGATAAGGTGTCAAAACATATAGAAAACATGATTTTGGAACGAATTTTTTTGTCTGTCGGTCTGTATGTCTGTCTCTTTGTAGCCACGATTACTTTTTTTAATACATATTTCAACAACACACCACGAGGGCTTACAGCCTAAATCCTATCGTACCGTGGGTGTCGACAAGGAGGAAAGAGGCAACTTGTTAATTCTGGACTTGAAGGTTTGGAGATTCGGAGGAGAAGGAAAAACATGTGCCGGTCAGGAATTCCACAACTTGGAAGTCCTCGGGACAAAAGAGCGGGCATAACAAGATGTTCTATGTCTGGGGACCTGGACAGTAAAAGGGTGCATTAGCTCTGTTCCCCTGGTAGATCTGTTGGGGGCAGTAGGTGGAGGAACTATGGAAGAAAGTTCCTCTGAGAAGTGCCCGTGCAGATAACTATAAAAGAGAGAAAGGTCACCAACGGCACGTCGGTGGGCAAGGGATGGCAGCCTTTGGGTGAGGGTAGGGTCACCGATGAGACGTATAGCTCTCTTCTGAATGGAGTATAAGGTATAGAGATTAGCTGCTGAAAAGTATTTGCGAGCCCGGAAGAGGAAACCTAATTTCTTAGCAGCCGCTTCTGCAATGGATGTGACATGTTGGTGCCAATTGAGATTTGGATCCACAGAAATGCCAGCAAGTGAAAGGACTCATTACTTTGAATAACTTGGTTGTTCATTGTGATGGGTCTAGGACTGGTGTATCTCTTATGAAATTGAAAGCAAGACTGAGATTTGGTGGAGTTGAATTGTAAAAGATTTCTACTTCCCCAGTCTAATATTTTTTGAAGATCCAGAGAGACAGAACCCTCCATGAGTCTGAGATCCTAATCTAATTGGGCTAAAGAGACAGGCTTAGAATATTGTATATTTGAGTGGAGGGTGCTGTCGTCCGCGTAACTATGAACTGGGTTTTATCGTGTAGTTCCATAGACTTGTTCCAAGAATGGATGACAAAGGAAAAGAGATCGGCAGTTGATCTGCGCTGACGGAATCCATACTGCCTGTCGTGGATTAGACTGTGTTTTTCAAGAAATTTTAGTAATTCGGTGTTTATATACGTTTCCATCACTTTAGAGACGAGACGACTGAAAGGAGAGAAATAGGCCTGTAGTTGCTAGAAAGCGCTTTGGATCCTTTCTTGGGCACGGGTTGTACTCGAGCCGTTTTCCAGTTACTAGGGGATATGCCTCTATTGTAAGATGTTTGAAACAGACGAGTTAGGACAGGAGGAAGTTCTGGTGCGCATTTTTTGAGAACAATTGCTGGGATCTCGTCAAGGCCAGAGGCTTTCCTGGTATTAAGAGAAGAGAGCATATTTCGTACCTTTTAGTGAATTTTTAGTTAAAAAAAATTTTGTTTTGAAAATGATATCCGTCATTTTATGCGCGACATTGGAGACTGTTAGTGGTTGAACATTTGGAGGTGGGTTGAGAGTAGAATTGCTGGCGAACAACGAGGCAAAAAGTTCAGCTTTAGAACGAATTGAAATATCGTGTTCAAATTTGGTACACAGTTATCACCAGTCAAACGAACGGTTCGGATTGTTTTTGGGTAAAATCGCTCCAGGGATAGGGGATAAATAGGGGGTGATTTGGTGAAAATGATATTTTTTCGTTAAAACTCGCGTGGGGTAGTGGATAAATAGGGGTTGATTTGGTAAAAATGATATTTTTTCGTTAAAACTCGCATTAGGGTTTGTTTATTGGAAAATTTTTAAATTAATCAAATATCTAGTATTCCGTGCTGAAATTAAATTAGGGGTTGAATACGTGGAGGTGGAATACCGGTGACAGAAATTTCGACATTTTTTATTTGCTGAAACAACGTAAAAAGTCTCAAAACATATAAAAAGCTTGATTCTGGAACGATTTTTTGTGTCTGTCGGCCTGTATGTCTGTCAGTTGGTATTAGGTGCAATAACTTTCGAATGAATTGAGATATCATCTTCAAATTTGGTATCTAGTTTTTTTTTTGTTCCCTCAGGGCTCGTCCGCGGCCTTGCCGCCCCGATAGCACCGCAACCCTTGGTTGATTGTGCATACCCCTAGTCTTACTCCACCCATTCCAAAATCACTGTGCCTTGAACTAGTCTGCACAGCGATTGGTAGGGTGAAGTTTTATATTGCTCTGTCTCCGGTCTAGAGTGACCGTAGATCAGTTGTCTTTTCCGGTTCAGAGCTATACACTCGCACAAGATGTGCTGGGCTGATTCCTCCCCCTCGCCGCAGAGTCTGCATGCGAGGTCCCCTTCGAACCGCCCCATTTTATGTAGGTGTTTCTTGACGGCCATGTGTCCCGTCAAGAGACCTGTTGTGTTTCTGAGCTGTCCTCTGCTAAGGTTTAGCAGCTCCACAGCTCTCTTTGAACTGGGTCTGTCAATTATTGACTTCCCATGTCTGAGCCCTGGACAGTCCGCCCAGTACACCTTGTGTTGGTTTCTGACCCAGGACTTAATGGCTCCCCTGGCAGTGCTCTTTGACACGCCCAGAGCCGGTTCTGGTCCCATAAATGGTTCTGCTGACCCCCTCTTTGCGAGACTGTCAGCTTCTTCATTGCCTTTGACCCCCGAGTGACCCGGCACCCAGATGAGGGTCACCTCATTCTGCCCAGTCAGGTGGCTCGTCTCGTCTCGGCACTCACTCACCAGCCAGGAATTTACCCGTGGGCTACTTAGTGCCTTAAGGGCTGCCTGGCTGTCTGTGGCTATGAGGATCCGCTTGTTGGTGTAGCCCCTCCTCTTGTTCTCCCGCACACAGTGCAGGATGGCGTACATCTCGGCCTGAAACACCGTTGCATGGGCTCCGAGGGAAATACTGTGACTTACCCTCGGTCCTTCCGAGTAAACACCTGCCCCCGTCCCACGCTCCCCGCCAGATCCGTCCGTGAACCAGACAAGCGCGTCCCGTGGTATGCCCGGTGTCTCCTCCCGCCATGCCCCGCGATCAGGGATTTCCACTGTGAAGTTGTTTTCCCTGCACATTCGCGGGCTCGCGAAGTCTGACCTCATTTCAAGCATGTGTTCCTTCACGATCTCCTGAATTTTGCAGTGGCCCCTGAAGCCTGGGTTGATCTTCAGTCTACCATTGCAGGCTAGTCTGTATAGTCCTAGCCTGGCCTCTCCCATAATAACGAAGTGTAGGGGGGGTAGATCCAGCAACACCTCCATGGCGGCTGTTGGGGTTGAAGACATGGCCCCTGTGATGCCTAGGCAAGCCATCCTTTGGATCTTGCCTAGTTTTTGTTTGGCACTGGATTGTGTCACCTTAGGCCACCAGACCAGTGCCGCATATGTTAACGATGGTCTGACCACCCTTGTGTACAGCCAGTGGGCCATACTAGGTCTTAGTCCCCACGTTTTTCCATATAGCCGCCTAGTGACGGCTAAGGTCATGACTGCCTTACGCAGTATTTTTCCAATGTGACCATTCCAGGTTAGCTTAGAGTCCAATACGACCCCAAGATATTTTACCTCCCTGGCCATTGGAACGCTCCTACCGTATAGAGTGAGAGTTCTGTGGCTTTCACACTTCCTCCTCCTCGTAAACGGCACGACGGTTGCTTTCTCGGGGCTCACCCCGAGCCCTTGATCAACCGTCCACCCTTCCACCACTTTCAGTGCAGTCTGCATACGCTCCCACACTGCCTGTGTGACCTTTCCTCGGACTATGATGACAATGTCGTCCGCATAGCCCTGTACCTCATACCCCCCTCCCGAGAGCCTCCCCAGCAGGCCGTCCACGACTAGACACCAGAGCAAGGGAGACAGAACGCTCCCCTGCGGACACCCCGCCGCGACCCCCGCCAGCAGAGTCCCTCCCGCGACTGAGGTGAACACCGCCCTGTCCCTGAGCATGGAACCGATCCACCTGCAGCAGGTCTCCTCTATTCCACGCTCCCGGGCAGCTGCCAGAACCGATCCGAACGAGGTGTTGCTAAAGGCCCCCTCTATGTCTAGGAAGGCCCCCAGCGCCACCTCCTTGTTCTCCAGCGTATTCTCCAGTTTCAGCACCAGTTGGTGCAGTGCTGTTTCTGTTGAGAATCCTGCTCTGTATGCATATTGTCCGCAGTGTAGAGGATATGCTTCCAGTACACCGCCCCTAATGTGCCGGTCGAGCAGTTTTTCCACTGTTTTCAGCAAGAAGGACATGAGACTTATTGGCCTCAGGGACTTTGCCTGGTCTGTTGGACGCCCAGGTTTAGGAATAAATACAACCCTGGCCAGTCTCCATGCCCTCGGAATGTACCCCAGAGCCAGGCTGGCCCTCATAATGAGGGTAAGCACCGGCGCCAGTATATCTATCCCCTGTTGGAGCATGATGGGCATTATTCCATCAAATCCCGGCGATTTGTATGGCTTAAAGCTGTTAATGGCCCATCTGATTTTGCTCCAGGTAACCACCTCTTTAGCGACTGTCCAGTCTACTCTAGATGCCCGCCTATAAGGCGCCTCTATTTCTGAGTGTTCCCAGTCCGGAGGTGATTGGTTTATTATGTTACAGCCGGGGAAGTGCGTCTGGAGTAAAATTTCCATAGTTTCCTCCCCCGAGCTTGTAAAGCCTCCCGTGGGTGTTCTAAGGGAGCCTATGTTAGTCTGAGGGCCCTTAGACAGGATCTTGTGTAGTCGAGCACTCTCGGACGTGTTTTCCACTTCTTCGCAGTGCCTCCTCCACGACTCCTTCTTGGCGTCCCTCAGTCTTTTGTTATAGGTCGATAGGGCCTGTCTATATTCATCCCATGCTCCCGACCTTTTGGCCGCGTTAAACAGCTTACGAACCTGCGTCCTCCTTTGCCTGAGGTCCTCGTTCCACCATGGGACGTTCCTGGTGGACACCCTCATTTTCAGGGGGCAGTTGGCGTTATAGGCCGAGGTAATTGCGTCTCGCAATTGGACAGGTGCAATCTCGAGGTCTATTGAATCCCTTATGGCCCTCTCAACCCCCCGCAGTTCCACAGCTAGGTCTGCCCTGTAGGCTTCCCAGTCCGCCTTGCGGGGGTCCCGGTACCATACCGTTTCTCTTTCGACTTTGGCGATTTCAAACCGGATGTATCTGTGGTCTGAGCTACTCACTTCCCCAGACACAGCCCAGCTTTTAACAAAGTCACCCAGAAACTGGGTGGAAACTGTTAGGTCTAAAACTTCCTCACGCCGTGTTGTGACGAATGTCGGTTTATTACCTCTATTCAATATGTCTAAATTAAATTTCATAAAGAATTGTAAAAGTGCCTCACCCCTAGAGTTTGTGTCCGAGCTACCCCACAACTCATGGTGCGCATTCGCATCCATGCCGATGATGGTCTGCCATCCACCTGCTCTGCTACCCACCATCAGCTGCTCCAATTCGTTGGGTGGAGGAGGGTCCGTGCTGTCCCCTGGCAGATAGACTGACGCGACAGTAATGTCCCTCAGCCCATCCGCTCCTCCACATCGGATTTTGATCGTTGCCAGGTCCCTGGAACAGAAATTCATTAGAGGGAGAAACTCTATCCCTTCCCTGACAAAAATGCAGGCCCTCGGATTCTCGCTGGACCTGCTGTAGATGAGCTTTCCATTAGCTCCGCCGAGTCCCTTGATCTCTCCTTTGTAGGAGTACGGTTCCTGGATGAGGGCCACATCCGTGTTCCTCAGAGCCATTAGTAGTCCGGCCGTGGCTGCCCTACTGTGTTGGAGGTTGACCTGAAGGAACCTAAGTCCCATTAACCCTTAATTGCTTCCCCAGTGGGCGGAAGCTAACCCTTCCCATGCCCCAGAATGCCTTGAAGGAGGTTCCTTCAAGGGCTCTGTAAGATGTCGGGTCGATCGAGAAGGCGAGCGTCTGTCCTTTCTCCTCTGCCTTCCTGCTTAGAACCGACCAGTGTTGCGTCCCCAGTTCAGGGTTCTGGATCTTAAGTCTGCTGATCACCGTCTCCTGCGGGACGGTGTCAGGGATCCGTACGAGGACCTTGCGTCTCTTTGGGAGTTCCTTGGGCTCGACGGCTGTCAAGTCCGCCCCCTCCCAAATCTGACCGAGGCCCCCGATCGTTTTCCGCAGCCAGTCCCGCGACTGCGGGCCGGCACAGGTTATCCAGAGGATGCCCCCCGTCAGGCGCGTCCGGTGGAACTGAGGCGGGCTCTCCCCTTCCTGAAGAGAGTCCACTGCATCTACCACCGCAGCCTGGATCAGGTCCGCCTTCCCCTGGTCTAGCGTGACCTCAGGATGGCGTCTGTCAATCACCGCCATCCCGAGGCCCTCCGCAGCCTCCCTGTAAGAGCCAGTCTGCGCCGGTGTTCCGGCCTTAGTTCCTTTGGGAGGTCTGTCTGTAGTAGGCGTGCTAGAGCCAGAGCGCGGCGTCTTCCGACTCGCACTCTCCTCTTGCGCCTTTACAGGCACCCTGGCCCTTTTGGAACGTCTGTCTGTAGTGGGCGTGCTAGAGTTCGAGCGCGTCCTCTTCTGACCCGCACTCCCCTCTTGCGCCTTTACAGGTTTCTCGACCGTCCAGGTCCCGGCCGCCATTTTTTGCGCCCTCCGGAGCTTCTTTCTTTGCGCCCCGGAAAGACGCTTGGACTGCCGGGGCAGTCCCTCTACTCTAACAGTAGAGTCCTCACTGGTGGAGGGGCCCCCGGAGTCCGCGGAGCTCGCCGCCCTCCGGTGGGACCCAGCCTCCAGCTTGGGTGTCGGGGACAGGTCTCTGGCCGAAGCTACCCCCTGATCCCCCGTATCTACGCCGGTCGTGGGACCTCCAGAGTCCGCTGCCGCACCCTGGCTCGTCTCCGTTTCCGGGATAGACTCAAGGCTCAAGTCTGTAGCCGGAGCCACTCCTCGAGCCTCATTGGTTTTGGTTTTATATGTATTTATAATCTTCATGTTGTTCCCACGAGAATGGGGGAAATACTGTCCACACCATCAGAACCCCCTGTGTGGTGCAAGGCGGGTTACTCTGGAGGGTTGCCTGGTACTCCAGAGGTTCCGTTCACGACACCATCGCCCTGGTGCCATCCATCCATAGGCACGGGTCACGTGACACCGTAGATTGGGGGAGTTTAGTTCGACCTCCTTGTCTAGATCCGTCATGTTTAGTTATTAGCAGGGTCACCTCGTGCAGGATGCGGATTTTTACCGCGCATGACGGTCTTGGGGAAAGCTTCATCGGGAGTTTATGTTGTTATTTCCACTTCCTCAGCTTGCCCCCTGGAGTCCTTTGGCCCGCGACTCCTTAACCCCTTGGTATCTAGTTAGCAAAGGAACGCTTCGAATTGTTTTCGGGTAAGATTGCTTCACGGGTAGGGGATAAATGCGGGGTAATTTGGTGAAAATTTACATTTCTTCGTTAAAACTCGAGTAATATAACGTTTCAGAAGTTTATTGGTACATGAATACGAATATTTTCTTTGTGGTCAAGTCATGGACCCTAAATTCATTTCATGAGACTATGTTTTTGAGGAGAATAGATTATCACAGCTGTGTGGAAGTTATGATTCAATTTGCAGCATTATTTTTGTTTCTTTAAAATTAAATCCATGTTGTTTATGAGACACAATTATTTTGAAAACAGTCTGATACTTTTCAATTTATATATATATATATATATATATATATATATATATATATATATATATATATATATATATATATATATATATATATATATATATATATTTGGCATCAGAGTTAAACGATACTTGATCCTTTCATTTTCTTCGACTTGACATTCAGGCTCCACTTACCATAAATATTTGATACCGACCAGATGTAATTCAGACTATATTAGCAACGTTGCCAAATATGCGTGGGAAATTTTAAAGTTTGTATCTGACTACATAAAATAAAATTAAAAATTTTAATTTTCACTGACTACCAGAAAAATTTTTGTACGATTTTTGACAATACTGAACGGACACTACACAGGTATTCAAGATAATGTGGTTGCGTATCCGCAACCTAAGGAAGCTACATCACAAATGTATTTTCTTACAAATCCACGTCGACCACACAAGCTAACTCATAATTGTAACTTTGATTGTCCCAGATTGTACACAGTTTTAATTAAAGTCAATCCCAGTTACTTTCCAAATTGTCATCACAGATTAAGGGTGAGGTCGCCTTGTCGTCGTAACCGTGACTAGATTAGATTAGATTAGATTGGATTCACTGTAAGTGGGAGCTATTCCAGTCCTTCCACCGCGTCCTTATATCTATTGTGGCTCACGTCTAATTGCTTAAATTTCACCCATCAAATCAAGCTTCCTGCGGGAGTCGATCTTTTTAGGGTGAAAGTTTGTTTGACATGTGTACTATACCATCTGAGTGAAGTGGCTTGTCCGTTTCGAACCTCTCACCGAGTTCAGAGCCGACCTCGATCGACATCCGTCAGTGTTTGACTCGAGGAAGTCCCGCACCTGAGCAGCCTCTAAGATAGGCCATTTGCCCGTTTCTAAACTCATAGAGGAGGCCTCAATCTCCAGTTTTATCCACGCTAGAGAACTCAGCTCTCCTCCGCGTTCAACTAGGTCCGAGACCCACTATTGCTAGACTCAAGGTGACATCCCACTGAGTCCCGTTCCCGAACATCACCCAAACAAGGTCGTTTGTCCGTTTCGAAACACACAGTGGGGGCTTCAAAATCCGGATGTATGCCTCAAAATCTAGAAAAAACTTGACTTCTATCAGCCGCTCGAGTAGGCCGGATTTAGAGAAGAGTTTGGAACAAAGGCTAACTCTTGGTTATAAAAACGCTAATCGAGAAGTCCATATAATACTCGTTCGTGGATTTCCAAAAGGTTTTTGACACCGTCGAATTATCCGCAATAATATCCGCCCTAGAACAGAGTAGAATCGACAGCAGGTACACAAGTCTCATCAAACATGTGTATGATAAAGCCACTGCTACTATAAGACTTCGTAAGACCACAAATAGCTTCAAAATAGAAAGAGGTGTCAGACAGAGCGATACAATCTCACCCAAGTTATTTACTGCGGCTCTTGAGTAGGTTTTCAAATCACTCATCTGAGAGGAATAGGTTATAAGGTTGGATGGAGAACAACTTAACCACCTGCGATTTGCGGACGACATTGTCCTCGTTGCCGACAATGTTGATGACGCAAGATCGATGCTGTCAGACCTTAAGCAAAGTTCAAGAAACATAGGACTACACGATAAGCAGAAAACCAAGTTCAAGACAAGCCTTGTGCTCAGTGAAAACCTCAAAATTCAGAACATTGAGATAGAGCAGATATATGAATATAATATCTTGGCCATAAACTTCAAATCGGAAAAGTAAACCAGACGTGTGAAATAGGACAACGGAGTAAAATAGGCTCGGTGTCGTTTGGTAAGCTCAGGTCTACTCTAAGAGGTTACTTGCCTACGGCGCTGAAAAGAAAGGTGTTCCAACAATGCATCATGTCATTATGCCGATAGTAACATATGGAGCAGAAACATTTACCAAAAAATATGTCAATAAACTGAGAGTCGCCCAAAGAGCCATGGAAAGGGCCATGCTGGGCAAAACAAGAAGATACAGTAAAACAAATCAATATATTTGACAACAAACAAAGGTCACAGATGTGATAGAAGGGATTGTCAAAATTAAGTGGAATTGTGCAGGCCACCTTGCCAGACTTACGGATGGAAGATGGACAAAGAGGATAATCGAGTGCAGACCAAGTGAAGACATGAGAATCAGAAGAAGACCGCCAACAATATAAACAGATTACCTAAAAAGAGTTGCCAGCAACTGGATAAATGAAGCACAGGACAGGCAAAAAAGGAGAAAACTGGAGGAGACTTACATTCGGCAGTGGACATGCACGGTTGATGATGATACAACTCCTCAGAGATCTTAACGCCCTTCGAGTTCGTTTGGCCTCGACACCCACCAGCGCTTAACTCAACATATTTCAGAATACGTCCAACATATTTCTTCTCTCGCCTCTTCTAGAATAGTTTTTATTTATCTTTCTATCGATATACCTTGTCTTTTTATTTTTTTCATGTCCACATTTCAAACGCTTCTATTCTCTCTAGGTTCTGCTTTGCCAAAATACAGCTTTCCGCCCCATGCATTAGAATGTTCTATGCTTGTGACTAATACATCTTCCCCAGTTCCGGGTTATAATGTTTAAAAGTACTTTGTCTATTGAATGTTTGCTTTACCATGGCGATCCTCCTTCTCAGTACCCAAACATCAAAAATATATTTTCTTATAAGTCTTTCACGCAATATAAGTTATATTTATGATTTTAGTTGGTTTTACACAATGTGAATTACATTCTACCACGGTTACTTTCTAAGTCACCTTTTAAAATTTTTGTTTAATTGATTTCTTTTGCTGTGTATGTGACAATTATTAGATCGGTGACTTAAACCATTGATGGTATATAGACAAGTCTAAATTTCTGTCAGTGCTGTTTCGTCAGATAAATTGGAAATTAGTGTGGGTGTTCCACAGGGTTTCGTTTTGGTGCGTCTACTTTTTCTTTTACATATGAATTATGAATGGCCTTGTGTTAATCCACAGCTTTACATTACGTTCTAATCGATGCGTCTAATATCTACTTTTAGCTCTTTACCAGTGAGAGTCGGAATATTTAACTTCCTAAATGATGATCTGTCTAAGATTCTTAGCTGGGCGCCCTGTAAATCTCATTATGTTAAATACCCCAAAAATACAAAATTGCATAATATCCAGGGAAGGCCTAGAGGTTTAGATGGCTGGAAAATACTTCCCAAAAATTCACAATATCTATCTTTGATATAACAGCTGCAGAGGATAATTGCTGTGTTTCCAGTATTGCAAAAGCAACAGCAAAAGAGCTTGGATGCCAGTTTCGGGTTACTTAATGGTTTCTCTTTATCGCATCAGCCTCTATGCTGTATAAAGCACAGATACGCTTACAGTTGGAGTATTGTTCTCGTGTTTGGGGTACTGTTCCAAAAGCATCCTTCTCCTTCTTAGATTTCATTCAGAAACGAACTGTTTGCCTTATGGAAGATTCATCTATCACAATTATAATCTTACTTCTCTAGACCATAGAAGAAAATTTAGAGATCTAAGACTATTCTATTGATTCTATCATCTACACTGCTTCTCAGAAACTGCTTCGTTAGTAGTTCTGCTTGTGTTTAATCGGCAAACCCGTTTGGTCAAAAGTGCACGCCAAATAATTCACTTGACGAACAGTTCGTTGCTAGTCCTCGTTATTTCTGTGAGCCTATAGCAGGCACATTTTCGAAGACATTTAATCCAACTATTCGATAAGCGAGTAAACAGCCATCTTGTGGCACAACAATCAAGTCCATAGCGTTTTAAAGATGCATAGGCTCGCCTTTCATTAAATATTTCACTAAAAAAGTTAATAAAATTACTACACTTTGCGTGCTGTGGGTAACTTTGACTATTTATTTAAATAAATACTTAATATCTCTCTACCAACTATTGTTATTGTGTTCTTTTTTGTATATATACATATATATATATATATATATATATATATATATATATATATATATATATATATATATATATATATATATATATATATATATATATATATATATTAGCCGCAAAAATAACGCACAACAAAAATTATGCTCAATTTCAAAGTTGATTTTCTCGCGAACCGATAAATCCTATCTTTTTTTTTTGAACTGTAGCTTTTTTCTTTGGTAATTGCACCGTGAAGAACTTTTTATTCAGATTTCAGTTTAAGGCTTGTACAGGGTGAAAAAATGAGAATAGTTTTTTTACGTTAAATTTGAGACACCCTGTAGGGACCATTGGCCACAACAACGGATGCATAATGAAATCATACTTTAGCCCCATGTTTTTTGAACATTTTATTTTTTAAATTTCTCTGATATCTTCAATATCAAATAAAATACACAGTCTTATACCAGAACATGTTTCTTTTTCATCAAAATAACATTTTGACAACATTAAACTAAGAATAACACTTACAATAATTAACAATACATAGCAAAAAAAGTACATTAGTAGCGCGTGTTCCCACCTCTACTTCTAATAACTGCTTCACATCGCCGAGGCATACTCGATATTAAATTGGATATTTGATTTTGGTCAAGTACATTCCAAATATCGGTAACCATTAGTTCGACATCTTGCAGGATGGCAGGAGGGGGTTGATGCTGTCTGAGTGCCCTACCAATAATATCCCATAAGTGCGCAATATGATTCATATCGTGACTGTGCGGTGGCCAATTACAGTTCGAATATTTACTTGATGTAAATATTCATAGAAGATCCGTGCTACATGAGGTCTTGCGTTATCGTGCATCACTAAAAAATTATTCCCAATGTACGGAGCGAAAGAGACAACGTGCTCAGACAAAACGTCATTGATATATCTTTCGCTATTTAAAGCACCCCCATGTAAAGGTACGATATCCGTTCGTGCTGTGGAGGAAATTCCAGCCCAAAACATCACAGAGCCTCTATTAAATAAAGTTGTTTCACGTATGTTGCACTGTGCATAACGCTCACCTTGCCGGCGGATAACTCTTATACGTCTATCGGAGCTATATAGACAAAACCTAGATTCGTGTGTAAATAGAACGTGTTCCCAGTCCTCAATAGTCCAGTTTACATGCTCCCTGGCGAATTGCTGTCTAACTCTGCGGTGGTCTGCATTTAATCCAGGGCCTGTCGCTGGAACTCTGACATGTAAATTGTGTTCAGAAAGACGTCTCCTCACAGTATCAAATGCTTGGTTGAATATTATGAACTGCACTTAGTTGTGTCAAAAGTTTCCTTGACGTGGTGAAACGTTCTCTTAAAGCACTCAGTCTAATATAGCGATCTTGAACAACGGTAGTTACCCGAGGTCTGCCTTGTCGTGGATGTATGTCATAGTCATTAGTTTCCCTGAAGCGTTGGACAACACGAGAAATTGTTGTTTGTGCAAAGCCTAATCTCAAACCAATAGCGTTGTAGCTTACTCCTTCATTATGTAACGTCACTGCTTGAACACATTCATCACGACTCATATTCCTTGTAACACGTTCCATTTTCACGAAAGAACAATAGATCACAAATTATGAACTTAATTATACAGTTTAAGACGATAGGTACATAAATGAAAAATCTCGGGACGCAGCAAGTGCGTTATGGTAGTGAATTTTCATAAAAATGTTTTTATTGCAAATATGTGTGTTTTCTTTTTAAGAAAGCAGACATCAATTTTGGTTACCAGTATAACCTATATAGAAAAAGCAGGCATCAAATTTGATTACCAGTATAACATATATAGTAAAAACAATGTGCCATGTTTCATCAAAATAACTTGATTGTTTGAAAACGTACAGAAATTTCCAAAAGTAAACCAAAAGTGTTACTGAAAAAATCCGTTTCTTGGTCAACCTTATAGGTTAATACCAAATCGAGCTTTTCAAATATGAAGCATTTAATCAAAATTCGCAACCACAACGCACTTGCTGCCTCCAGAATTTCTTAACTTACAAACATGCATTATATTTCGATGGAAAATGCAAAAAAATAAGGCGTTTTCGACAAAAAAAAATTATTTGTATCACCAACGACTTATGGGCCACCCTGTGATTGTCGCAATAATTTTTTAAGATGTAGCTCAAAACACCGTATAATTAATGTATACAATATTTTTTCATATCTTGTATAATAACGAATATATTGAGCTTTATTGATTTTTTACGAAAATTCGACAAAAATTATATACCATTAAACAATAAACTCTATAGCTAAGGCTACTGCCAAGTATCAGAGGAAGGGTCTATTAGAAATGAATTTTCTGGAAATATTTTAGTAAAATGAAGGACAATGACGGTTGAAACTAAGAGTTCGGTGTATGTAAAACATTCTTCTTGAGACATATTCTTTCCATAGATCGTATTAGATTCAAGTTATTTGCCTAAATGTTGCGAATTTTGACGTTTTCAATTGTCACTTTGACGTTTTGAGGAAACCCCCAATTTATTTTTCTTTAAATGCCCATAACTTTTTTGTCTTTTGACCTACAGAGCTAAATTTTGGTAGGTGGCACACCTATAACGATATAAACCAGCTTACCAAATTTGGTTGCCCTTACTTTGTTAATTTTGGAGATATAAATATTTTGCGAAAGAAAACACAAATTTTTCCGGGAAAACCTCGGCGGATTTTTCTGGCTAACAAAATTATCCAAGCGACTTGCGAAAGGAATGTACTCACCAATTTTGACGTTTAAAATCGCAATTTTGACGTTTTGAGGAAAATCCAAATTTATTTTTCTTTGAATGCCTGTAACTTTTTTATCCTTTAACCTACGGAGCTAAATTTTGGTAGGTAACTTGCCTATAATGAAATAAATCCGCATATGAAATTTGGTTGCCCTTACTTTGTTAATTCCGGAGATATAAATTTTTTTCGAAAGAAAATACAAAATTTTCCGGGAAAACCTGGACCGATTTTCCTGGCAAACGAACTTATCCAAGCCATTTGCAAAAGGAATTTATTCACCAAATTTAATCAAAATCGGCCTATTATTTTTTGAGTTATCGGTGTGATACATATATATATATATATATATATATATATATATATATATATATATATATATATATATATATATATATATATATATATATATATATATATATATATATGTTCTGGTATAAAACCGTGTATTTTCTTTGATATTGCAGATATCAGAGAAATTTAAAAAACAAAATGTTCAGAAAACTTGAGAATACAGTATGATTTCATTATGCATCCGTTTTTGTGGCTAATGGTCCCTACAGGTGTCTCTAATTTAACGTAAAAAAAACTATTCTCATTTTTGCACCCTGTACAAGCCTTAAATCGAAATCTGAATAAAAAGTTCTTCACGGTGCAATTACCAAAGAAAAAAGCTACAGTTCAAAAAAAAAAAAGATAGGATTTATCGGTTCGCGAGAAAATCAACTTTGAAATTGAGCATAATTTTTGGTTGTGCGTTATTTTTGCGGCTAAGTGTGTATATAGCTAATTACTAACGCTTTTATAAATCTGAAGATTTTGCCGAGACTTTGTCTCCTGTAAGAAGGGTAGCGACCATTTACGTTTACAACATCACATCAAAAAAAGATACAAATAAAAGTAACTTCGAAACACAGAGTTTATACTTAGCTTGGCAACGTTGCATCTTTCGTGTTGAAGATTAGGGTCTGTTTTACTTTGATTTGATGATTCTCGTCTTATTATCGCATCTAAATCATGGGAACTCGTGAATGAGTCGGCGCTCTGGCTACGGATCTTGCGGACAGCACATATATAGCATCTCTATTACCGTGGGAATTTCTTACATTTTTCGCGCCTCAGATACAACTCTAATTAACTACAAGAATTTAGCTCGAATAGAGACAAAAGAATGAAGAAAATACGACGCATTGTTTCCCAAATATAAATCTTGATCTTGATCTGTAATTGCTCATCTTCCTATTTATTATTCAGGAATGTTGAACTGTAAAAACAGGTGGAAGACATGTTAAATTGATGCATTTGCATTTACTACTCCTGATTAACAAAATAATATGTTAGTCTATATAGGATGGCGCATTGAAAACGAAACAGACCGATTTGTGTCCAAAGAATATTTTTTTTAAGAAACGCTGAAACACGTCAATTCTAATATTGATGGGGACATGTTTTCACATAAAACTCAACTTTGTCACATCAACTCCTTAAGGGTGGTGATAACAACCCTTATATTTTAAATAGGGAACATGGGTTGAGTGTTACATCATTTGAAAGCTTTTTCTTTTCTGAATTCAGCACACTAATTTTTTTGGAAGTTTTATCAACTCGTTTAAAAATTATTCACAGTTGAAGATGCAAAAACGCATTTCACTCATTCCGATAAGAAATGTGCTGATAGTCAATGTTTTGTTGGTATGTAAACAAAAAATTGACTACCAGAACATTTCTTATCGGAATGAGAGAAATGCGGTTTATTATTTCAGTTTCTCGGTCAGTTTGATACTTGATAGTACTCCCGAAAATTAATTTCACAATGGTCTATTCTGTAGAAAAAAGAGTTGAAATAATTACTCTTTTTTTCAAAAACGATGTGTGCCAACCGTACCGCAAATTTGTTTAATGAACGACATCCGAAC
The DNA here is from genome assembly GCA_964006375.1 of Tillus elongatus. NCBI lineage: Eukaryota > Metazoa > Arthropoda > Insecta > Coleoptera > Cleridae > Tillus > Tillus elongatus. The sequence goes on from OZ023265.1 coordinate 42,134,053, forward strand.
AGACATGTTAACAGAAAATACATTTTGGAGTTAGTTGCAAAGTTTCGACAAAGTGGTTCAGTAGCCAAGAAAAAACAGGATCCTGAACGTGAATTTCCGGTTAGAAATGAGACTGAGATTGAAGTTTTAAGGCAAATTGCTGCAGACCCAACTTTGAGCACGAGAAAATTGGCCACTGTTTCAAACATCAAAAGAAGAACTATTCGGCGAATATTGAAACATCATAAATTTCACCCGTATAAAATTCATCTTGTACAACAACTGAATGAAGATGATTTTTATCGGCGGCTGGAGTTTTGTGAAGTTATGACTGCACGAATAGCTAATAACTGAAACTTTGTTCAATACCTGTTTTTCAGACGAATGTACGTTTTTATTAAACTCTACAGTCAATCGTCATAATTGTCGTTATTGGGCAGATAATAATCCAAGAAATTTTCATGAAGTCCACACTCAAACTCCACAGAAATTGAATGTCTGGACTAGCATTTTTGGAGACCATTTAATCGGACTAGTTTTTATTGATGGCAATTTGAGTGGCGAAACATATTTGGAGTTATTAGAAGATATCGTTTACCCTCTACTAATTATGACATTGTTGAAAATGATGATCGCTATCAAGAAAATCAGTTAGTGTTTCAACAAGATGGAGCTCTCTCCGCATTTTTCACAACGTGTTAGGGAGTTTTTGGAACAGAGAGTTTCCAGGACAATGGATTGGGCGTAGAAGTGCTATTGACTGGCCCCCTGGATCACCGGATTTAATTCTTTTAGACTTCTTTCTATGGGGCCCTTTAAAGAGTAGAATTTACGCAACAGAACCGGAGCCTCTGGAAGAATTACGACGACGTATTGTTGAAGAATGCCGTCTAATAACTCCACAAATGCTCCAGAATATCAGAGCTCGTTTTGAACAAAATTTGTACCTTTGTATGGAAGCTGGTGGTCAACAATTTGAACACTTACTTAACTGAATAAACATTTTTGAACGTTTGGTTTTGTTTTTTAGTTTTTTTAACGAAAAAATGACTAATTAGTGCATTTCTTATCACAATGAATGAAATACGTTCTTGCAACTCCAACTGTGAATAATTCTTAAACGAGTTGATAAAACTTCCAAAAAAATTAGTGTACTGAATTCAGAAAAGAAAGAGTTTTCAAATGATGTAACACTCGACCCATATTCCCTATTTAAAATATAAGGGTTGTTATCACCACCCATAAGGGGTTGATGTAACAAAGTTGAGTTTTATGTCAAAATATGTACCCCTATATTAAAATTGACGTGTTTCAGCGTTTCTTAAAAAAATATCTCTGGACGCAAATCGGCCTGTTTCGTTTTCAATGCGCCACCCTGTATAAGTACCCAGTACGCATATGCTATTTATTTGTTAAGTGTTTATAAGCTAGTTTATTATTTCGAATTTATTGTAAATATAGGTATACAAGGTATCTAAAAGTATGGACAGGCATTTGTATATTTTCTGAGATAATCGGTAGTTATTCAAAAAAAAAAGTTTTAACAATAGTTTTTAGACATTTTTTTGCTGTCCATATTCAACTTTTCCTAGCGTAAACAACTTTGTTGCTATAGCAAGTAGATCTTTTTTAATGGCAATATGATTTTTTTGCATTTACGGAAACAACGTCTCTTGCTTGATACGGCACTGTACAATTTTAATCGGGTTCCATGGGGAAAATTCCATTGAGGAAGAATTAAGTTTCTTAAAAATCACCTCCTTGTTTCGGTTCGATTCCAATAATCAATTTATTGTCAAGTAACCCAGTGAACTAAATGTGTGTTGTCAGTTGTGTGAAGTTTTTTTAGAGAGTTTCACATCAGAAAAGTGAGTAAAGACTAGATGTATTCTCACTATAAGTAGAACCGCAGACCGGTTTCGTTCTAACTAGAGCTCGTCAGTACGGTATACTAATTACAACGAGAACACACCTATATAAAGTAATTATACGGATATGGTAGCCAGTCTCGTAGAACATTGTGATCGGAGATGTACGACATGGTCGCCATCTCGGTGCGGCGACCCTGTCGTACATCTCACAATGTTCTACGAGGCTGGCTACCATAGCCGTATTACTTTATGGGTGTGTTCTCGGTGTAATTAGTATACCGTACTAACGAGCTCTAATTAGAGCAAAACCGGTCTGCGGTTCTAATTGTGGTGAGAATACATCTAGCCTTACATACATTGTTCCTATATTTAGGGAAGAAATGGGTCAGCGCTGACAATTTACAAAATTGTTAGTTGGTTGTACACAGCCTCTAGTTTATAACATTTTGGCTTATTTGGAGCTGCCGTGACAACGTATATTACCTGGTTCCGCACCGAGATGGCGACCCTGTCGTACATCTCACAGAAAAGTGAGAACTTTCATAATTTAATAATAATAAGAATTGAGCGAATAGCCAAGATTTAAAATATTATTATTAATTGATGATAAACTACAGTGGCAGGAAACGTAGGAAGTTATAGACAAGTGTGTGTGCGTTTTCATTAGGTGTATCCTAATCGGCCACAAATGAAGGAAGGGTATTGTTTCCAAATTATTGAAAAAATTGAATCGAACTGGTCGTGTGAAAGATAAACCAAGAATAGAAAGACCAAAAATTGTTGTAGCTGCTGTAGCACTTTTCATATTTCAAATTCGTAGGGAATTGAGAATAACAAGCTTTTCAGTTTTCGCTTATAGAGAGGTAACAACTTCCGAAAATCTTGTTCAATTGAACGCGAATCTAATTTGGATGGAAAAAATTATTTGCTGAGTCTAAGTATGTTGCTCAGTTCTGAGAGTGAAGTTCTCCATGGAAAATTGCAGATTTTCTTCCCGAAAATGCTATATCTTTGAAACTCGTCAATTTATTTTTACGGAATTTAACTCATACATTGATATTAAACTACAGATGCAATGTGCCAAAATTCAGTTTTGTTGAATAATTGTAATCTACGTTTTTCCGCTATAAAGTTAAATAGAATAGAGAAAGATGGGTATATTAAATGATTTATACGAGCGTCTCGTCACAGTAATGACCCGATTGCATTGATCATGCGCACACAATCCTCCCAACTGACCTTCCTGACCTGCCCTGACATCCGTTTGCCTAATCAAAATCTAAAAGAAGGAAAAAGGGGAAGGAAAAGTAAATTATGCTCACATGAATGGCAGGGTTGATTTTCCTTCCTCTTTTATCTTTTAATTGGGCAAACTGATGTCAGGGCAGGTCAGGAAGGTTAGTTGGGAGGATTGTGTGTAAATAGCACGCCAGGGAGGTCTTTTATTTCGTTACTTAAAATATTCTGCGAAGTGCGCATGATCAGTACAATCGGTCATTACTGTGGCGAGACGTTCGTTGGTTTAGTCGTTGTCATTGTTTCTAATCTACGGAATGTCACGCGATTTAAGTTATTTTTCATATTGAATTATTGATAGAAAAAATTCATATGCTTTGAAATAAATTGTTTATAAAAGTCAGACATTTGAAATAAACATATATACATAAGTTTAAACAGGTTCGATTTGATACGGTCCTGTAAAACGTTCGGTTGTTTTCTTGAAACGGCTGCTGAAAATTTCCCGCCAAAATCACATCGGTTTCGATGATATATGCTCAGGAAACAAAGTAAGTTATGTTATTTTATTACAAAACTTAACTTAATATAAAGCACTTGCTGGATCCCAATTTTTTTCCATATTCTGCACTCTTTTCAATAATTTCGTTGTCTTTAGACTGGAAATAATCTAGATAGCAAAAAAATTAAAAACATCTTATTATTATCAAATCCGCCAAAAATGGTGGCTGACAAATAAATGTTACTTGTAAAGTATTTGTTGTTATCAGTCTAGCGAATTTCAAGCTTTGATTCCGGTAAGAGCTGAATATTTCCATCTTAATAAAGTGAGCGACAAAGAATTCAAATTTAGTGGCGATAGAATAAGAACGCAACAAGAAGTACGTAATTGTTTGAATAATAATCATCCAGGAAGACCTCCAATCAGTTGATCTACTGTTTCTAGAATAGAACAAAAGCTCTGTGAATTTTGGCATGTTAAGGATCTTCCGAGAAAAGGACGACCTGCAACAGATGAAAATACTTCTCTGAATTTAGATTTTTATACTTAGATTTTCAAAAAAATCCCCATACGGTGAGTCGAGCTGTGGTCGTTGATCACAATGTTTCTCAAGGAACAGCATTGGGAATTATGAAGAAACAGAAATGGCATACACATTTTGTTACAAGAATTGAACGAAAGTCAACACAGATTGACGACTTTTCTGAAACGAGGATAAATATGTTACAAAATAATCCCCGTGGGTTGTTACACAATATAGTATTCCTAGATGAAGCATCATTTCATCTAAATTGCATTGTTAATACACAGAATTGCAGATTTTGGTCATCCACAAATCCACACTGGTTAATCGAGCAAAAGACACAATATCCGCATAAGCTACACATATTGGCTGGGACTGCCGAGAATATAATTATAGGACGGTATTTTGTGACGGAAAATTGACAGGGCCACCAGATTTGCAATTTTTACATACACAACTACCTCCTGCCCTGACTGAAATTTTTATCAATCCAAATATCCCTTTGTGCTTTCAACGGGCCGGAGCCTCACCACAATGCACGACCAGTGGGAGAATATTTTAATAATGTCTTTCTGGATCAATTGAATGGTATAAGGGGTGAATGGCCCGCGAGATCACCCAATCCGGTGTAATAAGTAAGAAGTCAAGTCTGTAAACAGAAACCGAATAATTTGGAAGTGTTGAGATAGAACTACAGCACTCATAAGTAGTTTAGGTTTGTTATATATTTCAACAACACACCACGAGGGCTTACAGCCTAAATACTTTCGTACCGTGGGTGTCGACAAGGAGGAAAGAGGCAACTTGTTAATTCTGGACTTGAAGGTTTGGAGGTTCGGAGGAGAAGGAAAAACATGTGGCGGCAAGGAATTCCACAACTTGGAAGTCCTCGGGACAAAAGAGCGGGCACAACAAGATGTGCTATGTCTGGTGACCTGGACAGTAAAAGGGTGCATTCGCTCTGTTCCCCTGCTGAATCTGTTGGAGGCAGCAGGTGGAGGAACTATGGAAGAAAGCTCCTCTGGGCAGTGCCCGTGCAGATATCTATAAAAGAGAGAGAGAGAGAGGTCACCAACGGCACGTCAGTGAGCAAGGGATGGCAGCCTTTGGGTGATGGTAGGGTCACCGATGAGACGTATAGCTCTCTTCTGAATGGAATCCAGGATAGCGAGTGTAGAAGCGGCAGCGTCATCCCAGATGTGGGAACAGTATTCGAGGTTTGGCCTTATTTGTAAAGTATATAAGGTATAGAGATTAGCTGGTGAAAAGTATTTGCGAGCCCGGAAGAGGAAACCTAATTTCTTAGCAGCCGCTTCTGCAATGGATGTAACATGTTGGTGCCAATTGAGATTTCGATCCACAGAAATGCCAACAAGTGAAAAGGACTCATTACTTTGAATAAGCTGATTGTTCGTTATGATCGGTCTAGGGCTGGTGTATCTCTTATGAGATATAAAGCAAGACTAAGATTTGGTGGAGTTGAATTGTACAAGATTTCTACTTCCCCACTCTAATACTTTTTCTGCGATCCTCATCTAATTGGGCTAAAGAGACAGGCTTAGAACATTGTATATTTGAGTGGAGGGTGCTGTCGTCCGCGTAACTGTGAACTGGGTTGGATGTGCTAGAGAGGAGGTCATTGATGTGGAGAAGAAACAAAGTAGGGGCTAAAGCTGAATCTCGAGGGACTCCTGCATTAATTGGATACAGTTTAGAGGAATGGCCATCTACGACAACAGAAATGCTCCGGTTGGAGAGGAAATTTGCTGTCCAGGTACAGAGTTTTGTTAGTAGGCCATAAGCCGGAAGTTTATTCAAGCCAGACCTGGTCGAATGCTTTGGTTATGTCTAGAGCGACCATCTGGGATTCACCGTGTAGTTCCATAGACTTGTTCCAAGAATGGGTGACAAAGGAAAGGAGGTCGGCAGTTGATCTGCGCTGACGGAATCCATACTGCCTGTCGTGGATTAGACTGTGTTTTTCAAGAAATTTTAGTAATTCGGTGTTTATATACTTTTCTATCACTTTAGAGACGACTGAAAGGAGAGAAATAGGCCTGTAGTTGCTAGGAAGCGCTTTGGATCCTTTTTTTGGGGACGGGTTGTACTCGAGCAGTTTTCCAGTTACTAGGGTATATGCCTCTATTGTAAGATGTCTGAAACAGACGAGTCAGGACAGGAGCAAGTTCTGGTGCGCATTTTTTGAGAATAATTGCTGGGATCTCGTCTAGGCCAGAGGCTTTTCTGGTATTAAGAGAAGAGAGCATCTTTCGTACCTTTTTAGTTTTGAAAATGATATCCGTCATTCTATGCGCGACATTGGGGACTGTTGGTGGTTGAACATTTGGAGGTGGGTTGAGAGTAGAATTGTCGGCGAACAACGAGACAAAAAGTTCAGCCTTGCCCAGGGCGATAGAAACAATTTCATCCCCTGAAACAAGAGGTGGGAACGTGCTCTTGCAGAAATTATTCCCAATAGATTTAGCAAGAGTCCAGAAGGGTTTGCTGCCGTTGGAGCTTGAGAGGACTTTGTTTTTGATGTGGTTATTAAACGAGTTTTTTGCCTTAGAAATTATGCGGACATAGCGGTTTTTTGCGTCGTTAAATGCTTGACGGTTTTCTTGACTGGGATTATGTAGAAGCGTTCTGTGAGCTTTGACCTTTTCAAGTCTGGGCTTGTTACATGATTTAGAGACCTGGGGCTTTTCAGTGGCTGAAGAGGTTTTCTGTGTACGTGGAATAAATAATTCCATGCTAGCCTGGATAATTTCGGTGACGTTTTGTGAGATATCAGAGGGGTCAAGATGAGAGAAGCAGACAGACGCCCATGGAAACGAGGAAAAGTAATCCCGCATTTCGTCCCAGTTCGCGGAGTTGTAGTGCCAAACGATACGTGGTTGTGATGACTGTGTGACCTCGGGTTGCATGGCGCAGTGACCAAGGAGGGCGGTGACTGATGTCTTATAGCATTCAGGTTTTATAGTAAGAAGGATATCCAAGGGATTTGAGCTATGTGTTAGGATGCGAGGAAAGTAAGTAGGTTGCTGAACCATATTGGCTAAAAAATTGCTGACTGCAAAGGCCTCGGCTGCTCTCCCTTGTGGATCAGTTTTTGAAGATCCTAGCCATTCCTTATTATGGACATTGAAGTCACCAAGAATAGTGACATCGGAGGAAGGATATTCAGAAATCAGATGTTCGGTTTTTTCAGAAAGGTAGTCAAAGAGCTGGACAAAGTTGTTGTCAGAAGGTGACCGGTAAATGCAACAGATGAATTTAGTTGCAGCCCTGAGAGAGAGTTTTATCCATAGTGAGTCTTTTCTTCCAGCTTCTAAATTGGAGAGTCTGGTGCAGGGTAGATTGCTACGGACGTATGCGCACAGTATATTATTGTGATCTTAAAAAATGACTTCCAAATGTATGCACTTAAATATTAGGTAAAATACGTAATTTGTTAAGAGGTTGTGATGAAACGTCAAACTCCACTGTACGACGGTATATTATTGTTGCATTGGACCACATGACGCCATGTGCGTGACAATTCTAAAAATAGATAGTCTCATTATCATATCTCTCGTTATTTGTATCATGGTTAATACTATTAGTAATACGTAAAGTTAATACTTAATATGTACAGATAAACATACCTTGACCACATGCAAATTACAACCTAACTTAATAACGTATGATAAGAATTTTAACCTTATATCACTAATATTCATTGTGAAAATGAGGAGGTAATTGCATTAAAATGGTCTTCACAACAATATAAGGAGGTTTTCTCAGATAACTGTGGATATTTCCTTTCATCTCGCTTTATAACTTTGCAGCAATGCTTTGTAATTGGAACCAATGAAAATAGCCTCTCTGGAGTTTTTGTAGTCGTATTTGTACACATTGGTAGTATACAGTACTTATATAAGCTTTATTTTCCATATTATCAAATAAAATCACGTGCATGAGCCAAGATTCAATCAATAACTTGCAGCACAGGATGTAAACTCAGAGAAGCAAGTTCATTGTTGACCATTGTACTGTTCCGTGACGTGACAGATCATGGCTGCAAAATAGTGGTGTTTGAAATCAATAATGAAATTCGAATTTTTAAATATTTTCTTGCATCGTTATTTTTGTAGTATGTGAAATAATTTTTTAAATTAAAAATCATCTTGTGGGATGTCTATCAGATATGATAAGAAAAAAAACATGCAAATTGTCTATTCATTAGAAAATTTAAATAGCTAGATATGCCAAAAATACTTGTACTCACTCGGAAGAGTCATATGATAAAAATAAGAAGCGTGAAAATCAAGTGTCAATTTTTATTAAAATAATAATAATGAAATATAAAATATGACAGTCTGACAGTGATTCATAATAGATTATACATATTATTATTATTATTATAACCTTTGTATATAAATATCTTTAGATTATAACATCGTATGTAAATGTAAAAATATTTAAATACAGGTTTTTGAATTTTCAGGTGTGATTTATTTTTTGTAAACGCATTTTATCAGCTAAATAAATGTGTGTTGTGTTTATGAATACACAAGATGGGAGTACATGGGTTATGGAGATTAATAGAACCTTCAGGGAAACCTGTACCCCTGGAAACATTAGAAAATAAAGTTTTAGCAGTCGGTATCCTTTTTTGTAGTTCCAAAACATGGACTATATTTGATAAATTTGCAGATTACCTCCCGAACGCTTTTTAAATTTTGTTTTTCAGAAACATGCCTAGAACCCGCCCTGATGCAGAAAGCACAAGAAAAATTTCTTGTTTACATCCCCAAGGAAGTTACGGGACCAGGAGTAAAGAGGGGTGCTGGGCGGGGGTAGAAGATAAGGAAATATGAACAGAAAATGCAAAGAAAACAGCTTACCCGGATGCAGAAAGTACAAGACAAATTTCTCGTTTACACCCCCAAGGAAGTTACGGGACCAGGACTGAAGAGGGGTGCTCGGCGGGGGTAGAAAATTAAAAGGAAATATGAGCAGACAATGCAAAGAAAACAGCTTCATCGGACCTCGAGAAGATGCCTCTTTCACATTTTGAAGCCATACCCTCCTTAAACCCTGCATACCCTGCACAGCACTGCTATCCGCACCGGGTCTTCTATCCTTTTTAAGAGCTGCTCACAGGAAACGTGTCTTGTGGTTTATGCAACAAGGGTGGTTGTAGACTTCGAGTGGGGAAGGAAAACCCCCACAACTAAGAGGCGCTCCTCCTTTCTGCAAGTGAAACACTAGGGGAAGGGAAATGTATGTTACCTTATATTTAATAGTGCTGGTTTTGTGGAAGTTGATTTCTTGACCATTCCCACTCATTAAAAGTAAAACTGATCTTTTGAAAATAGGAGTTTAAGTTGCACCTAAAAACATGTCTTGAATTTCAAGCTATCTCTAGACCAACACACTGAACTGAAAAGAGACCCCAGATAATCCTGTGTTTAAAGTGCCTCTCTAGTAAACATACAATTCGGGCGAAATCGGAACGTGAACTGGACGCGGGACGATGTGCACTGTTGCCAGATGAGTATAAGCAAGGTCATTTTAAATATAGAAGGCAATCAAGGGATGAACAAATGTTTTCATAATGTAAATAAATGATAGTATTGCGTCATGTACATAGATCAATATTTGACATATTTTGCGGAAAGCAGTAGGAAAACGGAAATGTAAACAGTTAATTTTCAGCAATTGTGGTCTAGGGGGGAAAACGTCATATAGACGGAAATCAAGGGGTGAACAAATGTTTTTATAATTTTAATAAATTAAAATATGGCGTCATCTACATAAATCGGTATTTGACATATTTTGCGGAAAGCAGTGGGAAAACGGAAATGTAAACAGTTAATTGTCAGCCTCAGGGGGAAAACGTGTGCCTCTCCTCCCTTTTTTGGTACATCAGTAACATCAACAGAGGTTGTGCCATTGTGATTGAGCAAGGTAATCTGCACGTTCCACCATTCCCAGGGGGCATAAAGCCGTCGGTCCCGTGCCCATGCGATGTTGGGCACGTTAAAGACCCAAATTCCCCGGACAGTGAGGTGAATGAATGACACTTTAGTAAAGTCAATGAAGCAATTTCCGTTGCGAATTGCCGATGATAAATACAACTGTATATGCTAATATCAAACGGTAACCAGTATATTATTTCGAAAAATGGCAATGTAATCGCATGGTAATGAAGCAATTTCTACCGATAACTGTCGATGATAAACAAAACGGAGAAAATTGCTCAAAATGGGCTTACCTTCGAAGTGTCTGTATATATTTTACTTTCTAACCTTTAATTTACTAATGGGGAGACCCCGATTTTTGATTTATGAAAAAGTTTTTGCAAATAAGCGCGAACTATGGCCCCAAGAACCCATATCCGGGGTCAGTTTCCATTTTATATATATATGTATATACATACATACATATATATATATATATATATATATATATATATATATATATATATATATATATATATATATATATATATATATATATATATATATATATATATATATATATGTATGTATGTATGTATGTATGTATGAATCACACCGAGAACAAAAAAAATATTGTGCCGATTTTGAAAAAGTTTGGCATGTACCATCCTTTTCCATATGGCTTGGATAAGGTCGTTAGTCAGGATAATCGGACGAGGTTTTCCAAAAGAATTGTAACTTTTCATTAGGAAAACATTTTTATGTCAAAAATTAAAAAAGCTATGACAACCAAATGTGGTAGATAGGTTTGCAATTGAAACCAAAATTACTGGTTACCGTTTGATATTAGCATATACAGTTGTATTTATCATCGGCAATTCGCAACGGAAATTGCTTCATTGACTTTTCTTACTCATTTAAGGTTGGAAACTAAAATATAAACAGACACTTCGAAGGTAAGCCCATTTTGAGCAATTTTCTCGGTTTTGTTTATCATCGACAGTTGTCGGTAGAAATTGCTTCATTACCATGCGATTACATTGCGATTTTTCGAAATAATATACTGGTTCCCGTTTGATATTAGCATATACAGTTGTATTTATCATCGGCAATTCGCAACGAAAATTGCTTCATTGACTTTACTAAAGTGTCATTCATTCACCTCACTGTCCGGGGAATTTGGGTCTTTAACGTGCCCAACATCGCATGGGCACGGGACCGACGGCTTTACGCCCCCTGGGAATGGTGGAACGTGCAGATTACCTTGCTCAATCACAATGGCACAACCTCTGTTGATGTTACTGATGTACCAAAAAAGGGAGGAGAGGCACACGTTTTTCCCCCTGAGGCTGAAAATTAACTGTTTACATTTCCGTTTTCCTACTGCTTTCCGCAAAATATGTCAAATATCGATTTATGTAGATGACGCCATATTTTAATTTATTAAAATTATAAAAACATTTGTTCACCCCTTGATTTCCTTCTATATCACGTTTTTCCCCCTGGACCACAATTGCTGAAAATTAACTGTTTACATTTCCGTTTTCCTACTGCTTTCCGCAAAATATGTCAAATATCGATCTATGTACATGACGCAATACTATCATTTATTTACATTTGTTCATCCCTTGATTGCCTGCTATATTTAAAATGACCTTTTTTTTTTTTTTTTTTGTTCACTCAGGGCTCGTCCGCGGCCTTGCCGCCCCGATAGCACCGCAACCCTTGGTTGATTGTGCATACCCCTAGTCTTACTCCACCCATTCCAAAATCACTGTGCCTTGAACTAGTCTGCACAGCGATTAGTAGGGTGAAGTTAAAATGACCCTTGCTTATACTCATCTGGCAACAGTGCACATCGTGCCGCGTCCAGTTCACGTTCCGATTTCGCCCGAATCGTATGTTTACTAAAGAGGCACTTTAAACACAGGATTACCGAGACCCCAGAACCTTTGGTTTTGTTTTATTTGTTCACAGCTTTTGATATTACTTATTCTTAAAACACATCTCCCACCAGATTCTCCAAACCTAATAATGCAAAAAGTTAAAATATTACTAAGCAAATATGAGCAATTAATTTGTGCAAACCTTGGTTTAAAACACATTCGATTTAAAGAGCTCACATATATATTATGTGTTTAGAATTTTCTATCTATAATTCTCAATTTGGATGTAGCTTGAATAAATAAAAAGTGTAGCTCTTTGGCCTGTTGCATTGACCTATTGTATCATGTTGTTCACATCAATAGTCATGCTTACCTTATTTACACACATTTCCTTAACAAAATTTTACCAGATGTTTCATTATGGCTCCATCAGGCAGTAAAAGGATTTCAAGATTCAAAAGGTGCTCCCTTACCAAATGCTCATTTGCTTGGCATTTACCACAGAGTGTGTAAACTCTTGTATTTCAAAATAAAACCTGTATTTATTTTTGATGGTGGTGTTCCAGTTCTGAAGAAACAAACAATTGTAAGTATTTACATTTGTAAAGATAATTTTTATCGATTTCATTTGACTCTACTTTTATTTTAGGCAAAGCGCAACCAGCTGAAATCCCGTTACCAGACTGATGCTGACAAACTCCAAAAACAGTTGATAAACACTCTTCTTAAACATACAGCAATTACCAATGTGCTTTCAGAGAAAACAAAAGCTAGTATTTCTCCAACAAAGAAATCAACAAAAGTGGATGCTCAACATGATTTATATGCCCTTCCAGAAGCTACGCTGGACACAGCGTCGTCTTCGAGTGAGGAAGTTATGTACTCTGAATCAGATGATGAATCCTCACCTACTCAACATTTAAATATTCATAACATAGATACAGAAAGTAAAGAGTTCAAAACATTGCCCGCAGATGTAAGATATGACATACTTTCAGAAGTAAAAGAGACTAGAAAGCAATCATCTTGGGGCAGACTGCATGAAATGCCTACAAAAAGTGATGATTTTTCAACATATCAAATGGGCAGGTTATTACAGCGACAAAACGTTCAGAGTGAGCTTGAAAAAACAGAAAAAGAAATGGGAGGTCATTCATTGTCACTTGGAGAGTTGGAAAGTCTGTTAAAAGACCAAGGTGTAATTTCAAAAAATGATAGTGTGGGACAGAGGATCGCTTCAGATGAAAATACTAGATTTCTATTAATTAAGGACATAAAGCAAGCAATTGAAGATGCACGAAATAAAGATGTTGCAACAACATCAGAGAAACTCGAAAGTATTAATGAATCTGATGAAAATTCATTTGAAGGTAAAGATTCTGAAAATATGAAAGATATCAAAAGGTGCTCAAAGAAACTTTTTATAAAACAAGTAGAATCTTCTTCAAAAAATCAGGAAATAGAAGTGGACTTTAAAGGACAAGATTCTGAAGAAATTTCAATGCACGATTTGATTCAAAATGGAGATGTTTCCAGTAAATCTAATAAAAACAAGGCAGATCTTGAATATGAAGTAAATTTACACAAAGCTATTAAGCTTTCAATGCTTGAAAGTGGGGAAAGTAGTAAGATGTCACTAGATAGTGCAATAAATTCACTTTTTGAAGAATGTGACCAGTCAAGGTTAGAAAAGAAATGTCAACTAGAAGATACAAGTCAAGATTCAGATTATGAAGAGGAGTTACAAAAAGCAATCCAGTTATCTCTGGAATGCAATACTGAAAATCAAGTTGCCCATGAAAAACCAACTGAAAATCAGAACAATGATACAGTTGTTGATATTTCCGTCATTAGTGAAGATTCTGATAGTGATTCAAATAATGAAGAGCAAAATGAAGATATGACCAAGTTAGTAAGTAGTGCTCAAAGATATATGTTGGAATATAGTGGGCTTACACCACATGAAATTGCAAAAATTATTAGGCAAAATTGTGATAAAAATAATAGTGATAATAAAGAAAAGCTGAAAAAGCATGTAAAAACTAGTTCAAGCAACAAAAAGTGTAAAAGTAAAGCCCTTATTTCTGATAAAGTAGAAAAACAACCAACTGATTCTAAGGAAGGAGACCTTTCTTTAAAAACAAACTCATCAGCTAAGACTATTCATGAAGATATTGTTGAAGTCATGTCTGATTCTGAGGATTCGGATGATTTTGTAGAAATTAAAAATGAAAGGCAAAGTAAAAGTAAAGAATCACATGAAAAGAATAACATTGAAATATTGATTAAACCTGGAGAAGTTGTTGAAGATGACTTATTTAGTGATATATTTAATGATATGAAAGGGAAAGCTGATTTAGGGAAGGAACACACAAATCAAAAACTTGTGGATATAAACATCAAAGATAAATCCGAAGTGCAGGAACACCTTTCTTCAAAAACACCTGAAGTAATCAGTGACCTGGAGGAAGAAGACAATCAAGTCAGCCCACTACCTGTAGTTACAATAGATTCAAGTATATCTCAGAAAATAACTGAAGGAAAAGTGGAAGAGAAAATAGAGGCCTTAGAGTCCCTCAAAAATAAAATTGAAGAACAACTTTTCAAACTCCATTCAGATGAAGTCTATGGTGAAGATAAACCGTCTGATGCCAACAAAAATCAAGAAGATAAATCAAAATATTTTAGTAAATCAACACAAGAGAAAGAGGTATCCAGCACATTACCCGATGAAAAAATTATTGTAACAACTGTAAGTGAAAACACAATAAAGATTCCTGAAACACCAAAATTGTCCGTATCTGAAATGGAAGAAATGAAAGAAGCTCTTAGAAAAGAACAGTATCAATTGCAAACTGAAAAATCACTTAAAGAACGCCTAGCAGGAAACATAACAGATCAGATGTATCAAGAAGCACAGGTAAGTTACATTTTTATTATCATATTGAGATGTTCCATATACAAATTCATGGTTATAGCTGGTGGTGGATCAGTTTAAATTTATCGTAAAGCACTCTTACATATTTTTATTCTTATACTGTAAAAAGGCACTAGATTGACCAACAGTGTGAGACTGGCCGAAAAGCCTCAAAAACTTTATTTTACATCTCAAAGTCAAATTCATGCATGACATAAACAGATTCACCAAGTAGTATTGCATCATCAGCGTGCAGTAACACTTTTACCTCAGAAGCATTCATTTTTATGCCTTATGTCTCCAAGCAACCTTCTCTACATTTGACTATGAATATGTTGAATAACCATGGAGACATCACACGTCCTTGTTTGATACCTGACCTTTCCTAAGATACAAAATCTATTTGTAGAAAGTGTGTTAATATAGTGTTAATTATGCCATTCGTATAAGAGAATGGCAGGCACCTGGGGTTATCAAAACTATTCATACAGAACACCAGATTAGTGTCTAAGAACAGTTGTGGATGGCAAAATTAGTGCAACAGAAGCTGCAAAAGGTAAGAAATTCAAAAGGTACATGCCTCGTGGTCGGGGATTTCCACTGTAAACTTGTTTTCCCTGCAGATTCGCAGGCTCGCGAAGTCTGACCACATTTCAAGCACGGGCTCCTTCACGATCTCCTGAATTTTGCAGTGGCCCCTGAATCCTGGGTTGATCTTCAGTCTACCATTGCAGGCTAGTCTGTATAGTCCTAGCCTGGCCTCCCCCATATTAACTTAAGTGTAGGGGGGGCAGATCCAGCAACACCTCCATGGCGGCTGTTGGGGTTGAAGATATGGCCCCTGTGATGCCTAGGCAAGCCATCTTTTGGATCTTGCCTAGTTTTTGTTTGGCACTGGATTGTGTCACCTTAGGCCACCAGACCAGTGCCGTGTATGTTAACGATGGTCTGGCCAAGGTCATAACTGCCTTACACAGTATTTTTTCAACGTGACCATTTCAGGTTAGCTTAGAGTCCAATACGACCCCAAGATATTTTACCTCCCTGGCTATTGGAATGTTCCTACCATACAGAGAGAGAGAGAGAGAGAGAGTTCTGAGGCTCTCCCACTCCCTCCTCGCAAATGCTATGACGGTTGCTTTCTCGGGGCTACCCCCAAACCCTTGACCAACCGTTCTTTATAGGTTTCTCTACTCACAAAATCACATTAAAAATACCTGCTCATTACAACATGTGTAATTTTAAATAGAAATAAAATAAATAAATAGATGGACTGCTTCTTAAGGTGAAACTAGTTTTTTTTTCAATTTGTTGTTTTGAATTGGGTCTCTCCGTAGATAATTCATCAATTTGCCTTTTCGCTTGCAGGAATTACTTCAGCTTTTTGGTGTCCCTTTTATAAGAGCACCTATGGAGGCAGAAGCACAGTGTGCCTTTTTAGACGAAATAAATTTAACCGATGGCACAATCACTGACGACAGTGACATCTGGTTGTTTGGTGGTAAAACTGTGTACAAAAATTTTTTCAATCAAAGTAAACTTGTGATGGAATTCCGAGCTGAAAATATTCTTCACCATTTCAGTAAGTATAATTTTAACTTTCATACATTTTTAATGTGTTTTTGTTAGCTGATCAGATAAAAATACAGGTTTTGTGGTGATATTTATTCACTATTTGTTTTTTGCAATAAATTTTGTTAACATGCTGACTGTACCATTCATCGCAAAATACTACACTGAGTTTCCAATCAAGAGGCTTGTGCATTACATGTGATTCGTTTGTTGTATTTGTTATTATGTGATATACCAAAATGAATTTACAGGCATGGAAATTGCTTGATAATAAAAATCTTTATTGGTTCTGTTATTACCCTAATGGGTGTAGAACATGTCATACCAGTAAACCAATAGATATTATATACATAAAAAAAGTATACAACTAGTAGACACAAGGTTACACCTGTAAGCACAATACACAAACCAAGAATCACGAACAGAGAACGCTAGTATCACCGAGAAACTCTCCAACACTGTAATAGGTATTTTCCAACAAAATTCTCTTTAGTTCATTCTTGAATCTCGCACAAGGCAGGACTCACACTTATGTAGGTAGGTGATTGTAAACGTGAATACTTTTAGTTTTTTTGATTTTTGTAAGCCTGGTTGTAGGTACACACAACATATCGTTCTCCCTTGTTTGGTAGCTATGGTCTCTTTGAAATCTATTGAAGATATCTGTGTTCTGTTTAATTTACAAGGCACACTGCATTATATACATCCTCGGGAAGGTAATTTCTTACTCAAACAATACGGCCTACAGGACTCTTGATTGTTTCATCTGAAATTTCCCACACACAGCTTTTTGTGAGACGAAAACATGCAGCCAATCTGAAAAATTTCCCCAGAACACTACCCTATAACCTAGTTTGGAGTACATGAAAGCATAATGCACATGCAGACAGGCCTCCTGTTCATGAAGTATTCTCAAGGAAAACGTGAAACTAACAACACGTTAACAGGTCACATCTATGTGGGGTCGTCAGTTCATATCCTTGTCAATTATGACTCCTAAAAATTTTGCCGTGGGCTCTGTCTCCATCTGCCCAATGTGATCATTTTCACTGCCCGTTAATGATAATTTGATGGCCTTTGTTTTGTTAAGGTTCAGTTTCATACTGTTGCTTGCAAACCATTTTACCAATATATCGAGGACCTCTCAATCTGCTCATTTAATTTTTCCAAAGTTGGTGCCCGAATTATCACTGAATACCATCAGCAAACAACAAAGTTCTATGAACCATAGAATTAGGTAAATCATTCACGTATATTAAAAACAGGAGAGGACCAAGTACCAATCCCTGTGGAACTCCTCTCTTAATTATCTCAGCCCCTGAAAAAAATGTCTGGCCAACCTCCTATCAACATTAAGCTTAAGTGACTCTAAGTCTTAGATTAGATTACAAATAACTCCCACCATGTCGATGCATATGTTGCACTGGACTTCAGTTCTAATCAGTTCTTATCTGTCAAGTTTCTTCATGAGTATAAGCAATATATTTTCAGTTATTTATTTAAATACATATATTTTAATTCATAACTCTTTAATTTAACATAATAGGGTAAAACAAAATAATATAACTACATAAAATAACTGTAATTGAACATAATAAAGTACTCGTCATAGCAAAAGGTAAGTAAGTAATACATTCAATTCATGAAGTTAATGATTTGCATACGAGTGTCCCACTGTAGTAAGTTTTGTTTTTGTGCTATTTTATTAAATCGTTATGAAAAATTCCTGGGTAAAGGTGCAGTTTAAGTAGAACCCTCCACCTCAACCTCCTGACCATCAGTTTGCCTAATTAAAAAGCTGAGGGGAGGAAAACCATGAGGTATTGAACTCTGGCATCCATCAAGGTCATGTATACATTACATCATTATTTTCCTTCACCCAGCTAGGATTTTAATTAGGCAAACTGATGGCCAGGGCAGGTCAGGAGGTTGGGGGAAGGGTTTTGCTTAAGCTGCACCTTTACCCAGGTCTTTTTTATAACGATGTAATAAATCGACACAAAAACAAAACATTCTGTGGTGATACACTCGTGTTTTGCATTATAACATGAGGTTTGTTCCAACCTGCAGTTTTTGGATCGCCATAAAAGTGAGTTCAGAACTTTAGGATCGATGTCGCGTGCAGGCGTTGACTGCACAGTTTAGAAGCGGTACGAAAATTTGAACGGTTCGTCTGACTGCTGAGAGTTGGGTGGACTACCTAGCTTAATTTGATTTGGACGTTTATTATCTTGCTAGCTGTTATTGTAGATCATCGAGAGAAAAATGGGGCAGCTGCATATATGTTGAAAATAGTATGATATCCGAGGAAATTGAAGAGGTTAAAGAAAAAGTGTAGAAATGTACATAGAACTGTCAGCCATAAAAAATCGGAGACCAAAAATGATTTCTGTCTACAGACCACCAGCAGGAGACTTTGAACTATTCATGTCGGTTCTGGAACATGTATTTAGTATGCTTGAGCCTACTTTGTCAAATTATAAGTTATTTGTATGTGGAGACTTCAACATCGATTTTAAATCAAGTACCAAGCGACTAACACAGCTTGAAGATGTACTATCTTCATACAATATGACATCAATTATAAAAGATTACACAAGAGTTGGCAATGATTCAGCCACTACAATTGACAATGTTATCACCAATGATAGCACATGTAGAGGTGACGTTGTTGTATCGGCTCTGTCAGATCATTATGCCATCCTGGCCACCATAGAGGGAGCCAAGGTCAAAGAGGAAGCATCCTCTAGATGTTTGCGTAAATATAATGAAGTGACCAAATCTCTCATTAGGGATGAATTGTCAAGCATGGATTGGAACATGGAGAACCTGAATGGATCCAATGTAAAATATAAGTTTGTATCTGACAAAATCCTCGGCATATATAATAAGCACTGTGTTCACACCAGAATTAGAAATAAAATTACTCATGAAAAATTGTGGCTGAACGATGATATCAGACAAATGTGCCAAACAAAAAGATTTTTATACACCGAGCTTCAGAAAAAAAGTGAGTAATGAATGCTATAAGGGATATTGTAGGTTACTTAAGCATGCAATACGTAAGTCGAAAATAAATAACAGTTCAACAATTCTTCAGAAGGCTCAAAATAAAGTTGTTGCAACTTGGCGGATTGTGAATACATCGACCGGCAGAAGGACAAAGCATAAACTTGGGATGAACCTCGACTATATATCCTGATTCTTTGAGTGTAGAGGAGAAACTAAATAGTCTGAATAAGTTTTTCATTAATATCTGCGACGATATGAGTAATCCAGTTAGGGGGCCAAAAATTCAGACTGAGAACCTGATGAATATAGATTCGATCATGATGCTGACTCCAACTTGTCGCTTGGATGTATAAGTGTTTAAAATAATTAGGGGCGTCAAGAATACCATGTCAGTGGGAATTGATGAGCTGTCTATTAAGATATTGAAGGATAATGCTGACATTATATCTACACCTCTTGCAGTGGCCATCAATGAATGTATGATGACTGGAGCCTTCCCAGATGATCTAAAGATGTCGGCTGGTGTGCCAATCTACAAAAAGGGTGATACCTCTGACCCCTCAAATTACAGGCTTATTATGCTAACCCCAGTTATAGCAAATGTATACGAGAGAGTTATTGTCACCAGAATTGTGGAACATCTTGAAAGATACAATATAATTAGTGATTTGCAGAATGCTTACATAAGAGAAAGAAGCACGACAAGAGCAATTTACCAATTCACTTCAGAGGTTCTTCAGGCTATGACTCTTGGAGAGGAGGTTGTTGGTGTTTTCGCGGATCTGTCCAAGGCCTTTGACAGCATAGACTGTCAGATACTTTATGAAAAGTAGGAGATGATTGGTGTAAGGGGAACGGTGCTGGAGTTGATGAAATCATATGTGACCCACAGAAAACAGTGTATCCGTAGTAAACACACAACTACAGGTAAAAACATATATTCTTCAGCAGAGACAGTTAAGAGAGGGGTACCACAGGGATCAGTGCTGGGCCCACTGCTGTTTATAATTTACATTAATGACTTGCCTACACTTCTCAACCACAAAACAATCTTATATGCAGATGACACTTCGATCATCCTACGCATGCGACAGATAGATGAACTAGAATATAAGATGATTTCTGTCATGAGAGACCTTGACGCTTGGTTTAGTGCAAATCAAATGAAGATGAATGCTGGAAAAACACAGCTAATTAAATTTTCTGCTGTTGGAGGAGAAGCAATGCTGATACATTGTGGTAGCACTCAGTTGCAGACTTCACAAAGTTTCTTGGCCTAATTATAGACAATAATGTGAACTAGAGGAAACACATAGAGTATATTGCTCCCAAGATCTCTAGTTCTTCATATGCCTTAAGAGTGCTGCAGAGAAGTGTGGATGAGGGCACATGTCTTATGGTCTATTATGCCTATGTGTATGCAATACTTAAGTATGGCATAGTGTTTTGGGGAAACTCTGTGGATGTGGACCGCATATTCATACTGCAGAAGTCTTGTGTCAGGTCCATGTATGGGCTGAAACCTCGAGAATCCTGCAGGCGGTATTTCATAGAGAAGAAGATACTGACCCTACATTGTGTATACCTATTGGAATGCCTTCTGTTTGTCAAGCAAAATATGTCGTTTTTCTCAAAATACCTACCGGAGCATGAGCATCATACAAGGTTCAGATTGAATCAGAAACTCCTACTTCCAAAAACACCATTAACAAAGGTGCAGAGAAATGCAGAATATCAGATGATAAAAAAATATTCAATCACCTACCTCTCTGTTGGAAAAATATGGACGTAAAAACATTGAAAAAGGAACTAAAGGATATTCTACTGAGAAAGTGTTACTCTTCCTGCAATGAATTCTTCAGAGACGGAGACATATGGCCACCACTCTAAGATCAAGATTAATAGCTGTCACTTTGGCATGGCAACGTTCACCATTGCATGCTTTCTCTGAGGGGGTTAATACAATATTTGTGGGATGTATATGCGGGTCTGTGGTTGCTTTGTTAAGTCTGTAAGTTTTATATTGTCATGTTAATACTGCTGCATTGACGGTATTTTATTTTATGTTTAGATTTGTGTATACATTTGTTATTATTTATTATGTTATTATATATGTGTGTATATATGTTTATATTTAGATTTATATTTTATTTTATATTTACAAATGACGTGTTCTACACCCAATAGGGTATTTATGGAATGAATAAAGTATTATTATTATTATTATAATTTAGTTAATTTTGAATTTTAAATGTTAATATATAACTTATAATTAAGACATCTTGAGAGTAAATTCTTTTGTATTTACGTAAATAATTATAAATAGTAACACAGAAAATAATGCGCATTTCGGGTAGTGTAAAAATTTAAATATTCTTGTTTCTATCTCGTCAATCAAAGGAATAGTTAAATTGATTTCTTGTCCTTACTACCACACATAAAATTAATTTAAATTTAATAATTTTAGATATGCTGAAGTTCATTGTAGTTAATGAAAATTTTATAAAAATTGTCCCACGTCTTTGACTACAAATACGGATTTAAATAACATGGTTCTTTCTTCGCACCAACACACCATCATCCTAACTTAATTCAATATTTGACTGCAAGTCGCTCTCCTTCAACACTCACATTTTTTATGAAAAGGTGACAAAGGGTTATTTACAAAATTTATTATTAAATTTAAAATCAGAAAACCACACACACAAAGTTTGAGGTTAGTTTTAAAGTAAACAAATTTTCAGAAAACAATAAACAGCTGACGAAAGTGACCTACTGCGCAAGTCAGTCCACACAGTTTTTGAATCGGAGTAGGTATCGAAATGACCGCCCTGAAACACAAGTTTGGTTGGAATGCCGCAGTGATCGTCCAACAAACGATCATCTTCCGGTTTAAATGCTATTTATGAATTGCACATGATTGTGACTGTTCTTGACCTGTCCTTGCGGGGTTGGAGCAAACCTATGGTAAACAAAATGCCACACGCAAAGCATGCTGGGAGCAGAAATGCATGCACACTGCAGCGATCATTCCTATTCCCAATCACAACGGACCTTGTTTAAAAAATAAGCCTTGGATAGTATATTATTATTATGCCTGAACGGCTTTGACACTCCTGAAGAAGGGAATATTCACTCATCTCAGGTATCAGATACCAAAGAGATTGAGGTTAGATTAAACCTGTTCCAAATTGTCTGGCCCAACGACAATGCGACACTTGCTGATGTCCCAGAAATCTCTGCATGATGTGGGCAGTTGCTAGAGCGACTGCTTTCTGTCCTTCTAATCTTATAAAAGTGCTCTCCAAGGCAGAGTCTCTTAATGTTCTCTAGAAGATTCTTATGAATCACACCAGTTGATGACAGGACTATCCGGATCACTCTTGACACTAACTGCCATACAGTGTCTCTTTACTTGCATCTCGAGGTCTCTGTAGTTGATGATCTTCTCGTTGCAATTTGTTTCCAGATTATTAGTATTCAGAATGACCCCATCAATCAGCGTCCACTATTATTATATCTGGCTTGTTGTGAGAAATTCTTTGGTTTGTAAGAACGGTTTCATCCCAGCAACATGTATCCGGAGTTTTCAAGAACAGACTCAGGAGTTTATTTATAGTAGGGCACCTTACTAGGTTACACAATTCCTATTTTTAGCGCCAGTTCTCGATGAAATATTACCCCGACCGCATTGTGCCTCTCTTTGTAATGTTGCAGCAAACGCTTGGCATCCTCCAGTGGCGTGCTGTATAGTCTCTGACTTTTGATGCTCAAATCTCAATTTTTCATATCGGGCTGTGCATCTCTGAGTGTCTTGTTATCCCACCTTTGACACTGTATACGATTCAACAATTTATAAAGGTAAATAAATACTAGTGTCATTATTTTTGCTTCCCTGATGCCTCTCTATATCTATTGAGGTAATTTGCTGACCATTCTGCATTTAATGCCTGATTGTTACTTCCTCTGACTACACAAAGTGTTATATTTTCCAAGATCAAAGCATATCTTTGGAAAGCCTTTCCACCATTTTAAGGAGTTACTTCAGGTAGTTCTTTGTGGTGGCCATCACCTTAAGATCATGGATATAGATGATTTAGCCTCATTTGCTCTGTGTCCTTGCTTTTTATACCGAATCCATATCTGGTAGAGTTCAGGCGGTTTGATAGTGGTTTCAGTGTGAGGCAGAATCACAGTGGACTTTGCAAATCACCTTGAAATATACTTCTTCTAATTGGTATTGTGTTGACCAAGATGTTATCACCCATTTGTACTCGAAGCTGAATTTTTGTTTATTGTATTATTATCTTTCATTTATTTTCCTTAATTCGAATTTTTGGGCACAGTACTTTCTGTGTATCATGTGTTTACCTACTACCATGTTAAACCCCCATCCTACCTTCTCAGGTTCTTACATAGTTCTTTCTTATCATATTACATATCTTCCACTTCCTCCTCTTACTTTGGGATGTTGAAAAGTGTAGTTGTATTGTCACGGTAATGTAGCATTAAGAAATAATGAAGTATGATTAGAACACTGGAAACATGTATTTTATCTGATTTTGTAGTATACATTGCTCTGTGATCACCAATTTTTTTGATTTATTATTTATTTTTTAGAGTTAACAAGGGAGCAAATGATTCTCTTTGCTTTCCTTGTTGGTAGTGACTATACCATAGGCCTACAAGGAATTGGACCAGTCACAGCTTTAGAGATTTTAGCTACTTTTCCACCCCCATCGTCTTCAGGTCCCTCATCATCCTCAACTGAATTTAGTCTGACTCATAACCAACTACTCTCTGGTTTAGGAGAATTTCGTAACTGGTTAAGTAAAGGCAAGGCCCCAGGAGTGGGACGGACTGGCTTAAGATCCAAACTTAAAAATATCAAATTCACTGAAAATTTTCCAAATATTCAAGTTCTTGAAGCATATCTTGACCCGAAAGTGGAAACTAGCAGAGAACAGTTTACCTGGGCTACACCGGATATTGTTGGACTTCAAGATTTTGCCAGGCACAAATTTGGATGGACTGCAAAGAAAAGTGAGGAAATCCTCAGTCCTGTCATTAAAAGACTACAAGAAAGACAATCGCAAAAAACAATCAGGGATTATTTTAAAACGAAAACAAAAATAATTTCAAATGAACCAGAAAATAGAATGAGCAAACGTGTTAGGGCTGCTGTGAAAAGGATTGGAAATGAACCAAGTGAAGAGGAAGAGCCTAAGCCAAAACAGAAGAGAACTAGAAAAAAGAAAACTGAGAAAAATGCTGATCAGTCAGGGGAAGGTGCAAGTGAAAATACTGAAAAACTGGGCGAAATGATGGAGGATGATATTTTAAATGAACTACTTGATGTTATAGAAAGTAAGAGCACAGAAAAACCAGCAAAACCTAAACGGGGTAGAAAACCAAAGAAAAAAGACAACGATATAAAGGATTTAGCTGCTGATGAGGATGTCAAAGTTCTTCAAGAATCCGCATCGCATTCAGCAAAACGTGTGAAAGAAATCAGCGCTGAACTTAAGAAAATATTAGAGCAAAGTGAAAAAACAGTACCCAAACTAAAACCGAATTTACATAAGAAAGAAGTAATTCCTCAGAGAGAGCGTGATAAAACTCAGGTACTGAAAACTAAGTTAAAAGCTATCGAAATATTTAGGAAATCGCAAAAAGGTCCAGGCTATGTTAAAAAACGAATTATGAAGAAGGCAACACCGAAACAAGATGCTGGGTTGTCAGAATCAAGTAGTGATGAGAATTGAAGGTAAATTTTAGTTTTGTAAGGAGGAAAACAAGTGTTTTATGTATATATAAAGTATGGTCGTGATACTGAGATACTTTACAGTATTATGTATGTAAATAGCGATAAGATAAATTATTGTACTTTTTTGTACTTTTTTTAAATCTTTATTTCAAATATGTAAATATTTGTGTATTTTATTTTAAAAGAAATCTAACATGTATTTAACTATTTTTTATTTGTATTTGTAATATTTACACTGTTAAATATGGTATATAAATCATGTGAAATCTTTACAATTAAAACAATTAATGCAATAATTATAAAAAAAATACATATTTCAATAAAAGCATTTTTAATTTTTATGTTACAATGTCAACAAAACTTTTATTGTCGTTTTTTTTTTTTTTTTTTTTTTTACTTTCTACAATACACCAAGGGGGCTTACAGCCTAAATACTATAATACTATCGTACTGTGGGTGTCGACAAGGAGGAAAGAGGCAACTTGTTAATTCTGGACTTGAAGGTTCGGAGGAGAACCTTGATAACTTGATTGTTCATTGTGTTGGTTCTAGTGCTGGTGTATCTTTTATGAGAAAAAAAGCAAGACTGAGATTTGGTGGGGTTGAATTGTACAAGATTTCTACTTCCCCAGTCTAATATTTTTTGGAGATCCACGGAGACAGAACCCTCCATGTGTATGCGATCCTCATCTAGTTGGGCCAAAGAGACAGACTTAGAATATTGTATATTTGAGTGGAGGGTGCTGTCGTCCGCGTAACTGTGAACTGGGTTGGATGTGCTAGGGAGGAGGTCATTGATGTGGAGAAGAAACAAAGTAGGGGCTAAAGCTGAAACTTGAGGAACTCATGCATTAATTGGATATAGTTTAGAGGAGTGGCCATCCACAACAACAGAAATGCTCCGGTTGGAGAGGAAGTTTGCTGTCCAGGTACATAGTTTTGGTGGTAGGCCATAGGCCGGTAGTTTATTAAGCCGCGTTGCGTGCCAGACCTGGTCGAAGGCTTTGGATATGTCTAGAGCGAGCGATAATCTGGGATTCACCATGTAGTTCTATAGACTTGTTCCAAGAATGGGTAACAAAGGAAAGGAGGTCGGCAGTTGATCTGCGCTGACGGAATCCATACTGCCTGTCGTGGATTAGACTGTGTTTTTTAAGAAATTTTAGTAATTCGGTGTTTATATACTTTTCCATCACTTTAGAGATGACTGAAAGGAGAGAAATAGGCCTGTAGTTGCTAGAAAGCGCTTTGGATCCTTTCTTGGGGACGGGTTGTACTCGAGCAGTTTTCCAGTTATTAGAGAATATGCCTCTATTGTAAGATGTCTGAAACAGACGAGTCAGGACAGGAGCAAGTTCTGGTGCGCATTTTTTGAGAACAATTGCTGGGATCTCGTCAAGGCCAGAGGCTTTCCTGGTATTAAGAGAAGAGAGCATCTTTCGTACCTTTTTAGTTTTGAAAATGATGTCCGTCATTTTATGCGCGACATTGGGGACTGTTGGTGGTTGACCATTTGGAGGTGGGTTGAGAGTAGAATTGCCAGCGAACAACGAGGCAAAAAGTTCAGCCTTGCCCAGGGTGGTAGAAACAATTTCATCCCCTGAGACAAGAGGTGGGAACGTGCTCTTGCAGAAATTATTCCCAATAGATTTGGCAAGAGAGAGGATTTGCTGCACTTAGAGCTTAAGAGGACTTTGTTTTTGATGTGGTTATTAAACGAGTTTTTTGCCTAAGAAAGAATGCGGACATAGCGGTTTCTTGCGTCGTTAAATGCTTGACCTTTTCAAGTCTGGCCTTGTCGCAAGATTTAGAGAACCAGGGCTTTTGAGTGGCTGAAGAGGTTTTCTGTGTACGTGGAATAAATAATTCCATACCAGCTTGGATAAATTCGGTGACGTTTTGTGACATATCTGAGGGGTCAGGATGAGAGAAGCAGACAGACGTCCATGGAAATGAGGAAACGTAATCTCGCATTTCGTCCCAGTTCGGAGAGTTGTAGTGCCAAACGATATGTGGGTGTGATGTCTGTGTGACCTCGGGTGATATGACTAGAGAGATTCAAGAGGGTACAAAAGCTTCAGTGGGCAGAGTATTGGCCTACTAAGCCGATAATCCTGAGCATAAATCTCCATTGACCTGTAAATTTAAAAACAATTCACTAGTTCGAGATAGTTGAATGTAGCACTTTCCACCATTTAAAAGGGGCATAAAGTTAGTAGCAGTAAGTAAGTAAGTTAGTTAGTTAGTAGGAAAGCTAATCTCACTCAATGTTGGATAGCCTTTAAGGCTGTGCGAAGCTTAGAAATGTCGAACTTTTTGTTACAAGCTAGGCGATGTTAAATTAGTTCAAAGTTAGGAATAATTCTCCAGAATTGTTTGAAGTTCGTTGCTCGAAAACAGTTTTACAGTTCTCAATTAATTTGACATGGAGTCGATGCTGCCAAAGGTATCGAAATTTTAACTCTGTAGCGGCCCTGTTAACACAGTCGCGACCTTTAAACTCATATTGGTCCACTTGAGATGGTAGCGTAATTTCAGGGACGATGTAGTATTTTTGACAGTTAGTGAGACGATGACCGAGCCATTTAATCATCATAGAGTTAATTTTTTTATACATCCTAGTCATAGCATCCTAATCCTTTTTTTGTGATTACAACATTATGATGGCAGTACTTGAAAGCGATCAGTAATGGCATTTTTTAGAATTTATGACGGTAATTACAAATTGCCTTCTGGAAATACTATGTGAAGCCAGATTTGTTACACAATGGACTAAAATAGTTAAACATTCCTAATCAGGGGACAGTTTTTTTTTGTTTGTTTTTGGATACAGCAGTGGAGAATACTGCAAGCACACCTCATTCACAACACCATAGTGTGTGGCATATCGAGGTAGTGTCGGACTCCTACCCACTAAACTCCGCTCCCTGGAGTACCGGACCTTAGTCCATACTTCTGTTGCAAGGACTTCACACAATAACGTTGGGATTTGAATGTTTCCATTCTGTTTTATGGGGTGCTGTGGGGTGTGGGTTTTATCGGGTAAGGATAAACTTTGGACGCTTATGCCTAAGTGGAGGTTGCTCATCGTAGTTGGTGGCACTAGGGAGAAGATCATTTGGGTGACAAGCGGTTTTTGCAAACAGTGGTGAATAGTTGAGTTATAAACTCACATATCGAAGGCATTTTCAGACCAGTGAATCTAAATGTTTCTGACAAACCATGGTGCTCTGGTAACCGTTCTCAGAATTTTATTGTCGATGATTTGAAGGATCTGGATGTTTGTCGGCCGCGTTGGTCCGTGCAGGGGATGCACAGGTCAAGGCTGGCCGGATTATGACTTTGTACATGAGCAGTTATTGTTCATGGACAAATTGGAATGTCTGTTAAGTGGAAAGAACTTCGAGATGAACTTTGAAGCTTTCCGTCAGGCATGTTGGACATGGGGGCGCCATGTTAAGCGTTTGTCGAGGAAAACCCCTGAGGTATTTGGCAGAGCCTTGCCAGAAAATTAGACGGTTGTCTAATGATACATGTTCGTGAGATGTGTGACTCCTCTGGGAAAATAGGACTGTTGAACATTTTGCGGGGTTTATGGCTAGACATGATTTCCTATATCAGCCTTGCAGCTCATCCCAAAGACATGCGTTGAAACGACTTAGTGGTTAAAGTCTGTAATGCCTGACAGACAGAGTAGTTAACTTCCACTCTAGATTGATTCATACAACAGGTATAAGCCATACATCAACGGTAACCAAACTAAATATATACCAGGCAGAAAACATACTACCCGAACCAGCAATTGTGTAATCTTGGACGCAATTATGGAAAATGACAGACATGAAATTAAAAATTTGCCAAGTTGTTATTTAACTGGGGGATTCAATCAATTATTAAAATAACTATATTTTTTTTTGTTTTTGTTCCCTCAGGGCTCGTCCGCGGCCTTGCCGCCCCGATAGCACCGCAACCCTTGGTTGATTGTGCATACCCCTAGTCTTACTCCACCCATTCCAAAATCACTGTGCCTTGAACTAGTCTGCACAGCGATTGGTAGGGTGAAGTTTTATATTGCTCTGTCTCCGGTCTAGAGTGACCGTAGATCAGTTGTCTTTTCCGGTCCAGAGCTATACACTCGCACAAGATGTGCTGGGCTGATTCCTCCCCCTCGCCGCAGAGTCTGCATGCGAGGTCCCCTTCGAACCGCCCCATTTTATGTAGGTGTTTCTTGACGGCCATGTGTCCCGTCAAGAGACCTGTTGTGTTTCTGAGCTGTCCTCTGCTAAGGTTTAGCAGCTCCACAGCTCTCTTTGAACTGGGTCCGTCAATTATTGACTTCCCATGTCTGAGCCCTGGACAGTCCGCCCAGTACACCTTGTGTTGGTTTCTGACCCAGGACTTAATGGCTCCCCTGGCAGTGCTCTTTGACACGCCCAGAGCCGGTTCTGGTCCCATAAATGGTTCTGCTGACCCCCTCTTTGCGAGACTGTCAGCTTCTTCATTGCCTTTGACCCCCGAGTGACCCGGCACCCAGATGAGGGTCACCTCATTCTGCCCAGCCAGGTCGCTCGTCTCGTCTCGGCACTCACTCACCAGCCAGGAATTTACCCGTGGGCTACTTAGTGCCTTAAGGGCTGCCTGGCTGTCTGTGGCTATGAGGATCCGCTTGTTGGTGTAGCCCCTCCTCTTGTTCTCCCGCACACAGTGCAGGATGGCGTACATCTCGGCCTGAAACACCGTTGCATGGGCTCCGAGGGAAATACTGTGACTTACCCTCGGTCCTTCCGAGTAAACACCTGCCCCCGTCCCACGCTCCCCGCCAGATCCGTCCGTGAACCAGACGAGCGCGTCCCGTGGTATGCCCGGTGTCTCCTCCCGCCATGCCCCGCGATCAGGGATTTCCACTGTGAAGTTGTTTTCCCTGCACATTCGCGGGCTCGCGAAGTCTGACCTCATTTCAAGCATGGGTTCCTTCACGATCTCCTGAATTTTGCAGTGGCCCCTGAAGCCTGGGTTGATCTTCAGTCTACCATTGCAGGCTAGTCTGTATAGTCCTAGCCTGGCCTCTCCCATAATAACGAAGTGTAGGGGGGGTAGATCCAGCAACACCTCCATGGCGGCTGTTGGGGTTGAAGACATGGCCCCTGTGATGCCTAGGCAAGCCATCCTTTGGATCTTGCCTAGTTTTTGTTTGGCACTGGATTGTGTCACCTTAGGCCACCAGACCAGTGCCGCATATGTTAACGATGGTCTGACCACCCTTGTGTACAGCCAGTGGGCCATACTAGGTCTTAGTCCCCACGTTTTTCCATATAGCCGCCTAGTGACGGCTAAGGTCATGACTGCCTTACGCAGTATTTTTCCAATGTGACCATTCCAGGTTAGCTTAGAGTCCAATACGACCCCAAGATATTTTACCTCCCTGGCCATTGGAACGCTCCTACCGTATAGAGTGAGAGTTCTGTGGCTTTCACACTTCCTCCTCCTCGTAAACGGCACGACGGTTGCTTTCTCGGGGCTCACCCCGAGCCCTTGATCAACCGTCCACCCTTCCACCACTTTCAGTGCAGTCTGCATACGCTCCCACACTGCCTGTGTGACCTTTCCTCGGACTATGATGACAATGTCGTCCGCATAGCCCTGTACCTCATACCCCCCTCCCGAGAGCCTCCCCAGCAGGCTGTCCACGACTAGACACCAGAGCAAGGGAGACAGAACGCTCCCCTGCGGACACCCCGCCGCGACCCCCGCCAGCAGAGTCCCTCCCGCGAGTGAGGTGAACACCGCCCTGTCCCTGAGCATGGAACCGATCCACCTGCAGCAGGTCTCCTCTATTCCACGCTCCCGGGCAGCTGCCAGAACCGATCCGAACGAGGTGTTGCTAAAGGCCCCCTCTATGTCTAGGAAGGCCCCCAGCGCCACCTCCTTGTTCTCCAGCGTATTCTCCAGTTTCAGCACCAGTTGGTGCAGTGCTGTTTCTGTTGAGAATCCTGCTCTGTATGCATATTGTCCGCAGTGTAGAGGATATGCTTCCAGTACACCGCCCCTAATGTGCCGGTCGAGCAGTTTTTCCACTGTTTTCAGCAAGAAGGACATGAGACTTATTGGCCTCAGGGACTTTGCCTGGTCTGTTGGACGCCCAGGTTTAGGAATAAATACAACCCTGGCCAGTCTCCATGCCCTCGGAATGTACCCCAGAGCCAGGCTGGCCCTCATAATGAGGGTAAGCACCGGCGCCAGTATATCTATCCCCTGTTGGAGCATGATGGGCATTATTCCATCAAATCCCGGCGATTTGTATGGCTTAAAGCTGTTAATGGCCCATCTGATTTTGCTCCAGGTAACCACCTCTTTAGCGACTGTCCAGTCTACTCTAGATGCCCGCCTATAAGGCGCCTCTATTTCTGAGTGTTCCCAGTCCGGAGGTGATTGGTTTATTATGTTACAGCCGGGGAAGTGCGTCTGGAGTAAAATTTCCATAGTTTCCTCCCCCGAGCTTGTAAAGCCTCCCGTGGGTGTTCTAAGGGAGCCTATGTTAGTCTGAGGGCCCTTAGACAGGATCTTGTGTAGTCGAGCACTCTCGGACGTGTTTTCCACTTCTTCGCAGTGCCTCCTCCACGACTCCTTCTTGGCGTCCCTCAGTCTTTTGTTATAGGTCGATAGGGCCTGTCTATATTCATCCCATGCTCCCGACCTTTTGGCCGCGTTAAACAGCTTACGAACCTGCGTCCTCCTTTGCCTGAGGTCCTCGTTCCACCATGGGACGTTCCTGGTGGACACCCTCATTTTCAGGGGGCAGTTGGCGTTATAGGCCGAGGTAATTGCGTCTCGCAATTGGACTGCTGCAATCTCGAGGTCTATTGAATCCCTTATGGCCCTCTCAACCCCCCGCAGTTCCACAGCTAGGTCTGCCCTGTAGGCTTCCCAGTCCGCCTTGCGGGGGTCCCGGTACCATACCGTTTCTCTTTCGACTTTGGCGATTTCAAACCGGATGTATCTGTGGTCTGAGCTACTCACTTCCCCAGACACAGCCCAGCTTTTAACAAAGTCACCCAGAAACTGGGTGGAAACTGTTAGGTCTAAAACTTCCTCACGCCGTGTTGTGACGAATGTCGGTTTATTACCTCTATTCAATATGTCTAAATTAAATTTCATAAAGAATTGTAAAAGTGCCTCACCCCTAGAGTTTGTGTCCGAGCTACCCCACAACTCATGGTGCGCATTCGCATCCATGCCGATGATGGTCTGCCATCCACCTGCTCTGCTACCCACCATCAGCTGCTCCAATTCGTTGGGTGGAGGAGGGTCCGTGCTGTCCCCTGGCAGATAGGCTGACGCGACAGTAATGTCCCTCAGCCCATCCGCTCCTCCACATCGGATTTTGATCGTTGCCAGGTCCCTGGAACAGAAATTCATTAGAGGGAGAAACTATATCCCTTCCCTGACAAAAATGCAGGCCCTCGGATTCTCGCTGGACCTGCTGTAGATGAGCTTTCCATTATCTCCGCCGAGTCCCTTGATCTCTCCTTTGTAGGAGTACGGTTCCTGGATGAGGGCCACATCCGTGTTCCTCAGAGCCATTAGTAGTCCGGCCGTGGCTGCCCTACTGTGTTGGAGGTTGACCTGAAGGAACCTAAGTCCCATTAACCCTTAATTGCTTCCCCAGTGGGCGGAAGCTAACCCTTCCCATGCCCCAGAATGCCTTGAAGGAGGTTCCTTCAAGGGCTCTGTAAGATGTCGGGTCGATCGATAAGGCGAGCGTCTGTCCTTTCTCCTCTGCCTTCCTGCTTAGAACCGACCAGTGTTGCGTCCCCAGTTCAGGGTTCTGGATCTTAAGTCTGCTGATCACCGTCTCCTGCGGGACGGTGTCAGGGATCCGTACGAGGACCTTGCGTCTCTTTGGGAGTTCCTTGGGCTCGACGGCTGTCAAGTCCGCCCCCTCCCAAATCTGACCGAGGCCCCCGATCGTTTTCCGCAGCCAGTCCCGCGACTGCGGGCCGGCACAGGTTATCCAGAGGATGCCCCCCGTCAGGCGCGTCCGGTGGAACTGAGGCGGGCTCTCCCCTTCCTGAAGAGAGTCCACTGCATCTACCACCGCAGCCTGGATCAGGTCCGCCTTCCCCTGGTCTAGCGTGACCTCAGGATGGCGTCTGTCAATCACCGCCATCCCGAGGCCCTCCGCAGCCTCCCTGTAAGAGCCAGTCTGCGCCGGTGTTCCGGCCTTAGTTCCTTTGGGAGGTCTGTCTGTAGTAGGCGTGCTAGAGCCAGAGCGCGGCGTCTTCCGACTCGCACTCTCCTCTTGCGCCTTTACAGGCACCCTGGCCCTTTTGGAACGTCTGTCTGTAGTGGGCGTGCTAGAGTTCGAGCGCGTCCTCTTCTGACCCGCACTCCCCTCTTGCGCCTTTACAGGTTTCTCGACCGTCCAGGTCCCGGCCGCCATTTTTTGCGCCCTCCGGAGCTTCTTTCTTTGCGCCCCGGAAAGACGCTTGGACTGCCGGGGCAGTCCCTCTACTCTAACAGTAGAGTCCTCACTGGTGGAGGGGCCCCCGGAGTCCGCGGAGCTCGCCGCCCTCCGGTGGGACCCAGCCTCCAGCCGAGGTCGTCGATTAGCGCGACAGTGGTTCTGGGCGACACTCTTTAGCGCGACACAACAATAGATTGCCTCCGTACATGCAGAAAGATCATTTTTTCAGTACTTGTCTGGCTGACTGTGTGAACTGTCATAGACAGACCAATGGGAGTGTTCTTATTTCTTATGCTCCTCCCATATAGAGAAAATAAATATGTAATTAATGTAGACATTCAAATTTATGTTTTATAGGAGACTTATTTAATTGCATTTTGAATTGTTTGAGTTATTTAGATACAAATAAATATATATAAGGGTAAATAATCGTTTTTGTAGAAGGTATTAATAGTTTAAATTGCAATGACATTTTCCTATAAAAATATTTGTAATGAAAAAATTCATTGACAAGATTAGTTTCACTTTTTAATTAACAGCAAAACCGCATTATAATTAACTTTAATGTTTTTTTATTATTGCCAAATATTTTTAAAAAAGCTGTCTTTGATGGCATTTATTTTTAATGCTTATTTGCTGCAAAATTGTATTTCAAAATTTATGCTTAATGAGAAAATGTTTAATAAATTCAAAAAAAGCTGGCTGCCATGATAGTCTTTTTAACATTGGTTTTTAATGCTCATTTCCTGCAACATTGTCTTTCAATGTTTATAGTTAAGAAATTGTTTATATATATATTTCTTAAAAGCTTTACTCTTTGGCACCTACTTTTCTATATTTTTTAATGCTCATTTGCTGCAAACTTGTTTTTCCAAGTTTATGGTTGAGGGGAAAACGTATAAATATTTTCAAACAACCTCTCCTTGATGACACCTACCTTTTAACATTATTTTTAACGCTAATTTGCTGCAAAACTGTTTTTTAATGTATGATTGGGGAGAAATAATGTTAAAAATAGTTTATTTTGAAATAATATACATACTTAATTACATAATGAAGGAAATAAAAAAAAATCATTGGAAATTAACAACAATATATATATATATATATATATATATATATATATATATATATATATATATATATATATATATATATATATATATATATATATATATATATATATGAAGTACAGAGAAATGGGTTTTTGGTAAAAAAAATACATTATCACGTAAGATATATTTCAGTTTTTATAAAAGAAAATAAAACTCAACATTTAAACGAATAAAGTTTCAAACACATATATTTAATATACAATTTTTTCTTATTTATTATCATATATATTGTTTTTAGAGGTGTGCAAAGTTTCGAAATTTCGAACCGAACCCTAACTTGAACCAAACCTTTGGTTCAAAAAATTGTTTGCGCTAGGCGATGTTAAACTAGTTCGAAATACGTAATCCTTCAAAATAGCTTGGAGTTCGTTGCTAAAGAATACTTTGAAGTTGAACTTTACAGGCATCCAATGCTGGCAAAGGTAGCGAAGTTGTAAAGTCCGTATCAGTCCCATTGAGTCGATAGTGTAATTTCAGGAAATATCATTCATATCTTTGACAGTTTGTGAGACACTGAGACAGCTAATTAACATCACTGAATTATTATATTTTTATATATCCTAGCATCCCAATGCCTTTTTTTGGTTACAACATTATAATGGTAGTGTTCGCAACTTGTTGGTAAAGTAAATTTTCACAATTTATGACTATAATTGCAGATTGCCTTCCGAAAACATTAGATTAAACATACTTTATTTTACAATGATCCAAAACAGTTAAAACAATCAAGAAACAGTGACAATTGTTAGTATATATATATATATATATATATATATATATATATATATATATATATATATATATATATATATATATATATATATATATATATATATATATATATATATATATATATATATATATATATATATATATATATATATATATATATATATAAAGTATATATATATATATATATATATATATATATATATATATATATATATATATATATACTCACTTTTAACCCACTCATTCAAATTTGCTAAAACTGCCCAGCTAATACCAAACAACAAAATGTTTATAATTGAGCTTAGCTATTATAGATGTAGAAGTATAAAAAAAGTGTTCAATGTGCCTTTTTGTATTTTTGATTCAACACCGACTCATCTTAAAAACAAACATCAGCATCAGAGGGCATTTTCATCCAATCGACCTGCAAATTTTGTCAAACCTTTCTTTTTTTTCTATGTACCAAATATTGTATGCTACAATGTACCTAATTTTTGTATTTAAGGAAAATATATGTGAACATTGAAGAACTGTAGTTAGTTCGGTGTTCAATGTTAAATGTTTAAGAAGTTCGATGTTCGACTGTGAACCTTAGACATACTATCTGAGAGGTTCGAAGTGCGATGCAACATTTTTGCTTGGGTTCGTTTATAGTTCGGTTTACACACCTCTAATTGTTATGATTTATAATAGAACATATTTATATCTTTATATAAATCTAAAGGTAACAACATATAGCATAGTGGTGAAGATTACTGACTGGCAACATATTGTTAATTATTAATTATTTCCAAGTCAAATCATATTTGATAAATATAATAAATCCAAATTAAAAGTCCATTACAATTAACAAAGTGCGTAAACTTGGTTAGTTATAAAAAATACATGGTTGCCTAAGATTTATTAAATTTTTAACATAATATATTATGTACACTAAAAACATAATCATATTTGAATTAAATAAACTAAGACACAACGTAAAAACAGAAAATTATATAAAAATGAAACAAACTATTTTCTTATTTCTATATGTTATATTTTAGAACAAACGATATTTATAATTTAATGTGGGTATAAGGTCATTGCCTGTGGTGTAGTGGTGAAAATCTCAGATACTCTAAAGGTAGCAGGTTTGACTCCAGCACTGAAATGAACCCTAGAACCTCTGAAAACATGGCAAATTTTGTTCGGAAGTCAACGGTAAACCACAAGTTGTAATTGCTAGTCAAATTTATCCTCTCATGAATCTGGCTCACTATAAAGTGAAGTTTTCCTGCATCTGCATAGCACCCGTGAGACATGAACACAAGGTCCACACAAGACTCAGAATTAAGGTAGATATTATAATATAAATATAAAATACAACTATCATTGAATGTTTGTAATACTATTTTTAAGGTTTACCTACATTAAAAGCAATAAACATGCATTACATGTGAACAACCTCATTTATTGGCACAAATCGAGAGCGTAATCATGTGCTGCAATATACTCTAAATTATCCGATATGTCAGAGAGTTTTATAAATATCCTGATTTATTAATAATGAATATTGCTAAAGATACATTATTAGGCTAATATAAAATTATATAAATCTGACTGTTTTAGTGATGTAAAATTATGTCAAAATATGCCAACACATACACCACACACAACATAGTATAAAAACAAATGTGTTTGTAACTTACGCAAAAAATACACACAAAAATTTATAAAACTAAAAAGTTTATAGATGATCATGATTATCAGTATATGTATTACTAACAATTATTTTCACCAGTCGCAAATACCACTGCTTTCATTTGATACCACTGATGCTGCACCTGTTTCTGGTAACACTTTACTTCTGGTTGCAAGACAACATAAATACATACAGGACCCTTCTGTAAGAGCATACAAAAAGTAAACTTTTTTATTGCCTTTTATTATAAACAGTAAATTATATACATCTATATAAAACATTTATGATATAACTTCAAACTCTTCTTCTTCAGCATCAGGCTAGGCGTGTATATTGCAAACAAAACATTACAAAATTACAACAAATTCAAAATTATATTCAACATAATAATATAAATCTTTGAAAGTTAACACTAACCATACAGAGGGACCAGGTGTTACCTCAAGCCATCAACTGCTTGGCTCACCTTGGATAAGATCTGAACAACCTTGTCACTTTGCTCGGTTTCTGTTTGTGCTTGCTCTGAAATTGAAAAAAATGTTGCATGAGAATATTGAATATACCACATATTTCTAAATTTTGTAATAAATTGTGCAATATCAGCGAATTTTCATAAAGAAAATTTCGCTATTCAAGAGGTAACAACGTATAATATTTCTTTTATATGTAGATCATGGTTTGTGAAGCTTCTAGGCCAACTAGAGACTTCCGGTATTTTTTCACCACACTGGTCAGTTCTGCAAGTCAAGTTTTTCGATCGAAAATTACAAATTTCCTTCTCAAAAATGCTGTATCAAACTTTCTAGAATTGTCACTATCAATTTTGCTAAAATGTCAGCTTCTTCAGGATGCTCCTACTTTACAAATATATCTACCTACTGGCTCTTGTTCCTACAACTTCAATTTTTGCATACTTCTCTTCACTTATAGTACACTATAACAAAACTGATGAAAATTCGCTACTATAGTGCACTTGCTCCGTTCAGAGTTTTTTTTTTATACAAGCAGAAGTGAAATTGAATAGATAAACCTAACATTTTGAAGAACATCCATGTTAAGAAAATTAAGTCATTTCTTGTAACACATTATTTTTTGATAAAGAAATCACAACTGCAAGAGTAAAACGGTAATCCTGTGTTTAAAGTGCCTCTTTAGTAAACATACAATTCGGGCGAAATCGGAACGTGAACTGGACGCGGGACGATGTGCACTGTTGCCAGATGAGTATAAGCAAGGGTCATTTTAAATATAGAAGGCAATCAAGGGGTGAACAAATGTTTTCAACTTGATAACAGTGTGTAACGATAGAGTTGTGTTTTCTGTTGTCTATCTTTGCATTTAAAAATCTTTGGTTTATAGTTGAAATTAATTGGTGAGAATTGTACAGTCTTGCAGCTTAGAACATGTAGTTTCTAACAGTGATAGTGTAAATGGAAACATTGTGATTACATTCGACTTATTTACATTAGAAGGTTTGGTATTCTTTAAATATTAAAGAATTAGCCTTTATATTGTCACATTGATAATTTCTTATCTTTGTGATAAGCTGGATTATCATTCAAACAAACGGACATTATTATCTTTGCTTCTTGCTGCCTCTTTATATACAGTATGCTCTGTTAACGTTGCTAAAGATGGATAGCTGTAAAAGATGCAATGTCAAGCTGAAAAGGAAGAGACTTGCTTGTTGCAATAAGTGTGGCACTTTATTATGCAAGGATTGCTCTGGCCTCTCTGAGTCAGAGATGAGATGCATGCCAATGAAGAGGAGAAAAATGCGGTATTTTTGTGACGATTGTGATGGTGTTGGTTCCCAATCAGCGGGTTTGACCGATGATGATGACATTCTATCATCTGTTAGTATTGAAAGCACCAATTTTATCTCCCGGGAAGTTTTTACAGCTGAAATAGGCAAGCTCTTAGCGGTTATTGGTGAATTGAGAGCTGACATAGCCACATTGAAGAATTCTAATATAGATCTGGTCAAATGCATCACCAGCGCTGATTTCTCCAGCTCTGCAGTACCAATGTCTGTCAATCGTTCCCAGGATGCTGGTGTTCGCAGTGTTCCAACGTTTGCACAGTCTGTTGCAAGAGGAGCTTCTGTGCTTATAAGACCAAAGAATGACACTCAATCTGCTGCTGTTACAAAGGCTGATCTGTATCGAAATGTCAATCCCGCTGCATCTGACATCTGTGTTTCCAAAGTCAAAAACATTGCTAAAGGTGGCTTGATAGTTAGCTGTTCATCCAGGAAAGATGGGGAAAAATTCAGGTCTTTAGCTGAGAGCAGTCTTTCAGCTGAATATAGTGTTAAAGAAGTTACACATCAACACCCGCGAATTCGTATCGTTGGCCTCTCTGAGAAGATCGAGGGGGATGAATTAGTAAGACTAATTAAGTTGCAGAATGGTGACATCTTTGGTGACTCTAATTTTAAGTTTATCTCTACTGATCATCTAAAAAATAATAGTAGAATTTATCAGGCGGTCCTGCAGGTTGATCGTGTTTCTTATAAGTCGGCTTTAGATATTGGTCAGATTTTTATCGGGTATGATCGCTGCTCTGTTTACGATGGTATCGATATCACGCGATGTTTCAACTGTTCGGGCTTCCACCATACTTCTAAATTTTGTAAGGGCAAAACCACATGCCCTAAATGTTCTGGTGACCATCCTGTGAAAAACTGTGTGGCTACTACTCTTTGTTGTGTGAACTGTTTCAATGCGGCTAAGGTAAAGGCAGGAGTTGCCTATGATCATGCAGCCTGGGACCATAACTGTGCGGTTTACAGGCAAAAGCTGCAGTCGATGAGAGCAGAGATTCTGCAGATCAAATAGCAATTACCACAATGCCATGTCGGGGTGGAAACCCAGTCTCCAAACAAACCTGTTGGATCTTTCGTTAACTTTGGACACAATCATCATTCTTCTTCTGCCTGTTCTATGGAGAGGCAATTTAACATATTTTATCAAAACGTCAGGGGCCTCCGGACACGAACCAATGATGTTTACTCTTTTGTTTGCTCGCAGGCATATCCTCTTGACTGTTTTGCTTTCACTGAGACTTGGCTGGATAGTGACATCTATAGTAGCGAACTGTTTGATGATCAATATATTGTCTACAGATCAGATAGGGATTTTTCTTTCTCTTGTAAGACTAGGGGAGGTGGCGTTCTGCTTGCTGTGCACGCTCGCTTTGCAACTCGTCGCCTTGATATTCGGAGGGACTGTGGAGGCCTTGATGCTCTTTCTAATATTGACATTGTGGGGGTTAGAGTCTCGGATCATCGGGCCTCGCTTAATGTTTTTGTTGTTTATATACCTCCCAATACTCCAACTAATGACTACTACCTCTTGTTTGAAGCTCTCGAGTCCCTGTGCATAAAATATGGTTCCGAGACATTCTTAGTTGGTGACTTTAACATGCCTGAATATGCCTCTTGTCGTCAGAACGACCCCTCCGCTCGTGTGTCTGCTTTTCAAAATTTCTGTAATCTACTACTCCTTGGACAGTTTAATCATGTTGAGAATATTAACAACAGAATTCTTGACGTGGTTTTGTTTACTGACACTTGCTTGGTGGGGGAGGCTCCTGATTCACCTGTGATTCCTGATCGTCATCATCCCCCCTTAATCATAGAGTTTCCGCTTAGTGGTTCAGTGGTCTCTTCCCCTGCTGGTGACACTACTAGGCAAAGGTCATATAACTTTCGAAAATGTGATTTTGTCAGATTGTATGCGGAGCTCAGCGGCTTGTGCTGGGATGGCATGGATGGGCTTCAGGATGTCGATTCTATGCTTGACTTTTTCTATTCCAGAATTTACGACTTGTTTGATATGTATGTTCCCATGACTGCTCCAAGAGCATGTAATAGGTATCCCCCGTGGTTTTCTAAAGAAATTAAGGTTAGTATAAAATATAAATATTCATTATGGTGTAAGTTTAAGAAGTCTGGAAATGTGGAGTTTCTGGATAGATTTAGGGAGCTGAGACAAAAACTTAAGAGAGACATTTATCTTTCTCGAGTCAATTACTTTCAGAGGGTCGAAAGAGAGATTAGGTCTAATCCTAAAAAATTCTGGAACTGCTCTTCTCGACGCCGTCAAAACTTTTCTATTGGGAATTTATCTAACCAGCAGCAGGCAGCTGACAGTTTTGCTTCTTATTTTGCGGGATGTTCTGGCTCCACCCCCACCTCATCGCCTACAGCCGCCAGTCTGGCTTCGGGTGACATCACAGTGTTTTTTGTTGATGACTTTACAGATGATGAAATTATTACAGCCGCTAAGAGAATTAAGGCTAACATGTCCTGTGGACCTGATCTAGTTCCTGGTTTCTTGGTGCGCGACTGCTTATATGCTTTCCTGGCTCCACTTAAGAAAATTTTTAAACTGATTCTTAGATCTGGAACATTCCCCGCGATTTGGAAGCTGTCACGGGTTTTCCCTGTCTTCAAGGCGGGGGAAAGTGGTGATCCATCAAACTATCGACCAATAGCCATACTATGTGTCTTTTGTAAAATTTTTGAGGCCTGCCTTTTTCAGCGAATACTGTTTCACATCAAAAACAGACTCTCTATTTCTCAGCATGGTTTCATTCCAGGTAGATCGACTGTAACGAATTTGGTTGACATTACACAGTTCATTGCGTCCGCTCTTGACCGCTCTTCACAGGTTGATGTTGTGTATACTGATCTATCTAAGGCCTTCGATTGTCTAAATCATTCTGTTCTGATTGACAGGATGAGGGCTATCGGATTCTCCGAGGGCTTGCTTGGCTTGTTCAGATCTTACCTTGATGGAAGGAGGCAATTTGTTGAGGTTGGGGGCTTCAAATCTAACACCTATCACGTGACTTCGGGAGTGCCGCAGGGTTCCATACTCGGTCCATTACTGTTTAATATATTTATTGACCCAGTTAAACATGTTTTACATGTTCCTTTTTTAATGTATGCAGACGATATTAAGATTTTCGCAAATATTTCGAGTGTTGATGACTGTTTGCGGCTCCAGAACTGTCTTCAGATCCTTGTTGAATGGTGTTGTCGGAGTGGTCTATCTGTGAATGTTTCCAAGTGTTGTGTGATGTCCTTTACTCGAAATAAGCACGCAATCACTTTCGGGTACAATATAAGAGGGCTTCCACTTGACCGCCCCAGGACAGTTAAGGACCTTGGAATTGTTTTTGATGGTACTCTATCTTTTAAACCACACTATGAGCAGACTGTCAGTTCTGCTTACAAAACTCTAGGGTTTCTGATAAGAAACAGCAAAAATTTCTCACAGACTGACACCCTCCTCCTGCTCTTTGGCTGTTTGGTTAGGTCTCGACTTGAATATGGCTCAGTTGTGTGGGCTCCCACTTATGAGATACATGTGGCAAGCCTGGAATCAGTGCAAAGGAAATTTCTAAAATTTCTTAGCTTTCGTGAGGATGGTCGATATCCGTCTATTGGTTTTCCTCAGGAAAGTTTACTTCTTCGCTTTAGTCTGCAGAGTCTATCGATGCGCAGGCAGTGCAGTTTCATTATATTTTTATATAAACTGGTTAATTCTGTGTTCGACTGCCCTAGTCTGCTTCAGCAACTTAATTTCAATGTGCCTCGTATTGCAGCACGTTTTCCAGGCACATTCTATCTCCCGACTGCTCGTACACGATTGCTGCGATCGTCTCCAATTTACCAGATGTGCAATGATTACTCTGTACTGCAGGACCGCCTAGATATCTTCTCATGTAATATATCAGAGATAAAAATGTTTTTCAAAGCGATCTAATTTGTGACTCTTTTTTGTATTGTTAGCTAGATTGTTGTTAGTTATTATGTTTTGTGTATTGGCCCATCCTTAAATTGGCTTTTAAG
The DNA here is from genome assembly GCA_964006375.1 of Tillus elongatus. Taxonomy (NCBI): domain Eukaryota; kingdom Metazoa; phylum Arthropoda; class Insecta; order Coleoptera; family Cleridae; genus Tillus; species Tillus elongatus. Next base: position 42,177,121 of record OZ023265.1, read on the forward strand.
CTGTTGGATGGTGTATGAATAAATAAATAAAATAAATAAATAATGTAAATAAATGATAGTATTGCGTCATGTACATAGATCGATATTTGACATATTTTGCGGAAAGCAGTAGGAAAACGGAAATGTAAACAGTTAATTTTCAGCCTCAGGGGAAAAACGTGTGCCTCTCCTCCCTTTTTTGGTATATCAGTAACATCAACAGAGGTTGTGCCATTGTGATTGAGCAAGGTAATCTGCACGTTCCACCATTCCCAGGGGGCGTAAAGCTGTCGGTCCCGTACCCATGGGATGTTGAGCACATTAAAGACCCAAATTCCCTGGACAGTGAGGTGAATGAATGACACTTTAGTAAAGTCAATGAAGCAATTTCCGTTGCGAATTGCCGATGATAAATACAACTGTATATGCTAATATCAAACGGTAACCAGTATATTATTTTGAAAAATCGTAATGTAATCGCATGGTAATGAAGCAATTTCTACCGACAACTGTCGATGATAAACAAAACCGAGAAAATTGCTCAAAATGGGCTTACCTTCAAAGTGTCTGTTTATATTTTACTTTGCAACCTTAAATGAGTAAGAAAAGTCAATGAAGCAATTTCCGTTGCGAATTGCCAATGATAAATACAACTGTATATGCTAATATCAAACGGTAACCAATAATTTTGGTGTGTAGTGTACCTTTTCAATCGCAAACCTATCTACCACATTTGGTATTTTAATTTTTGGCATAAAAATGTTTTCCTAATGAAAAGTTACAATTCTTTCGGAAAACCTCGTCCGATTGTCCTGACTAACGACCTTATCCAAGCCATATAGAAAAGGATGGTACATGCCAAACTTTTTCAAAATCGGCACAAAAATTTTTTTGTTCACACCGAGAACAAAAAAATTATTGTGTATATATATGAATATATATATATATATATATATATATATATATATATATATATATATATATATATATATGTATGTATGTATGTATGTATGTATGAATCACACCGAGAACAGAAAAAATATTGTGCCGATTTTGAAAAAGTTTGGCATGTACCATCCTTTTCTATATGGCTTGGATAAGGTCGTTAGTCAGGATAATCGGACGAGGTTTTCCGAAAGAATTGTAACTTTTCATTAGGAAAACATTTTTGTCAAAAATTAAAAAAGCTATGACAACCAAATGTGGTAGATTGCGATTGAAAAGGTACACTACACACCAAAATTACTGGTTACCGTTTGATATTAGCATATACAGTTGTATTTATCATCGGCAATTCTCAACAGAAATTGCTTCATTGACTTTTCTTACTCATTTAAGGTTGGAAAGGAAAATATAAACAGACACTTTGAAGGTAAGCCCATTTTGAGCCATTTTCTAGGTTTTGTTTATCATCGACAGTTGTCGGTAGAAATTGCTTCATTACCATGCGATTACATTGCGATTTTTCAAAATAATATACTGGTTACCGTTTGATATTAGCATATACAGTTGTATTTATCATCGGCAATTCGCAACGGAAATTGCTTCATTGACTTTACTTAAGTGTCATTCATTCACCTCACTGTCCGGGGAATTTGGGTCTTTAACGTGCCCAACATCGCATGGGCACGGGACCGGCGGCTTTACGCCCCCTATGAATGGTGGAACGTGCAGATTACCTTGCTCAATCACAATGGCACAACCTCTGTTGATGTTACTGATGTACCAAAAAAGGGAGGAGAGGCACACGTTTTTCCCCCTGATGCTAAAAATTAACTACTCGATAGGCTACCTAATATATATGGTAAGACTTGAAAAACAAGACATTTTTATTACAAATGAAAATAATGGGGTTATAGTTTCCCACATATATTAAAAACTACTTATATTTTGATTCTAATTAACAAATTTTACAACTGACTTACCCATTTCAAAATCTGAAGTAAAGAGCCAGTTCACAGTTCAAATAATACAACTTGTCTTTCTGTTGCTTCGCTGTTCCCTTGTTTTTTGAAAAACGAAGTGTACCTACTTGGTATAGCAGCATTGTTTTCTCGTATTATAGTAGGTATCTTCGCAATTTGACTTTCAGTCGTTCTAGACATCTGAAGCAATTAGGAATTTTCTATTTCTGTTGAAAATACAAACACAAAACATATTTCAGACACAATAAAGTCCTACACGTGGTTGATTTTGAATTGAGGGTGTCACACGGCGCATCTTAAACTGCGCAACCAAGATATGAAACAGAAACGTTAACACCGTATACAGTGTTGTCGGGTTGTAGTTCTTTCATTTAATAAGATCTAATAAATATTTTATACTTTTTAATATATTTTTGCCTGTATCAAATAAATCTAAAAATAGGTCCAACAGCATCTACAAAAAATGTAAAAAAACACCATATTGTTACATTAAGTGTTTACTGGTTAAATTTGCAGAGAACCAGCCAAACGCTTTTTAGTGAATTTTCTTCGAAAAAATCCACTATTGGGGCGATCCCGACTTTTGAGTTTTATAAAAAATATTAAATGAGCGCGAACTAGGACCCCTAGAACCCACATCCGGGGTCAGTTTCAATTTTTATAAGTTTATATATATATATATATATATATATATATATATATATATATATATATATATATATATATATATATATATATATATATATATATATATATATATATATATATATATCACAGCGATAAGACAAAAAATAAAACAGCTGTGGCAACCAAATTTGGTAGGTAGGTTTGTGAGATAAGTAGTAGACTATAAACTAACATTTTTATTTCTATGTTACAAGCTAAAAGTTCAAAAAAAATATTTTGTGCCAGATTATTTCTATCAAAATTCACGAACCTTGGTGGTTTAGGGGTAAGAACGTGTGCCTCTGAACCGAAAGGTACTGGGTTCGATCCCAGAGTACTCCTTTCACTTCTTCAGTACAAACTGTAAAACTAACATCAACCGAGGTTCTGGCATTGTATTTGAGCAAGTTGAATGTCTGCACGTTCCGCCCTTCGGAGGGGGCGTAAAGCCGTCGGTCCCGTGTCCACTATTCTTACCGTTTGTTCTCTGGTCTTTGCCGAGTTATTTACATTTAAAGTTTTCACACATTACATACCTTTTTAAACAATTTCTCAGTACGGTCCTGTTCCGTGGCACCTCCTTCCCCCCCTAAACATTACATTCGACATAAGGTTCACATTGACTTTGGGAATCCCGAGAATATCCTAGACACATGAAATATTGGCTTCTACTGCCAATTTATCACTTCGCTTTCAGTTTACTACACCGCTAGTAAGTGTACTCGTTTAGACGGTTTCCTGTATATTCAAGTGTTCACAGACATTATTTCTGAAATTAGGCATTGTTTACCTTGTTCTGTTAATGACCATTTGTGTTGTAGTGGTTTAGGCATGCATGTGTCGCTAGTTTCTTCTGGACGTTTTTTTGTAACATCTTTTCGGAAACATGCTTAGACCTCCTTCCCTGGATGCACAAACGACAAGAAAATTTTCTTGTTCATACCCCACAAGGAAGAGACGGGACCAGGAGTAAATAGGGTTGCCGGGCGGGGTAGGTAGTAAAAACGTAATATGAGCAGAAAATGCTAAGAAAACGTCTTAAAGCGGCCTTTTTCACATATAAAATCCATATCCCCTTTAACCCTGCCTCCCCGCACAGCACCCCTATTCGCCCCAGCACCTGTTACTTTTTTGAGGGCTGCTCTCAGGGAATTTGACTTGTGGTTTACGCAACGAGGGTAGGTTGTATGCATGCGAGAGGGAAAGAAGAATCCCCCAGCGAAGCAGACCCTTCATTGCAAAAACAATGTAGAAAACAAATAACATTGGCACGGACCAGGAACCAGCGACACATGTACGCTTAAACCACTACAAAACTGATGTTCATTAAGAGAACAAGGTAAGCTAGGCACAATTTAAGAAATAACGTGGGTGAACACAGATATATATATATATATATATATATATATATATATATATATATATATATATATATATATATATATATATATATATATATATATATATATATATATATAAGTTATCCAAATCTGTCGGACGATATTGAACACTATATAGAAGCTTTATTATCCCAGTAGTTATCCGAGTGGTGTGGTAATAATAACGTTTACTATTTATTTCTAAAATCTTCAAAACAATGACCTGACCTGATATTAGTTTTAAAACGTATAACGATTTTGAGAGAAAATAATTGAGAAAGTTACATATTTCGGAAACGGTCCATATATAACATATACGATATTATTGGTCAATAAATAGAGGAAACTTTACAGAGAATAGTAGCAATGGATTAAAAAATGCCGTGTCCTATTTAAAAACTTATGTTAAGCTCGCGACGGACCGCTATATATATATACTATTAGTATAGGGCGCAACGCCGTACTTTATCATTTCGTTGACTTACCGAATTATATATATATATATATATATATATATATATATATATATATATATATATATATATATATATATATATATATTATTATTATTATTTGTACAAATTGCTTGAATAAGTTCATTTGCCAGGTAAATGGGACCTCGTTTTTTCGAAAAAATATAAAGCTATTTGAATGAAATTTGGTACATAGGTTTCTAGTATAAAGATTATAATACTATCACCGCAAATTTGATGTTTTTGAGTAAAAAAAACAATTAGCTTATTCAAACTTAATTTTTTTACTATAAATTAGCTGCCAGAAGAATACCAAATTTAGTATTTTAAAAACAGCAAAAACTGTAAGACGCTAGGTCATAGACTAGTCACAAAAATCGTTGATAACTTTTACATTTGGCAACATGGCACAAAGTCAGGCTCATAGACCTATCTATTATGTCATTGGTCAGACTCATGATATAATGACTTAGAACAGATATGATATTGCGCATATGCCCCGCCCCCTCCTATGACGTCACGCGGTGAGTAACGTTATAGAAGTCCAACTACACACTAAAAACAAAGTCATTCGCAATCAGAAAGCTTCTCTACGTCAGTTTAATGCGGTTGAAGTTACGCATATATTGTCTTTTTCAGATAATATAGATCGCAGCACTAAATTTTATCTTTTTCATGTTTATTACTTCCAACTGTATGCACTTAAATATTAGTAAAATACGTAATTTGTTAAGAGGTTGTGATGAAACGTCAAACCCCACTGCACGACAGTATATTATTGTTGCATTGGACTCACCACTTGACACCATGCGCGTGACAGGTCTAAAAATAGGTAGTCGGAATATCATATCTCTCGTTATTTGTATCATGGGTCAGACTAGTGTTTTGGAAGGCGATTTGGCCAATATTAGAAAGTCAAGTAGAATAAGTACAAAGACGCACGAAATTTAAAATTATATTATTCAAGGGCAATGATTTCTTTTTGTTTTGAAAATAGAAAATAAATCAAATAAATGCACGAGCAAGTCTAAAACAAGAACAAGGTTTCGCCTGGAGTTGTCCTGACATCACGCTGAAGTTTTTTCTTATACCTAACTGAATCATTAAGTAGTTACTTAATGTTACATTTCATTCTCATTAAAAGGTTATTTTCGATTTTGAGCGCTAACTCGTGAAAATAGATAGTGTTCACAAATAATTCTAGTAAGCCATCATAGTCTGGAAATAAATTGCGAACTTTTTATAGGCCTACTCTAACGATCTAAATGTAGTTTGGAATTTGGTAAAGATAATAATTTGATACCTAGTTTTTCATTACAGATGTCTGACATTAAACATAATTTACCTACACTTTCACAACAAACTTTGACATTGGTTAATAGTTGTTTCCATGATATAAGTACCTACCTACCTACTCTTTTCTCCACAGTCATCATATTCTTATGCTGCTTTACTTGGCAAATATAGTAAATAATAACGCATTATACGCTGATATGTGTTTCTGTTACACTAACTAACAAACAAATAAACTTTAAAAAAATCTACAAATTAAAGGCACAGACATAAAACAGTTGTTTAATGAATTTGCCTCGTCAATTACAAAACGTATGAGATAGTGGGACTTATACTTCATTTTGAAATTGGCGCGAAGCGATCCGGACGGTTTTATTGGCTGATATATTCTCCACAACAGACATCCCGGCTGTTTCAATCCTCGCGTTATATTTCGGTTAAGCCATGCTCAGTGCCTTTTTTTATTACAACATTTATTGTAAGATGTTCGTGGTGCAGTATACACTAAGATATGCCTTTTTTGACTTTTAATAATTATTAACAAAAAAAATCTGCTTAATAATGGGACAGATAAAGGTATGAATTGGAATGCTCTTAAAAACTCTACAAACATTATAATTTTTTGTACTTACTTTTGCTAAACCTGCTACTTATTCAAAAGGCAGTCAAACTTAAATATTTACGTTTTATTTTTATAAAATATTGTAGGTACCCAATGTTGCTCAATTATAGACACTTAATTGTACTGTTAAATATTAAAAGTTAAGATTTTAGCTTAATAATGGGAAATTGACTTATAACATTTCAAATATATTTATGAACATTCGCTGCAAAAACGCGTTGCCTGCTTACTTTTTTTCAATACTTACTTACTATTTTAACTTGCAGTTTTAAGAAAACAAGTTTTTTTATGAAAATTCGCTACTATTGCGCATTTGCTAAAGATAATAATTGAAATTCAGCGCGTTCGGACAACTCTCATAGGAGCCTTGTTTTTTCTTCACATATCGCAAAAAACTTTGTTTGGCTTTTAGGTCTCCCTAAAAATGGACTTAGAAATCCTAAAAAATATATTGTATTTTTTTAAAGTTTAATTTACTTCTCTTTTTACTTGGAATAGGTAGCGGTAATTTGAGATTTCTCATTTATATACGTAATTAGTGAATCTAAATGACCCCACGAGACTAAAAAATATAATATATTCATGCATTGGTATATACTATATCAAAACACAATGCCGCAAAACTGTTTGCCTATTTCAGTTCTGACTAGAGCTACTCGAGCTAAACCACGCCTATCAAGGGAATACATTACACATTACAGTCGACCAATCTACTATTGAAGATTCTTAGTAAGTAAGTAGGTGTATGGAGGGTTGCAAACTTAGAGGCAGTGTCGCTCAAAACTGCTGGACTCCCTCCAGCTTGGGTGTCGGGGACAGGTCTCTGGCCGAAGCTACCCCCTGATCCCCCGTATCTACGCCGGTCGTGGGACCTCCAGAGTCCGCTGCCACACCCTGGCTCGTCTCCGTTTCCGGGATAGACTCAAGGCTCAAGTCTGTAGCCGGAGCCACTCCCCGAGCCTCATTGGTTTTGGTTTTATATGTATTTATAATCTTCATGTTGTTCCCACGAGAATGGGGGAAATACTGTCCACACCATCAGAACCCCCTGTGTGGTGCAAGGCGGGTTACTCTGGAGGGTTGCCTGGTACTCCAGAGGTTCCGTTCACGACACCATCGCCCTGGTGCCATCCATCCATAGGCACGGGTCACGTGACACCGTAGATTGGGGGAGTTTAGTTCGACCTCCTTGTCTAGATCCGTCATGTTTAGTTATTAGCAGGGTCACCTCGTGCAGGATGCGGATTTTTACCGCGCATGACGGTCTTGGGGAAAGCTTCATCGGGAGTTTATGTTGTTATTTCCACTTCCTCAGCTTGCCCCCTGGAGTCCTTTGGCCCGCGACTCCTTAACCCCAAATAACTATATTAGTAGCTTTATTAATGGACCCAAATACAGTTTTAGCGCAGCATAGATATATTATGCTGCGCATATTATAGCAGAAATTTAAGCAAAATCAAGCAGTCTCTTTAAAAATGATTCTAAAATAGTTTCTTTTACCTTTACTTAAACATAAGAGGTCATATAAGACCGAAACAGTCGTGGGATGTGTTTCAATGGTAATTCTACTAATTCTGTAATTAATAATTGTTAAGTATACTTTGAATATAATATTCCAGGCATGAAGCCGATCTAAATATCAGGCACATAAAACGATAGTTGAGGTGTGCCAGGATGGCGCAAGGGGCTTCACGCTTGCCTCCTAAGCAGAAGGTTACGTGATCGAGTTCAGTTAGATGAATGTGTTTGTTTTATGTTTTATTTTGACATTTGGAGAAACAATAGTGCACAGATTTCATATGTATCGAACAAGATCTCATTTTTGTTTAAAAGGCCTAAATAAGTTTGTCACCTTTGAGTCTGAAATTATAATTTTGTTATTGTTGATATTGAAAAAACCCGGTTTGATTAGGTTGACTAAAACTAAATAATACTGGCGATTAATAAGGAAAAATAACTGCTACATTTATAATTTGGCAGATACTAAAATTTTCTAAATATGAATTAAGTTTCCTTCTGGAAATCTGTATAACTTTAATGAAATTTGTAATACAAATTTCTTTTAAAGAGACTTACACTATTTACAGATATAGCAAAAGTTAGTTCTTTAGCTTCATAGAAAATTGAGTTTTGGGCACTTTTCTCAAAAGGAGTTAGAGTACAGGATTTTTTTGATAATAGAGAGATATCGATGGTAACACTTCCGAAAGAATTCTTCACATGTGCACATACTAGGACCTATAAAATCGATCATCAAGGTCTGTGTAAGTTTAAAGTATTAACTTTACTAACATGCCGTATAATAATAGTGTACAATTCTTATGAAAATTCGCTACTATAACGCACTTGCTGCGTTCGGAATTTTTTTTCTCATTTCTTTTGTTTTTTCTTGGAAAATTATGTTATACGACACCTTATCTGTGATAAGACTGTCATGTTCACACAAAAATAGCTATTTAATTATACTATAGAATACATATGGTGCCCCACTCAGATACCATTGTTACGAACACATCGCAAATATTGTCAAAACATAGACTGACAGATAACATGCGCATTCTTGAGTTTTTGCTCCTTATGATATGCATTGAGACACTTTAGACGAACGATATATCATTTGGTGTAAGACTTGGTGGATCCTATATAGGTAAGGGATGAAGCAAAAGGATGCACCCTCTTGCATTAATTAACATAATAGCCTCTTAACCGTCGCCTTCACGAATAAAATTTTAACGCATAATACACGACAAGGGTACCCGGGTACCTGCAATAATTATTGTCCTACCATTCTAGAAATCATTAGTTTTCTAATTCTTATGAATAGTTTAATGTCACATCTGGTGTTCCAAGAAAAGTGTTATGAGCCGTTTCGGCTTACATACTTCCGCTCAGTGTTTTGTTGACAACAACGGATTCTGCATTTCGGAGAATTGTTTTCGTGGTCCGATATTTGTGTGGATGCTAGAGCATTTATTTAGTCTGTTGTCTACCGCTGACTAAACAACACTATTTTCAATTGGAAATTGTACTGTGATTAGTGAATTTTCGGAATTGCAGAAAAATTTAGGGAAGTTTCCAGTTCTGAATTCAAATGGTATGTAGATTATAAGTGATAAATGATAATATACTACATTTTTGTTGTAATTTTTGACATTTTTCCTATGTACCTGATTATTTACAGAATGAGTTATGAACAGCAAGTAAGTTATCTTCAGGAATTAAATGCTATGGAATCTGATTCAGAGAGTGATAACGACAATGAACAAATTGAAGACTCTGAATCAGAAGACGAATATTTACCGCCTTTGTTGTTATCAACAAATAACCAAGCAGAAGAATCAGACATAAAAGATGTTTTGCTTGACACTGAGAATGAAATTGCCGAGGAAGACAATTCTGAAGATGAGCAGCTAGAGGTTGAGGTTGATAATTGTGATGACCTAATTTTGCGTTCTAAAAACGGAACTATCTGGCAATCCAGTCCCCCAATGCCTGCTCATCAAACGCTCTCACAAAATATTATGCGAAAAAAATCTGGACCTTTGAAGACAACAAATTCCCTCTCAGTTCGGGAAACTTTCGCACGCATTTTTACTCCAGAAATGTGCAACATTATAATTCGAGAAACAAACCGCAAAGCCAAAACCATCCACGCGGAGTGGAATAAACAGCATTCCAACAAACCACCAAAAATTTGGAAACCTCTCACACAAGAAGAATTTGATGGTTATCTCGGGATACTGATTATTACTGGAGTGCGACACTCTAAGAAAGAAAATCTGAGAGACTTGTGGAAAAGTGATGCTTACCCATTGTACCATGTGACAATGTCAGTCAACAGATTTTATTCCATCAAAAGATTTGTACGTTTTGACAATATGAATACCAGAACCGATAGATTGAAAACTGATAAAGCAGCTGATATCTCAGAACTTTGCCTTCTATTGATGCGAAATTTGAAATTGAATTATACACCGTCTGAATGCCTAACGGTAGATGAACAACTATTTCCGTATGGAGGCAGGACCAGGTTCACGCAGTATATCCAGCGAAACCTGCCAAATATAGTACAAAAATTTGGTGGGTGTGCGATGCAGCTAATTCTTACCCTCTTGTGGGGCAAATTTATACAGGGAAATCATCGCAAGGTGGTGAACAAAATCAAGGTGTTCGTGTGGTAAAAGATTTATGCATTGATTATAAAAATAGTGGGAGAAATGTTGTGATGGATAATTTTTTCACCACACTTCCCTTAGCTTGGTTTCTAATGTCATGGAAACTTTCTGTTGTGGGTACGCTAAAAAAGTAAACCTTATATACCGCCAGAGATGTTGCCAAATAAAAGTAGGGAAGAACATTCTTCTACGTTTGGATTTTCTGAGGATAATATCACACTGGTTTCATACGTACCAAAACAGGGAAAAACTGTAATACTCTTATCCACAATGCACAACACTGCAAATGTATCTGGTCCAAAGAAAAAACCTGAAATAATCCATTATTACAATTCAGGGAAAGGTGGTGTTGATAATATGGATAAGATGGTGTCACACTACTCTTGTCAAACGTCGAACAAACCGTTGGCCTCTTGCAATGTTTTATAACATGCTTGATATAGCAGGATTGGCATCATATATTATTTATACTGAAAATAACCCTCTTCAGAAGAAAAAAAATTATTGTCGAAATTTTTTCAAGAACTTGGAAAGCAATTATCTAGATCGAGCATAGAATTGAGAGCCAAATCACCAAAGGTGTTACAACATTTTAATACCAAAATCGGGAATTGAGTGCATGTTAGGAGGTCCATTAGCATACCAACTGCCACCGCCGGTTGTAGAAAAGAATCATCCCAGAGATAAAACCGAATGCCTTCAAGTAACAGGTAAATGTTACGTGCGTCGAGCTGCTACAAAAAAAGACAGAGAAAAACCAGAAAATCGTGTGACGTTTGTAGCCGTCCAATATGCAAAGAACATTGTGAGAAAATAAATAAGTGTTACAATTGCAAACTGTACAAGAATTATTGTAATAAAAAATATTATAAAATTAATATACTTTTTCAAATAAAGAGTGTAATTTTTTTATTACTGTGCCCCAAAGTTAAAGATTTGCAACAAAATAAATTTTTATTTTAGTAGGTACCGGAGTACCCCTGATGTGAGGAATAAGTATAAAAAATTTCAATGTCCATTATATAATTTTCAAAAGTTATAAAAAATACTACATTGGCAGAAAATGGTTTTTTTATAATGAATTCTAAGATGTCACAACACCTTAGGCATAAATATCAACATTAACAAATAAAAACATCACTTTTAAAACAGAATGGGTACCCTGTCAGGCAGACGAAGATTAACTGAAGTTATTCACGAGTTCCTTGATAGGTAAAAAGTTTGCTATCACACCCAGACATGACAAAATTCATGGTGTGTAAACTTCTTCTCTAATAACCAAAGTACTTGATGATGGGGCTTAAAAATAATAAAAATTAATAAACATGAGTATTTTTTGCATTATTTATTCACAAATTGTATACAAATAATATAGAAAATTAGTATATATACAAATAAACTTAAAAACGTGTTGCAAGCAATAAATATTATGTTAAACCTACCCTACATTTTGTAACAAAAGATACTATTATACTACCTTCCTAAAAATAGGAAAAAATTAAATTAAATTAATCACCTATATATTCGCTTCAATTGTACATTTCATTGGAATGCTTAATCACCAAAATGCCTTTTTTTAAAGCACTAACTGGTTAAAATTGTTTTAATAATTTTATAAAAATTAAAATAGAGCCACTCTACTATCTAAGTTGTCTTTCTTTCTAGTATCACTTGAAATTTGATGACACAGCCCTAGTTAAGCTGCCATTTACAATTTCATTCTTAAGTCATTTACTAGCTACTGTCATAAAATTTCAAGAGGATAATAATTTAACTAGCCATAATTATAAATAATTTTATAGTAAATGAGCAAATAATTATATATCAGCTGTAAATAAGTTGTCCCTAGATACTCAAACCTTTTTTTCTTAAATTACTCCAGTTTTATTCTTATCTAAGATAACTAAATAAAATGCGACATACAGCAATTTAACAGCAGTCGAAGACAAAAAACAACTGTTTTTTTTTAATTACAATTTCCTAAACAATGAATTAATACACCTAACCAAACATAAATTAATGAGACATAAATGTGTTATTTTTAGAATTGTGCGAAACCATGTTTTTTTAAACTGAACTATGAACGAACCCCAACAATTACAGCCACAGTTAGTCGCAATATCCGAGGTGAGTGTTGCTGACGTAAAAATTGAGTGCAAACACAAATAAAGCTTTATAATTGAATCGTTTATTTCAGAAACCACCTAAGCGACAAAACTTCCAAAAATGTTGTTTTGTTGGTACTGTTCACTTCGGAGGTGAATACATCGTTTAGCGCAGAAATAACCTTTGTTCCATATCACCGATGCTATTTGGCAGCCTTGAAAAGAATCCGTTTATTTCAGACAAAACCCAAGCGCCGTCGCATAGGTTCTTTCTGCGGTAGATTTCACTCGCGACGGTTGGCGGCCTTGACGACACCTGTCACGTGTTCTGTGGCTCGCTGTTTTGTTTGTAGTTTGTATCGAAGGTTACCGACATCCAAACACTGAGTGGATAATATTATATTTCGTGCGTTTTCGGTGAAAAATAAGGTGTTATTTTGTGGTTTATCATACATTATTATAGTTCTTAAGCCATGTCTGATAGTTCGGATGATGAACCTAATCCCAAGCGTAGGCGTGGAGTTGTGCAGGAAGAAAAATACCAACGGAACATTATTCGGAATGCTAGGCTCAAAGGATTGCAGTACGTCTCGTACAAAGCAAAAGAAGTTCCCAGCAAAGCCACGCTGAATGATGTAAACTGTAAGTGCCATTTGAAATGTTATTTGAAACTTACGGATGAAATAATAGGAGAACAATGGGAAACATTTTACTCTTTGGAAAGTAAAAACACCCAAGACACGTACCTCCAAGCTTTAATGGAGGTTATGCCTGTGAAACGTAGACGCAAAAATCGCAGCCCTAATGAAAATAATGAGCAAGCTCAAGAAAACCCTGACGTGCCTACTGGTGACTTGGCAAACCAAAAATCCCATTCATACAAGTATAACTTGAAAGTAAATGGTATTCTTCTTTCGTAAGTTTGTAGAGGTGTTTTCTTGAAAGTGTTTCAAATTTCTGACAATAGAGTCAAAAGAATAAATAAATGTTCTCTCCTTCACAAAAGCCCTTCAGATATGAGGGGAAAATCTAGAAGTGGCCTTCCAGGTAACGTTTGTGTGAGAATACAGCAGCACATTGAGAAATTTGATGTCAAGGAAACCCATTATGGGGGAAAATCTAAAAAATATCTTGACGCTAGGCTTGATGTCGCAAAAATGCATGCAATGTTTATTTTAGACAACCCTGATCTAAAAAATAAAGTAAAGTATAGTTTCTACAACAAATACTACAAAGAGAACTTTGCCTACTGTTTTGGAAGGCCACAAGTTGATGTGTGTTCAACTTGCAAAAGACTGTCGGCCAAACTGAAAGACAAGGGTTTAAGTGACAATGCTAAAAGAAATGTAGCTGCTGAAAAAATGGTACACTCAAGGCAAACAAAGAAGTTTTACAAAGCTATGGATGAGGCAAGCAAAAACAAAGATGACGACACGGTCGCACTAGCCTTCGACTATATGCAAAACTTACCCTTACCACACATACCTGTACAGGAGGTTTTTTATATGAGGCAGCTCTGGGTAAATGTGTTTTCGTTACACGATTTGAAAACTAATGCTTCCAAACTATATGTCTATCATGAGGGCGAAGCAAACAAAGGCCCAGACGAAGTATGTTCAATGCTACTGAACTATTTCAATGACATTCCAGTTAATGTGAAGCATCTCATACTGTTTTGTGATGGCCCATCAGGCCAAAATAAGAATCATGCAGTCGTGCGTTTTTTACTAAACCTCTGTGACTCAGGACGGTTTGAAACAATAACTCACAACTTCCCTGTACGTGGCCGCTCATTTACCCCATGTGACAGAGATTTTGGAAGCATAAAGCGTCTCTTGAGAAAGACGGACAGGATTTATACTCCTGATGAATATGCAGAGCTCATGCTAAAAGCTAGTAAGTGTGGCCGATTTACTGTATATCACCTCACATCAGACGATGTTCTCAGTTTCAAAAAGTGGTGGCCCAAATCATATAAGAAAATGACAAATTCGGATGAAACTTCAGGCAGGAACGTACCCAAAGAAAATAAGCAGCCATTCAAAGTGTCCAAGTACAAGCAGTTTCTCTACAACAAGGATACTCCGGGAAAATTGGTCGCAAGCGAATACATTGGAGGAATAACAACATCTACCTTCACATTGCTAAAAACTGCCAACCCTCCGGAACTACCAACAGAGAAAGCTTATCCTTTGGGGAAGGTATGTTTACTTTTATTTTACCAAGGTCATTTCAAACGTTTATATTTTTACTTTAAGCTAAACATTTTTGTAGGACATAACTAACAAATTTTAAAATTTATCGGGTTTTGCACAGTGAGATTTTTGTTTTTAGGTCCGAATCAACCAAAAAAAGATTGATGATATTAAAAAGTTGATGGAGTACACTGTTGGATATGAAGCCTTCTACGACCCCATCATCCAATGGCCAACAACTGACCACGAGTTGCCAGAAGCTAAATAGACCAGATCTTTTGTATAATATAGACATACTGTAGTGTGTAGTTTACTTGTACGAGTATTTTCCGTTTAATGCCTAATAAAAACACTCTTGTTTATACTTAAGTGTGTCTGTTACTCTTACCTTTGATACCAAAACAGATAAAAATTAATCGTTTGACTTAATTTCAATATTATTTTTTTTTAAATCACTTTGGACTACACTAATTTATTGCAAAAACCACCTAAGTGAAAAATTTTCAAAAATTTATAACTCAAAAACTTGAAGAAAATTTTTTTTAAACAAAATCGATTATTCCAATAGCATGTTCTTGATTTGGTAAAAAAATATTTGCAGGAGACTAGACCTATACTTAAGCTGCAAAACAGTTTTTTAGTTTTCCGAAAGTTGAAAAAAGCACACTTAGGTGATTTCTGAAATAAACGATTCAATTAATCAATTGGCGCTTCTTGCGGACGTAGCGACAATTTGGATGTACATCACGTTAGGCTGCTCAGGGCACTCAACATGTTAAGGGTAGTTTTAGTAGAAACATTTATTGTCGAGGACAAATTTAACTGCAAATTACAGAGAGAGATAATAGACTTTTTTAGCAAATTTACAAGATATAAAAATACATGGTGAGTTCAAAATAATTATTGTCTTTTTTTAACTGTAATGTGATGCAGGTCAGCTATAAAGTTTTGAAATTTTATCTGAAAATACTTTCAATTGCATCAGCTAGGACGTCTAAAGCTTATTTGCCTAAAACTTCGATCCAATGTGGGTATTGGTATTTCTATTATTCTGTAACTCAAAGTTTCTTTAAATTGAATTTTTCTTCTGGTCCATTCAAATTCAACTTACAGAAGTTCGACTGTATATATATTTTTTAATATTCTAAAAATAACATGGAAAATTTCAACGAACGCCCCTGCTGGGGTAAATCGTTACAGTATGATAGAACTTTATTGGCTTACTATTTTCGTGGAATTCTATCTCAACAGATATCGTACAGACTGTATTTTAAGTTTGCTTAGTGTATACAATTTTTAAAACCGAAGGTTCAGTTTGAAATTTCAGAGTTTTGCACAGCCCTAATTATTTTGTATAACTGTTTGAAGGCACAGAACAGCCTAAGGGGAAAATATTTGTAAATTAAATCTAAACTTATATATAATTTTATGTTTAAGCTTCAAACGTATAATTCTGACTTTAAACTTGAGCTACCTTTAAGCATACCTGAGGTCTTTCAATCATTAAGACTACAAAAAGGACTATGCAGTTAGATTAATCAACAATCAGAAAATAAATTGATATTGCCTTATTTAAAAAAAAAAAGTTTTTTCAACAAAACATTAAGCGATTATGCTAGTAAACATGCATAAAAATTATATCTTAAATGTAAAAGAAAACAGGTATTTCTTTTACATTTTTAAAGCTTGTGACCTAGCTTCTTTTTATTGTGTAATTTTACAACAACAAATAAACACCATGCTTATATCAAGTTTTTCTTCAGTCTCATGCTCTTATTAGTCTGTAAAGAACTAATGTTCGTAAATGGAACACAGTTTCTAATTTCAACCGTCAACTACAAAATGTTAATTTTGACTTTGAGAGAACTATAAACAAATTTCCAAATACAATTGACGAGCGTTTTTTGAAATACTCAAAATATACATTTTTTAGTTATATATCGATTTTATAGCATTTAATACAGAGGAATACGATCGTATTTGACCATCATCAACACAGTTTTTTCAAATCTTGACAAATACTGTTGCTATAACATATATTTCAAGCGATTTAACAAAACTCAACATCTGCTTAAAATTCGTTTCCTTGAAATAGCTATTCACTTAGTGCTTCTTCTTCGTGTGATTAAGATACCACGTATTTGTGTTGCTTTATTTCACTTGAAGTTACCATGTTCTTGTGTTGTGTGTTTGTGCTTGTTTCTTTCCATTATCACTTGAAATAAATGATATAGCAATGAATTCATTGTCTGTAAATCTTGATGGCGAATATAGCACAAAAGTTAAAGAAATAGAAAATGGAAGAAAAGGCTGAATTAAAAAGGTTCCTAACCTTAATATACCAACCGAGAAAAGTACAGTTAGAGAATGTAATCCGCATGGCTAAACTGTCCATGTGGACATGCCGTAGAATCTGTGGAAATAACTGGGGAACAAACCCCCAACAGATGTACTGGCTCTATGTAGTGGTTATCAGACCAATGATAACATATGGAGCCATAGCTTGGTGGCCCAAGGCACTTCGTGGTATCACGAGGGCCAAACTGGCTCATCTATAGAGACAAGCTTGTCTGATGATAACGGGAGCGATAAGCCGCTCTGGAGGTCCTCCTTAATATTCCACCTCTTCACATATGATTGGAGAGGGTGGCGAGGTGGACAACGTACAGACTAAAACAAACGGCCGACAGTATGCAGAAGGAAATCCGTCTGGGAGGGTCCGGACTCCTTGATGACATTGAGGGTCACAGGATTCTGGGAATGGTCTCAGACTTGATGCCTACAAAGATCAGTAGAGATCTGTCTTTCAAGACCGTTCTCCCAGAAAGGGAGGACTGGGAACGAAATCAAACGACCCTATTAAGAGCCGATCTCTGCTGGTACTCTGACGGCTCCAAAACCAATATGGGAGTAGGAGCCGGCACATATGGGGGCAGCACCGATGCTAGACTATCAACTAGCCTCGGCAAGTACGCAACCATACACTAGGCAGAAGTGTATGCCATTGAGATGTGTGCAAGGGAAATGATAAAAAACCAGTGCACACACAAATCGATAAAAGATATATGCAGATAGCCAAGCTGCAATAAAGGCTCTTGATTCCTACCTGTGTAATTCAAAAACGGTATGGAGTTGTAAATCTGCCCTTAACGAACTGGACAGCTGTAATGAGGTATCGCTGGTCTGGATACCGGGTCACTCGGACCATGATGGCAATGTTGCGGCGGATGCGCTTGCCAGGAGTGGTGCCCAGAGAGACTTTGTCGGACCAGAACCGGTGCTGGGGATAACATCATGCACAGCAAAACACACCTTAAAGACCTGGACAGAAAGAATGACAATCCAGTATTGGCAAAATCTTCCAGGATTAGCTCACTCTAAGGCCTTCATAAATGGCCTGCCTGAGTCAAGAGCTAAAAAAACTTCTGAGTTAAACAGACAACACCTGAGTACTCTAGTCGGCCTGTATACAGGACACTGCCGCTTGCGTCACCACATGCACCGTATTGGGATCGGTCAGGAGACCGAGTGCCGGCTGTGTATGGAGAGTGACGAGACAGCAGATCACGTACTGTGTTCCTGTCCGGCAGTGGACAGGACTATATACCTGCTCTTTGGCAAGATAAAGCTTGCTCCGGAGGATCTGGATAAACTTTTGCCCACGGTGGAGGGACCGGTATGGCCCACTCACAAACAAACCTAACCTAACCTAACCTAAGATACCACGTATTTGTGTTGCTTTATTTCACTTGAAGTTACCATGTTCTTGTGTTGTGTTTGTGCTTGTTTCTTTCCATTATCACTTGAAATAAATGATATAGCAATGAATTCATTGTCTATAAATCTTGATGGTGAATATAGCACAAAAGTTAAAGAAATAGAAAATGGAAGAAAAGGCTGAATTAAAAAGGTTCCTAACCTTAATATACCAACCCAGAAGCAACAATATACAAATAATATATTAGGAGAGCCTGATATCTACTACAGCCCTGACACTAACCCACAAAAAAAATATCAAGTTGCAAAGCTACCAAATTATGCAAACGATAGAATAGGTAAGTTCATGATTTTTATAAGATGACTTTTACTTAAGTCTACATATTTTCAAATAAACTATTCTGTTCTAGAATTTAGAGAAATGTTATATTCTCATAATAAGAAAATAGAGCAAGATAAGATATTGCTGAAATGTATGGATATTAGCATACAAAAAATATGTACCGTGGGGGACACCTCGGTTACTAGCAACAGGAAATCGACTGTTAGATATTTTATCAAGACAGAAAACGATAATGTTCAAGTATGTAAAGACTCCAAAAAATAACAGGTAAGTTTGAAAAAAAAATACTTCTTATTCACGAATTACAATATTTATTTATTTTGTAGGAGCTAGTAAAGATCGCCTACGTTGCATTGCTAAGACATTTCTAAATAATGCGATTTTGATTAAGAAAACAGAAAGATACATTCCCACATACAGAGACAATCAGGTAACACAAGCCATTAAAACACATATTACTTCGTATTACTGCAGGGAAGTCACTATTCCCAGGCAAAATGTAGACGTGCGTACCTACCACCAGAATTAAATATAACGTGTATGTCGACAGCTTTTAAAGAGACTAGCCAATTAAACTCCTCTTTGTTGAAGTATAAAAGAACTTTAATCTCAGTTTCGGCAATCCACATGAAGATACATGTTTCACCTGCAAGGAGTTCCTCATTAAAAACAAAAAGGCAACTGACCCAGAAAAGAAAAACGAACTGCAACCTAACTACTGTCTTCACCAAATCAGAGCAAAAAATGTTTTTCAAATTATGAAACCAGCCTCTACCCAAAATGTCTGTTGAAGAGGTTTTTTACTCTAGGTCAGGTATGGTTGTATAATTTGGACATAGTTATACATCAGAAAAAAATCAAAGCAGGGAAAATATATCCTTTATGCTTGGTTGCAAACGCAAGCCGGTCACGGATGCAATGAGATTGCTTCAGGGTTACAGCACTTTTTAAAAACTTTAGAGGCAAAGCTTATTGCCAAGTAAAAGCATGATATTATGGTGCTTCCGTTATTTTCCGAATCTTGCAGTTCGCAAAATAAAAAAAGTATTATGTTGACAGTATTGTGTAACTTTTTATATCTCTGCTGGTACTCTGACGGCTCCAAAACTAATATGGGAGTAGGAGCCGGCACATATGGGGGCAGCACCGATGCTAGACTATCAGCTAGCATCGGCAAGTACGCAACCATACACTAGGCAGAAGTGTATGCCATTGAGATGTGTGCAAGGGAAATTATAAAAAACCAGTGCACACACAAATCGATAAAGATATATGCAGATAGCCAAGCTGCAATAAAGGCTCTTGGTTCCTACCGGTGTAATTCAAAAACGGTATGGAGTTGTAAATCTGCCCTTAACGAATTGGGCAGATGTAATGAGGTGTCGCTGGTCTGGATACCGGGTCACTCGGACCATGATGTTGCGGCCGACGCGCTTGCCAGGAGTGGTGCCCAGAGAGACTTTGTCGGACCAGAACCGGTGCTGGGGATAACATCATGCACAGCAAAACGCACCTTAAAGACCTGGACAGAAAGAATGACAATCCAATATTGGCAAAATCTTCCAGGATTAGCTCACTCTAAGGCCTTCATAAATGGCCTGTCTGAGTCAAGGGCTAAAAAACTTCTAGAATTAAACAGACAACAACTGAGTACTCTAGTCAGCCTGTATCCAGGACACTGCCGCTTGCGTCACCACATGCACCGTATTGGGGTCGGTCAGGAGACCGAGTGCCGGCTGTGTATGGAGAGTGACGAGACAGCAGAGCACGTACTGTGTTCCTGTCCAGCAGCGGACAGGACTAGATACCTGCTCTTTGGCAAGATAAAGCTTGCTTCGGAGGATCTGGATCAACTTTCGCACACAAAGATTATCGACCTCTGTAGGAGGCTGGATTTGTTGAGCGAAATATAGACTTTTAGGCGTGAGCCAGAATAGACCATATGGTCGTAGTGGAGGGACCGGTATGGCCCACTCACATACAAACCTAACCTAACCTAATACATCTTTCCTATACATGGTCACCGCAACACGCCTCCTGACAAGAGCGTTCGGAAGGGCGGAGAAAGGACAAGAATATATTGCCTTCTGACTATTATGGAATATTGAGAAAACATGGTGCAGTTAAAATTTGGGGAAAGGACTGGAAAACATGATTTTAAGAGTGCCTCAAAAACTATTCTGAAATCTAAGCTACCATTCAAAATGAGTAATGTTAGAGTCAGATATGTAAAAACTAAGAAATATGTGACTGTTGCGATTAAAGAAACATACTCGAGGGAGAAGTAGGGTTTCTGTAAAAAAATCGCAAAAGATGCAGACGGGTTAAATTCTGTCCAGGAGGTTCCAGCTTATAATAATGTCAGTGTGAAGAAGAGAGAAGATGTTGAGAATTAGATGAAGTTGCAGATCTCTTTTATAAAGAAGTTTCAAAAGGAAACACCAAAGATACAGAAGACAATGAAAGAAAATCCTACGAAGACAATGAGTCCTTCATTTAAACTTTATGCTTACAGGTGTAGAGTTTAAGTGTTTGTAGAGTTTTGCAATAATTGCGTTTTTGTTTATTTTTGTTTTTATACTTCTATCAAGAGAATTAAGTCTGTTGTGTTCTATGACAGATGTAATGTTGCTAATAAATTGATAAAAAAATATTACTGTTTAATTTATTATAAAAAAAACCCTACCCCCTTACGCTTTTGTAGATGTCAATGGAAAAAAAAAACGTCCACAATTATGGTTTTAAATTTGAAATCGCCTGAAATAAAATTATACAATTTAATTGATTGTTGTTACTTGGTAAAAGTGTTCTGTACTAAATACAGATGCAGAGCTTTTTTTCTGGTTTCACAAATGCTTGTTTTTTCTCTGCAACTGATTTCAGCTCTTACTATGCGATAAAAGGCAAAACTGGCTGCAGAGAAAAAAACAAGTAGGTACTTGTGAAGCCAGGGAGTTTTTGAGTCTGCATTTAAGCTTACTTTCGAAATTCATCATAGGATTTGAAGTAGAAAGTCAAAATTGTATACATTTTTGCTTCATGTCCACTTTTTGCTTACATAACTTTTATAATTAAATTGTAAGTAAATATATTTACTTATTACTTAATCTAT
This sequence comes from Tillus elongatus, assembly GCA_964006375.1. Classification (NCBI taxonomy): domain Eukaryota; kingdom Metazoa; phylum Arthropoda; class Insecta; order Coleoptera; family Cleridae; genus Tillus; species Tillus elongatus. The sequence goes on from OZ023265.1 coordinate 42,199,105, forward strand.
ACAATGTATCAATAACGAGCTGATAAAACTACTTATTTGCAGTCAGTATATTATCGTTTAATAGGAACCAATACCATTAAAGATGACACCGGACTTTTTAAAAATATTCTTTGTGTTTGCAAAACTTATTCTATTACAATGTAATCGTTTTCTGGTAATTTTGGTATCAATCTTTTTAAGTATTTGGTTAGAATCTAAGTACCTTGTGTATCCATTGAAAAATTTCTGAGGGATGTACGAAATGTATTGTTATAAAGTCACTTTAAAAAGGTGCTAAGATTATTTGGCATAGCACTGCCAAAATCTATTCAATACCAACTTGAGAATTACATTTTAAAAATAGGACAAACTACTACAAACTGTTTGTACTTTAGATATTACAGAAAACAATAAAATATAACCTGTGGAAGCACTTCTTAATCAATGTTATTAAATCGTTAAAATGCAGGGTGTAATAACACATTGATGGGGTGTACTTTTTCTTGTCTTTCGGGGATATTCGAAACAATAAATCATCATTTATTACTGGCAAAACTGCAAAGGTTTGGGGTAGGTGAAACAGTGCTTAAAGAATTTAAAGAAAACTTTAGTTATCGAACTCAAAAGACTATTTAATGACTCGCCTACTTCTAAAAATTACCCTAGGAAAATTTCTAGAAGAATTGAGTTTTGAAAAAAAAAACAGAAAATTTCGAAAAACTTGATGCCCTCAAATACTTATCATTTTTATGGTATCCAAAGTCCCCAGACCTAACAAAACCTATAAAGTAAAGCAAAAAATTAATTTTGTAAAGAAAACACGTTCACATATTTTACTATACATTACTGAAACTGTAGCATGTACGGTGACAGATCATCTTTTAATGGTGAAATAAAGAAGTATGACTACTTGAAATTGTCAGTTGTAATTGGCAACTTACGGGTGGTGATAGCAGTGATGTCGCCAATTATCGTCAGATTCATTTGCAGAGTATATTCTCAAAAGTTATGGAAAGAATTGCATGTAATAGACTTTCTAATTTTGTCAAAGCAAATGACATTTTGACAAATTGTCAGCATGAATTTCAGGAAAAAAGATGCACTGAGAGCACTTCTTTTGAGATGATGAATTATGTGTATGAAAACCTCGATCAGGGTAACTATGTTGGCAGTATATTTTTTTGACCTTTCAACTTTGACATTTGACATGGTGGATGACATGATACATCATGCACAGCAAAACACACCTTAAAGACCTGGACAGAAAGAATGACAATCCAGTATTGGCAAAATCTTCCAGGATTAGCTCACTCTAAGGCCTTCATAAATGGCCTGTCTGAGTCAAGGGCTAAAAAACTTCTAGAGTTAAACAGACAACAACTGAGTACTCTAGTCGGCCTGTATACAGGACACTGCCGCTTGCGTCACCACATGCACCGTATTGGGGTCGGTCAGGAGACCGAGTGCCGGCTGTGTATGGAGAGTGACGAGACAGCAGAGCGCGTACTGTGTTCCTGTCTGGCAGCGGACAGGACTAGATACCTGCTCTTTGGCAAGATAAAGCTTGCTCCGGAGGATCTGGATCAACTTTCGCCCACAAAGATTATCGACCTCTGCAGGAGGCTGGCTTTGTTGGGTGAAATATAGACTACTAGGCGTGAGCCACAATAGACCTTATGGTCGCGGTGGAGGGACCGGTATGGCCCACTCACAAACAAACCTAACCTAACCTAGTCAAAAATTATATGTGCATGGAGTTAAGAGGGTTATTTTCGGAGTGGATAAAATCCTTTATGAGCGGGAGGTCTTTAAGGGTAAAATTTGCTGATTACTATTCTGACTGTTACAGTGTAAATCTGGGGGTCCCACAAGGTTCCATACTTGGTCCTCTTCTGTTTTTATTGTTTGTGAATGATAAGCCACTGTTGGTAAGTGAAGGCCTGCTAACGATATTTGCCAACAATGCATGTGTGACTGTTGCCGCTGATACGGAGGTACAGCTCTCATGTAAAATTCCATTAGTCATTAATCAGTTCCAGGCTTGGTGCGGTAGGAATAGGCTTATCATGAATGAAGACAAGATGGCTTGTATTGACTTTGCAAATAGGCCCCAAAGCCACCTCAGTTTAAACATGGTGAGCGCTCTAAAATACTTTGGATTCCATCTAGTGTGTGTGTGTGGTAAACTGAACAGGGCTTATTTTGCCATCTTACAGATGAAGAATACTGTCGAATTAAAAGAAATCCTCAATATCTACTACTGCCTGGCTTACTCCCACATAAATTATGGCATTATCTGGGGTAGTGCTGTTCTATTGGAGACAGTTTTCATAGCCCAAAAAAGATTAATAAGGCTTCTATCCAATATGAAACCAATGGAAACATGCTGGCACATATTCAAGAAGCATAATATTGTAACTGTTCCAAGTGTGTACATCTTAAGGTGTATTTGCTTTGTTAAAAGTAACCTACACAAGTTTGTGATGAACTCATTTTACCACGAACATGACACACCACACCATAACACACTATTTCGATTCCTGTTCATCAGACCACAAAGTATAAAAACAGTCCATTTTATAACCGTCTGATTCTTTATAATGCCTTACCAGGTGAGCTATAAAAATAAATTACCTTTTGTCTTTTAAGAAACGGGTAAAAGATACTAATGGAGGGAGCTTTCTACAGCACCAGGGAATTCTTGGATTTTGAATTTAAAATATATAGCCATCTGCTTTTAGTATTACCTTGGGTCTGTTGTTGTTTTGCTGTATCCTAATTAATTAATTTTTTACTATTAGTTTTAATATTTTATGTGTGTGTATCTTATTAATTTTATTCATTGATTCTCATGATGCTGTGTTTTGTTTGCATTTTTTGTGTTTTATACTGTGTTGTAAGCTTGGTGTAGTATAAATACGCATGACTTGACATATGCATTGTACTGTGCCCGAAGTGGTTAATAAAATATTTATTTATTTATGAAATATTTAGCACTGAAGTGTGATGACATATCCCCTTAGAGGATTGCGAAATGAAATTTTCATAAAAAAATTCAAATTGGTTACTCTTTAACGTCGCAGAATTATCCATTATTGTATGTTTTGTACTCGCACATTAACTATCTACCTGAATGTAGTTGCCTGTCGGCCAGTAACACTTTTTATGTCCCAAGAATTCATAGCAGGGACTACTTTCTTCTATGCACCACATGTATAAAATCATTTAAGAAACGAATTAGAATTCATGTTGTGATTCAATTTTTTCTAGAAGTGAAAAATTCATCATGGACTTGTGCCTACATTAAGTGACTCAAGCCCTTCCTATGAGACTTTGGGTGAACATATGGAGCCATAGTTTGGTGGCCTAAGGCACTTCGTGGTATCGCGAGGGGCAAACTGGCTCATCTACAGAGACAAGCTTGTCTGATGATAACGGGAGCGATAAGCACTGCACTATCAGCCGCTCTGGAGGTCCTCCTTAATATTCCACCTTTTCACATATGGTCGGAGAGGGTAGCGAGGTGGACAACGTACAGACTAAAGCAAACGGCCGACAGCATGCCAAAGGAAGTCAGTCTGGGAGGGTCCGGACTCCTCGATGAAATGGTCTGACTTGATGCCTACAAAGATCAATAGAGATCTGTCTTTCAAGACCATCCTCCCGGAAAGGGGGGACTGGGAGCAAAATCAAATGACCCTATTGAGAGCCGATCTCTGCTGGTACTCTGACGGCTCCAAAACCAATATGAGAGTAGGAGCCGGCGCATATGGGGGCATCACTGATGCTAGACCATCAGCTAGCCTCGGCAAGTACGCAACCATACACCAGGCAGAAGTGTATGCCATCGAGATGTGTGCAAGGGAAAGTATAAAAAACCAGTGCACACACAAATCGATAAAGATATATGCGGATAGCCAAGCTGCAATAAAGGCTCTTGGTTCCTACCGGTGTAATTCAAAAACGGTATGGAGTTGTAAATCTGCCCTTAACGAGCTGGGCAGCTGTAATGAGGTGTCGCTGGTCTGGATACCGGGTCACTCGGACCATGATTGCAATGTTGCGGCCGACACGCTTGCCAGGAGTGGTACCCACAGAGACTTTGTCGGACCATAACCGGTGCTGGGGATAACATCATGCACAGCAAAACGCACCTTAAAGACCTGGACAGAAAGAATGACAATCCAGTATTGGCAAAATCTTCCAGGATTAGCTCACTCTAAGGCCTTCATAAATGGCCTGTCTCAGTCAAGGGCTAAAAAGCTTCTAGAGTTAAACACACAACAACTGAGTACTCTAGTCGGCCTGTATACAGGAGACTGCCGCTCGCGTCACCACATGCACCATATTGGAGTCGGTCAGGAGACCGAGTGCCAGTTGTGTATGGAGAGTGACGAGACAGCAGAGCATGTACTGTGTTCCTGTCCTGCAGCGGACAGGACTAGATACCTGCTCTTTGGCAAGATAAAGCTTGCTCCGGAGGATCTGGATCAACTTTCGCCCACAAAGATTATCGACCTCTGTAGGAGGCTGGCTTTGTTGGGCGAAATATAGACCTTTAGGCGTGAGCCACAATAGACCATATGGTCGCGGTGGAGGGACCGGTATGGCCCACTCACATACAAACCTAACCTAACCTAACCTTGGGTGAACAAATTCAAGCAAGGCAGGACAAGCATCGAAGTCCCGTCAGCCGAGAAGGTGATGGCGTCAGTGTTTTTTTTTTTTAAAGAATATGCACTTAAACAGGCTACAGATGGGAAGGCTAGTGGATACAACGAGATTCCTGTGGAGCTGCTCAAATTGATGAACAGAGAATCTATCACGATCATGCTAGAGCTATTTAACAAGATATTTAAAACTGGAATACTACCAGAAGATTGGCTTCATTCTATGTTCGTTCTTATTCCAAAGAAAGCCAACGTAAAACAATGCAGCGAATATTGTACTATAGCCCTGATGAGTTACACACTACAGCTTTTTTTTAAGATAATATATAACAGGGTTTTCAATAAATTAGATAAGGACATTGGTGATACTCAAATGGGTTTTAGAAAAGGGATGGGTACTCAAGAAGCTTTGTTTGGAATGAACGTCTTGTCACAGAGATGTATTGATATGAATCAGGAAGTGTATGCTTGCTTTGTTGATTTTGATAAGGCATTCGACAGGGTACCACATGACTGCTTGAGACAAATTCTCCTGAGTAAAAACATAGATAGTAGGGATATAAGAGTAATCTGTAATTTGTAGTGGAATCAACTAGCAAAAGTATAAGTTCAAAACAACAACACCAGAAATTCTATTATGTCGAGGAGTGTGTCAGGGTTGTATGCTCTCACCTCTTCTGTTCAATATGTATAGCGAAACCATTTGTCAAAAATCACTATCAAAAATATCCAAAGGCCAGGTGATAAATGGAGAAACTCTCAATAATATTAGAGATGCAGATGACACCGTCGTATTAGCAGGCACAACAGAAGAACTACAATATCTAGTACAAAGACTTAATATTGAATGCAATAACTGCAGCTTAAAAATGAATCTCGAGAAAACCAAATTCATGGTGATAACAGAGAACCAGAACATTAGAGCTAATCTTGTTATAGACGATATGCGAATTGAAAAAATATTGTCCTATAAATACTTGGGTTTATGGATCATCCAAGGAGATGAAAAGCCGCACTGAAATTGCCAGAATAGTATTAAACAAAATGAGAAAGATATTCTGCAACTGGGACATCAGCAATAGTCTGCGCATCCATATGCTGAGATGCTACGTTTTCTCCACTCTCCTTTACGGAGTGGAAGCTTGTACATTGAAGAGCAGAAACATTAAAAACATAGAAGCTTTTGAAATGTGATGCTACCGATGAATTCTCAAATTCTTTTGAGTAGATCGTGTGATGAATTCAAGTGTACTGCAGACTAAACGAACAACAGGAACTAATAAAAACTATCAAGAAGAGAAAGCTGGAGTACTTGAGTCATTTCATGAGAGGAGCAAAGTATGTGTTACTTAGAAATATCATGCTGGGAAAAATCAAAGGTAAAAGGAGCGCAGGTAGAAGAAAAACATCGTGGTTGCGCAATTTACGCCAATAGTGCGGCTGCTGCTCAATTAAACTTTTTAGACACGCAACAAATAAAATAATATTGGCTATGATAATTTCCAATCTCTAAAAGGAAGGGAGCAAGAAGAAAAGGCAACGATAGCGGAGAAATGTCCTGGAATGGCCAAACAAAAGGTGCTGTTCCACAATGTCAATGTACCAGTCAATTCAAGCCATATTGCTCTGCAATAATTGGCTTTGAGCTGCTTCTGCATGCAGCCTATTTACCCGATTTAGCTCATTTGGATTTGCATCTGTTACTGAAACTGAAAACTTGCCTGATCAGACAGTTTGTGTAATGAGGAGAACATCCAGGCAGTCGATGACTATTTTTGAAGGCCTTGAAGAAAACCATTTCAAGACGCAAATCAGAAACCTGGAGAAATATTGGGTCAAACACATTGAACTTCAAGGGGATTATGTTGAAAATAAGGTAAGATACAAAACTCAGTTTGTTGCCCTTCATATAGAACGAAGTTATTTATCGAACACTCTCATAGTTTGAATGATAGATGGGGCCTTCAAGCTGTTGTCTCAATCATTAACTTCTAACGAAAAAAAATGAACATGCAACGTAAATTATGAATAGATTGCATGTAATTTTTTAAGAGCATAAAATTAGTTTTAGCTCTTTTAGAGCTAACTACAACCTAGTTCAAATGTTTTAGTTTTCACAGTATTTATTAAACATGGTAAGCATTTTTTTGCTTTTAACACTTTCAACGAACCTAGATTTAGTTTGAAATTTTTATAACATATTTATAGCTTCATTCAAACTGTACATACACTCTAAGCATAGCTGATTTCTCATTTTTTAACAAACCTAGATTAAGTTAAAAATTCTTATATGTTTAGCTTCACACAAACTGTGCATACGAGAGCTAAAAATAACTCTTTCCTGAATTTGAGAATGAACTAATTAATTGGTGACTGGCAAAAACAAAAGCAGAATACAACATTAAAAAAAAATACTTTCAAGCAATGTTTTGGCATATCAGCACCTTATTTTTGCCAAGTGTTTATAAATTTGAGGTTTTTAAGCTTGAGCTTTTTAAAGTGCTTTAAAACTAAAAATAAATAAATAATGTACATCTCTCAGAACACTGGAAATTATGTTAGTGGTAAAATAAATAAATAACATTACATAAATTCAAGAAATTTGTGATAAGATTGAAAAAAGAATTAGAGTATCATTATTATCACATGGCTTTAAAAACAAGGTGAAAACAATCTTCTTTATCACAATTGGAGAAACAAGGCTATCGTAAAAATTCGCCTGAGAATTTTCATAAATTCAAGTGAGCTTTGGTATCGAAGATTAAAATAAAGAAGTGAACAGTGCGTGTTCGAAAATTAAAAAGTATACTCATTCCGACGGCGTCAGGTCCTTTTCAGGCTCCCCTTCATTAAGCAACTGCAGAAGTAATTCATGGACAGGTTCAAAAGCCTTTTTACTGCCTGCATTCGTCAGCAATAAGTAATCGTGCATATCGTGATGACTTATGGTCCCATCGGGTTGAACAAAGCCTTTATCAATTGTTACTAATTCCACCTTCGGAAGGTTCGCCACTTTTTCTTTTAATATTTTATTCACCTTTTCTAATTTGATTCTAATTGGATTGGGGTGTTGTCCACGAGGTAGGAGTGTCTATAAATAGAGAAAAGGTCAGATAAAAATACAGTAGTAAATAAAAAGTATCAAATGCAAAACATTGTATATAAAAATAGAGTTTATAATGCCATAGAGCTAGGACCATATAAAAAAACTAAATGAAAACCCACTACCAAAAATGATTTTGGAAGTTAAAAATAGTCTAAAGAGTTGTCACAACCACACATCAAGAAACTTAAGAAGAAAGTTACAAATTGCAACTCCTAAAGTCCCCAAAAAGTACGGTCTCCCAAAAATTCATAAACCTGGAAAATCAATGAGACCTATTGTTTCGGCTATAGATTTCCCGGCATACAATTTTGCAAAGTGGTTGATAAATGAGTTTAAAAGGTTGCCCGTCGAACAAAAAATTTTTTCAGTAAGAAATTCACTTGAATGTATTAATAAAATTAAAGAGGTTAAATTGATTGAAGGCGAGGCTTTAATTTCATTTATTGTAACCACATTGTTTCCTAGCGTTCCCATGAAGCAAACGTTAACGTATTTGGTAATGTTGTTAAAAATGATAACACAAATGAGAAGGTCTACAAAGAATATTTAACTTCAACAAACCTTTGTATCAAACTAAATATTTTTCAATTCAACAATGAGTTTTTTTAACAAATCCAAGGCACGGCAATGGGCAAGCCGCTATCGCCATTTATTGCAGACCTTTTCATGAGTAGATTGGAAACAGATTTTGAAAGTGAAAGTGAGTATTTTCCTAGAGTGTTATTTCATTACGTGGATGATATTTTCGCAGTGTTCAACACAAATATTTGCAGAATAGAAGATTTTATTGCCAAATTAAACAATAAATTTGATTCTATAATATTTACCCACGAATTAGAAACTAATAATAAATTAACCTTTCTAGATGTACTAGTTATCAAAAATAAAGACATGTTAGAATATGATGTCCATAGAAAGGAAACCACCACTCTAAACCACATTCTGAATGACACATCATACGTACACACAAAAACATAGACCAGCCTGCAATAGTAGATTAAAGATCAACCCAAGCTTCAGGGGCCATTGCAAAATTCAGGAGATCCTGAAGGAGCCCATGCTTGAAATGAGGTCAGACTTCGCGAGCCCGCAAATCTGCAGGGAAAGCAACTTTACAGTGGAAATCCCCGACCGCGAGGCATGGCGGGAGGAGACGCCGGGCATACCACGGGACGTGCTCGTCTGGTTCACGGACGGATCCGGCGGGGAGCGTGGGACGGGGACAGGTGTTTATTCGGAAGGACCGAGGGTAAGTCATAGTATCTCCCTCCGGGCCCATGCAACGGTTTTTTAGGCCGAAATGTATGTCATCCTGCACTGTGTGCGGGAGAACAAGAGAAAGGGCTACACCAACAAGCGCATCCTCATAGCCACAGGCAGCACTTAAGGGGCTAAGTAGCCCACGGGTAAATTCCTGGCTGGTGAGTGAGTGCCGAGACGAGACGAGCGACCTGGCTAGGCAGAATGAGGTCACCCTCATCTGGGTGCCGGGTCACTCAGTGGTCAAAGGCAATGAAGAAGCTGACAGTCTCGCGAAGAGATGGTCAGCAGAACCATTTATGGGACCAGAACCGGTTCTGGGCGTAACAAAGAGCACTGCCAGGGGATCCATTAAGTCCTGGGTCAGAAACCAACACAAGGTGTACTGAGCAGACTGTCCAGGGCTCAGACATGGGAAGTTAAGAGCTGTGGAGCTGCTAAATCTTAGCAGAGGACAGCTCGGTAACATAACAGGTCTCTTGACGGGACACATGGCCGTCAAGAAACACCTGCATAAAATGGGGCGGTTCGAGGGGGATCTCGCATGCAGACTCTGCGGCGAGAGGGAGGAATCAGCCCAGCACATCTTGTGTGAGTGTAAAGCTCTGGACCAGAAAAGATAAGTGATGTACGGTCAGTCTAGACCGGGGACAGAGCATTATAAAACTTCACCCTACCAATTGCTGTGCAGACTAGTTCAAGGCACAGTGATTTTGGAATGGGTGGAGTAAAAAGACTAAGGGCATGCACAATAAGCCAAAGGCTGCAATGCTATGGGGGCGGCTAAGCCGCGGACGAGCGCTGAGGGAAAAAAAAGTGTAATTTAAAGTGATGTGCCAAACACATGGTAAAATCTTTCCTTTCCCCTAAATAGTTGTGCTGGTAAAATTTGTGATTTTCCAACCTCAGGTAAAACATTTCACACAACAAATAACACAAATCTGGCAACTTATAGTTAATCTGGATTAAAAAAGAAAAAAGAACATACTTTCAATTATCAAGTAAGTACAATTGCATGCAATTCTGATCAGTTATTGTAAAAACCAGCACTTTTGAATCTAGACACCAGCTGATTTTGTAACCAAGATTAATGTCTTAGAAACTGTCAGAACTCGATGTAGATGGATAAGTAAAATAGATTGACATGTTTGCATTCGCAGATAATATTCATTTTATTTATTTATCGGTTCCAAATTATACATTATGTCCTATGTGGAAGCACAAGCTTGTATATGTAAATATAACATAATTCTGATTAAAAGTTTCTTCCGAATTGTTTACCTGCTGCCAAATATATATATATATATATATATATATATATATATATATATATATATATATATATATATATATATATATATATATATATATATATATATATATATATATATATATCTATCTTGTAACGAGGCCTGACTTGCGGAGTGAATTAGGCAGCGTAACAGATTAACGTACTTACGGAAACGGTCCCGGGTGCCAGATTTTAAAAGGGTTTACTCCCTGCGAGGGTGTCTGCGACCTCGTCACAAGGCTCTGGCCACGGTTGTGGTCAGAGCGCCTGTGGAGAGGGTCCGGTAGCCTGTGATGTAGCAGGCCGTATAGATACCTCCGAGGTTGCGGGCTTTAATCGCTCCCCCGGTATTGGTCTGACCTTCCGAAAGTTTGTAAGGGTGTAGCAGATTTATTTACGGTTATGAAATAGACTGAATGTAGTTTCCACACTATTTATTACATTATAAGACGTTACAGCACACTGGTATGCTCACAATATGAAATGTACTTATCACGCTAATTTACTCTAAGACAAGTTATGTTACTGGTGACGGGCCAACGAAGCTACTTATTAAACAAACCACACACCTCCTCCCTCCGGGTAGGCGCGTGGGAACTGAGGAAAATATCCGAAAATTCGCTACAATTACATTAAATAAGGCAAACCTAAAATATTCTTACCTAGACGGCGTTCAGTAGGGTTATTACGCTACGGAATTGCCTCTCACAACCACGGGGCGGAGGGTACGGTGTCCTAATGTTTTACTACAATTTCTATGAACTGACTCTATTTATTGAATATAACTTCTGGCTATATATTTTCCAACACGCTACGGCAAACGGTGAACTATCTACTTCAGTAGTTAAATTCTCTCTCCAGTCCCCGGCTGAAAAATCTTAATCGGTGGAAGATACTTTATCCTTATCTTCTGCAGATATGTTTTTACTCCGCCGAGATAATTCGAAAATGCATACTTTTAAAAAATATTAATGATAAAAATAATAATTTTTACTGCGTGGAATTTTTAGCCGTGTGATTTATATTGTATTTATTTTCGAACAACTGCTTTTAATATATACAGCTGTTCTGAAAATATCGACTTCGTCACAATATATATATATATATATATATATATATATATATATATATATATATATATATATATATATATATATATATATATATATATATATATATATATATATATATATATATATATATATATATATATATATATATATATATATATATATATATATATATATATATATATATATATATATATATATAGTAAACTCTCTGGGCAAATGGAGATCAGCAACACAGATAATTAAAAAACATGAATAATACGAACATATTAAAATTTATACAGAATGTTTAACAGATGTCTCTTTCTCAGGAAATGTTTATCTCGTTCCTTTGTCGTGCATCATGCAATTTTGAATGAGCGAGTGAGATCAAGTGTGAAAAGATAGGGGCAATTAAAATTTATGACCTTAACATCAACAATCCCGGATATGGATCTTTCTCAGCGTTCCTTTTGTAGTGACACATTCAGAGATAAATAAGAATGCATCACAACAGAATAAGGAATATGTGACAGTTCGATCTGCTTCTACATACATACTACTACACTACATGTTCAAACGAATTTCACTGTTTTATTTCCCTCATGATTTTTGTAACCTAGTAATTAGAACAGGTCGACTCATACTTATATGGTCGTTGGTTTTTATTATGGATATTTATTGTTTGTGCAAGAGGAAAGCAGAAAATTGAAATTTTGATCTATTCCTGATTTGAATGTATGATCAATTTCTCAGCACAAATAATCGAGTGCATACTGTATATATTATTTTTTGTAATAGTTCAAATAGTTATATTCAATTTGTATTTATTGGTTTGCCTTTTTATTTAATATTACTAGTAACTGTCCCTTGTGATAAAGGAACCCGATTGGAGTATCTGGAACGTAATCATCTTACCTAGATGACACCTCCCACTTGGGAATTGTAAGGGAAATATATATGCCCAATTTTTTCAACACTCTCTAGCAATTTTAATTAACAGTTTGATCTCAAAAAGTGTTCTATAAAAGTTAAGTTTTTACGAGCTAAATTGACCCTGAACCCAAGCAGTGTAGATTTGTACAATAATATAATACATATATATTTAAAACAAATGACTAAAAAAAAGTCTTCCCAACATCTTGCAAACAAAATTTGATAATCCTGTGTTGAAGACACCTCTCTAGTAAACAAACAATTCGGGTGAAATCGGAACGTCAAGTGGACGTTGGACGATGTGCACTGTTGCCAGATGAGTATTAGCAAGGGTCATTTTAAATGTAGAATGAAATCAAGGGGTGAACAAATGTTTTTATAATGTAAATTAATTATAAGATGGCGTCATCTACATAAATCGATATTTGACATATTTTGCGGAAAGCAGTAGGAAAACTGAAATGTAAAAAGATATTTTTCAGCCATGGTGGTCCAGGGGAAAAAAGGTGGGCCTCTGAACCCAAGGGCACTAGGTTCAATCCCAGATTTCCCCTCTCCTTTCTTTTTAAGTACATCAGTAACATCAACAGAGGTGGTGCCATTGTGATTGAGCAAAGTCATCTGCACGTTCCGCCCTTCCCAGAGGGCGTAAAGCCGTCGGTCCCGTGCCCATGCGTTGTTGGGCACGTTAAAGACATAAATTTCCCGGACAGTGAGGTGAATGAATCACACTTTAGTAAAGTCAATGAAGCAATTTCCGCTGCAAATTGTCGATGATAAATACAACTCTGTATGCTAATAGCAGACGGTATCCAATATATTGTTTCGAAAAGTCGCAATGTTTCATGGTAATGAAGCAATTTCTTCTGACAACTGTCGATGATAAACATAATCGTGAAAATGGCTCAAAATGGGCTTCCCTTTGAAGTATTTGTTTATATTTTAGTTTCCAACCTGTCATGAGTATAAAAAGTGGATGAAGCAATTTCCGTTGCGAATTGCCGATGATAAATACAGCTCTGTATGCTAATAGCAGACGGTATCCAATTTATTATTGGAAAACTGGAATATAAACTGAAATATAAACAAACACTTCGAAGGGAAGCCCATTTTGAGCCATTTTCTCGGTTATGTTTATCATCGACAGTTGTCAGTAGAAATTGCTTCATTACCATGAAACATTGCGATTTTTCAAAATAATATATTGGATACCGTTTGCTATTAGCATATACAGTTGGATTTATCATCAGCAATTCGCAACGGAAATTGCATCATTGACTTTACTAAAGTTATTAATTCACCTCACTGTCCAGGAAATTTGTGTCTTTAACATGCCCAACATCGCATGAGCACGGGACCGACGGCTTTACGCCCTCTGGGAATGGCGGAACGTGCAGATGACCTTGCTCAATCACAATGGCACCACCTTTGTTGATGTTGCTGATGTACTTAAAAAGGGAAGAGAAGGGAAATCTGGGATTGAACCCAGTACCTTTGGGTCCAGAGGCCCACCTTTTTTCCCCTGGACCACCATGGCTGAAAAATATCTTTTTACATTTCCGTTTTCCTACTGCTTTCTGCAAAATATGTCAAATATCGATTTATGTAGATGACGCCATATTATAATTTATTTACATTATAAAAACATTTGTTCACACCTTGATTTCCTTCTATATTTAAAATGACCCTTGCTAATACTCATCTGGCAACAGTGCACATCGTCCAGCATCCACTTCACATTCCAATTTCACCCGAATTGTTTGTTTACTAGAGAGGTGTCTTCAACACAGGATTATCCGAAATTTTTATGTTCTTTGATAAAAATTTTGATATTTCTATACTTACTGGTACTACAAGATAAACATCAGGATGCTTTTCTCTTATACATTTTATTATTTCTATTATTCCCTCAGTAATTTCTTCTTCTGTGTCGGTATGATTATTTGTTCCAACATGCAGCACTGTTACCTAAAACAGTTTATAAGTATATAAATAATTGGCCTTAAATTGTTGGTCCCCCGACCATAAAATATATTAACCAGATAACAAAAGCAAATGCTGGTACAAGAATATCAAGTGTGTTTTCTTATTTGATTTACAAAAGACACTTTATAAGCAGTAAGGTGAAATTTAACTTCAAACACTTTATAAATTTATAGCAACACAAAGAAATGAGAAGTAAAACAATCAAAAGAAAAAGACAACTATCAAAGCATTAGCTTAAATATTCCAAAATTTTTTGAAATTAAAATAACAGATATACATTAGCTAAGAACTGATAAGAGCATATCATAACATAGTTTCTGTAAACATTACAGAAGATGAAGAATATATTATATTGTAATAATGACTGCTAAAGCGTTCAATTAAATTAGCAGTTTATAAAAAAATAGCATGACCATTTTATATTTAAGAGATGTTAACAAGCAAAATTAATTGGTAAGTAACTTAATGTACCTTGGGTTTTACATTATCCAATTCTCCATTTTGAACTCTCCAAAGAACATTTTCAATTTTGTCCCTGTGAATTCCAAAATTTAAACAATGCAAAGGGGCAAATAAATCATTCCACACATCTGTATGTTGTAAGGCTTGTATAATGGAGTCTCCGATGAATATAACGTCTGGATCTTTTTCTCTGGTTTCTGATAAAAATCGATTGTGCTAAAATTATTTTTTTACTTAAATGAGTCTATGAAAAGACTAGGTTAGACTCACTATACTCATCCAGCGACTGTCTCCATCACTATCATCTACTGGTACTGGTTTAGTACACTTATTCATGTTTTATAAAGAAATTTGTATTTAAGTTAGGTACTATTTTATAAAATTAATTTAATAAAATTGAATTAAAAATCGAATGGAAAGCCAGTCTTGGAAAATGTCAATGTCAAAACATTTGGCATTCTTCTTTTTTGAAACTTGACATGTTGCTGACACCTGACATAAAAATCTGCGGGAGGAAACGTCATCGGGTAGAGACAGTGAACTCAACTATGGTTGAGTTCAGTGGGTAGAGATGGGTTTAAGTTTGATTCGAATGCACAAATCAATTGAGAAAATAATAAAATTAAGTCTGGACGCAGCAAGTGCGTTATGGTAGTTAATCTCCATGAAAATGATCTACATAAGTAATATAAATATATATATATATATATATATATATATATATATATATATATATATATATATATATATATATATATATATATATATATATATATATATATATATATATATATATATATATATATATATATATATATATACGTGCCAAGATAGGCTTATTTTTGTATGCAATATTTAATAGATGTAATGGGTAATTTTTTACACACACTATTTTGGAATTGCGCAGTGTTCTAAAACTCCAGCGGTAACCAACATTTTTTTGATTAGATGTTTGTATAACTTTTTTGCTTTTAATAACTTATAGATTTAAATAATTTTTGGACATAATAAATATACTTTTGATAACACAAACCTGCTTACTGATAACATGGTTGCCATAGCTTTGTTATTTTCGAAGATACAAAAATGTTCCAAAAGGAAATAACCTAAATATTTCGCGGAAAAACTAGTCCGATTTTCCTGGATAACGAACTTTACCAAGCCACTTCCATAAAGAATATATTGTTTTTGTTTTATGACTAAAACAGATACATTAGTTCGACTCGCATATAAAGTCACTCTAGGTACCTTATTGCTTGAATGGCACATTTATAGTCACAGTAGTACGTCACTGTGTAAACTGATTGGGGTAACAAAAATTAAGATTTCAACAAACTCGCAATATAATACGCGAAAACTGGGAAGACAGTAGCGAGAACCAACACATATAGAAATTGTTTTTCTGTGCACCAAACATCTTGAAAATTCAACACATGGCTACCGTGATAACTTCACTTGTTAAAATGCAGCTATGAGAGGGGACGAGGGGACATTTTCTTTATATTCTTTGCTCATAAATTACGACTCTAGGATTACCATAGCAGCAGACTCCAAACAACGTGGAATTAACAAAATATATAATGAATATCTATTTAAATTTGTCACATGCTGAGCATTTCTGGCTGAGAAAATATAGATATGTCGAGTTATCCGGGGATTTTTCTTTTATGCATTCATTTCATAAATTCTTTAACGATATAAAATTTATATATATATATATATATATATATATATATATATATATATATATATATATATATATATATATATAATTTGTGAAACTTGTTTAAAAATGCTTATATTTTATTAATTTTTGGCGCTCATAGGCCTCTGACACAGTGGCCCACTAATATGACGCATTTTAAGATTGTAACACCTAACAAAGCTCTATTCATGAATCCCTCTTCAACTCAAGAAATCAGCTAAGCTTTCTCTTACAAATTTAAACAGTGTCTCATGTTGATGAACCGTTGGAGATTGATAAGTAAATATCGCATTCTGATACAGTTATATCGGTTGAATTGATTGGCGCATTCTAAATTCACGAATAATCAACAGTTTACGTAGTATTCGTAATCAATAATTTTTGACAACTAAACGTGTTAGTGTTTATAGACTACTGAGAATTGTGCCTAGCAAGGATACAATACTAAAAGACATGAATATGTTACACTAATTTACGTGGTTGTGACATTTACTGCCCGATACAAAAAAAATCGTGATCTTTTAAATGAATAAAAGAGAACCAGCAACTTTAATAGAATCAGACTCTCCTAAAGGGAATATGCGATTTTTTTTACAATAATGCGGTCCATTAGTGTGATGTCATAGTAGGTCAAATACGCTGGAGCGAGCGTGAACTGTACGCACATGCGTTCTTCTGTGCAGTTTGGGAGTAATTGTTCTTAAATTCAAATTAAATTGAAATATAAGCAAATGCATTATAAGCCTATTTTATGGACATTTGTACACATTTTTACGAGCGGAAAAGTCTTACTTTTGTTGAGAATTTAAAGGAAAGCAGAAACAAGAATTTAGCCCATATAAAATGATGATTGTTTGGATTCAGTAACCATGACAATAGCTTCTCGCCCTGTTGTCTGACGTTGCAACTAATGTACCGCATTCGCTATAGAGCATATCATCCATTCTTCCCACCTCTATTCATTATTTCATCTTACTCTGTTGCATTGTGTAAACAGCGACAAAAAATACCCTTCTAGTTAACTTTACATATGATCTCAGAGAAACGAGAGTTTGACTTTCCGTTTCTTTATATCTATACATTAGTCAATTTTTTATAAATAAAAAAAACTAACGGAACAGTGACGTGACGTAAACGGAACGTGAGAATTTAAAGAACATACAGCCACAGCATAGGGATTTGCAACGGCCAATCGGCTTCCAGGAAGACAAAGAGAGAGAAAGATATCTGTCACATCTCCCAACATTATAGGTGAATTTAAATTCGAGACGCAGTAAGTGCGTTATGGAAGCGAATTTTTATTAAATGCTTCACATTTGAATAGCTCAATTTCCATAAACCTAGAAAGTTGAATTTTGGTATAAAATAAGATCTTTACTGGAGCAACATACCTACCAAATTTCATCGAAATAGCTTTGTTATTTTTTGAGATAATTTTTTTTTTCAGAAAAATCTTTTTTTTTTCTAAATACTGGTCCGATCGGGCTAGCTAACGAACTCGTCCGCGGTCTAAACAAAATGGAGATACGTGCCAACTTTCGTTCAAATCAGTTTATTATTTTTTGAGTTATCGCTCGGATATATATATATATATATATATATATATATATATATATATATATATATATATATATATATATATATATGAGGTGAAAGGTTTAAGGGCAAAGCCGCAAGGAGACAACCGCATACACGTGTTTCAGGCTTATTAGCCATCATCAGTACGGTATAGCCAAGTGAAGATGAGAACACTCTGGATGAAGATGCAAAGATACACGGAGTCACAACAGGCAACCAGTGCACAATTGCAGCAACATGGCTAATAAGCCTGAAACACGTGTTTGCGGTTGTCTCCTTGCGGCTTTGCCCTTAAACCTTTCTCCTTGTATAGTACAGAAATGTCGTGTTATCAATCCTCTTATAGTTATATATGTATATATATATATATATATATATATATATATATATATATATATATATATATATATATATATATATATATATATATATATATATATATATATATATTGTGAGGGGTCAAATCGGGATAAGGTTATCTTTCCCTAATATGGGGAGGTTCCCACGGGATAACCTTATCAATACGGCTTTATTTACGGGATTTGCTCAGGCGCCAGCAGCGTGGTTTAAAGGAAGACGCTGCGCTCCCTCAGGACTATATCTCTGTCCTCGGTTGCTATTTACAGTTACACGGACCCGGGGTAAACTTCAGTGGAGACAGGGTTCGCCTAAGTCCTCAGGCAGAGTCCCTCGGGACTCCCTAATTATGGCCTATGTATTAGAGATCAGGATGTTACGTATTACGTTGGGGTGGATTGGTTGGAAAGCTTTAAATGAAATACCGTATAAAACAAATAGTCTATTTACAAAAGTATTGGTGGGGAAATATTTACAAAATATATACAAAGAAATATTTACACAAGGGATTCTCCCGGTATACCCCACGTTTAAACTAACTTAATTGACAACAAATCAATTTATTAGAGACCAGAGGCAGAAACTGAAATATTCGCGAGTTATACGGACGGTATCACGAATAGGGGTAGTAAACTCGCGGCTTGTAAGCGGGCAGAAGCGTCCCAGGATCGCCAAAGCAAGGCACCGGACAGGTGGTCGGTTTAAGCGGGCATGCAATATTAATTACGGACCCTCAAGCATGCGTTGCAGTCAGACAGACTCTCTACGACCGGAGGAAGTGTCTCCCTAGGGAGATGGAAATTTCCCCTCGACAAAATAAAGGAAGTCCTCACTATCAAGTTAAAAGAAAACACAGCCTCCAGACGGTGCCTTTAGGACGGTCGGGATACCGGGTATCGCCAGACTGTTTCGATCGCCAGGAATGGTGGAGACCTACTGCAGCCCGAAATATCCCCGCTGGCGTCCAGATCCAGGAGCACGAGAGCTGCGCCACGGGAGACCGCTTTGGGATGATGTGATCGTGGCTAGTACGCCCCCCGAGTTCACATCAACGTGCAGTCGGCCGCTTTGCTAGTGCTCTCGCATTCTCGGGAAGACTCCAGTCCAGGAACGCGACCCCTTTGCGTCTCCCGACGGAAACATACAAAGCTTTTCCCCCTAGGACTGAAAACGACAGGGTTTCCCCAATAATGTCAGCCGGACGGTCGGGACACCGGATATCGCCAGACTGTTTCGATCGCCAGGAGTGGTGGAGACCTACTGCAGCCCGAAATATCCCGGCTGTCGTCCAAATCCAGGAGCACGAGAGCTGCGCCACGGGGGACCGCCTTGGGATGATGTGATCGTGGCTAGTACGCCCCCCGAGTTCACATCAACGTGCAGTCGGCCGCTTTGCTAGTGCTCTCGCATTCTCGGGAAGACTCCAGTCCAGGAACGCGACCCCTTTGCGTCTCCCGACGGAAACATACAAAGCTTTTCCCCCTAGGACTGAAAACGACAGGGTTTTCCCAATAAAGTCAGCCGGACGGTCGGGACACCGGATATCGCCAGACTGTTTCGATCGCCAGGAGTGGTGGAGACCTACTGCAGCCCGAAATATCCCGGCTGTCGTCCAAATCCAGGAGCACGGGAGCTGCGCCACGGGAGACCGCCTTGGGATGATGTGATCGTGGCTAGTACGCCCCCCGAGTTCACATCAACGTGCAGTCGGCCGCTTTGCTAGTGCTCTCGCGCTCTCGGGAAGACTCCAGCCAAGGAACGCGAGCCCCTGCTCCCTCAGGTTGCCCCGCGGATACCGACAGAAACGAGCGATGGACCTATTTATCCGAAGCTCCCTTGCTGCCGTCTCTCTGAAATAAAACCACTGACAAACACAACAACATTCAGTGTCTTTTCCACACCTGGACTTTTAACGTCACCTCTGGCGAAGGCCACCAAGCGCGCCTAGGTGTTCGCCGCCAGAGAGAGTCGTCGATCCGTGGAAAACCCCTTACATACAGGCCCTCCACCGTACAGCTATAGAGACAGCGACCTACCCAAACGAAGCGGAAATGAGCGGCCTGCTGAAGACGGCGTTCTCCACTTGCCACAGCTGCTAACTCTACTAAGCTGGTGCACCTAACGAATCGCGGCGTACTCTCCCACGGCCGGCCTGAAATACACAATAAAACCCAACACCGAGAATCAAGACGCGGACGGTGGCTGCTTCCTCTCTGTGACCTGGCTCTGCGCTCGCTGAAAGAGAACTAAACTCCCACGGTCGGCCTGCTGGATTCGCTACTGAAACACACAACAAAACCGAACACCAAGAACGAAGACGCGGACGGTGGCTGGTTACTCTCCGTGACGGCCCCTGCGACTGCTGAAAAAGAACTAACTTGTCGAGCGCGTTACAGTCGATATATCCAGACCTCGATGCGGCCTCAGTCATCCGAAGCTTATGCGCCGCACGCGGTGCGCGTAGGTTTATGCAGTGGACTAGCCCGTCCGTCCCCGCTTTCATCGTTTCGCATGCCGCAGGACTTGCCTGGGCGACCTCAACCCGCTATACTCCTTACCCTTCCACCGATCTCGCGACGTTTTCTTGAAATTATACTCTATTGAATGTTTTAATAACAAAATAAATTAAATTAAATACGGATGGTACGGATCTATTCCCCTGTTAACTAATTAGATTTCTAATGGCCATTACGTCACTTCGTGACATCCCCCTCTCTTCTCCTGAAAGAAAAAACGAAGTTTTTTCTTCCACATCCCGACCTCACCGGTCCTCTGGTCCCCAATATAACAATAATAATACAAGAAAATAACAGGCCTACCAATATGTCGAGAAAGAATGCACATAATGTACCCTCAAAGAAAAGTTTGTCTTTCCTATTCCATATAAGCAAGCGGTCTTACCCAATACACTTTTAAACTAAATTAAACATCTTTCAAAACAAGAATAAATAATTAGTATGTGTAACGGAGAAATGATCAAATTTCCAACCATATACCCTGGGTATGCGCAAAATTTCTTAATTAAAAAAATATATTCTTAAACTAAGTGAAACGTTTTTCAAAGGAAAATTAGATAATTAGAAGGCGCACCAGGGAAATGATATTGTCAAATTTTCCATCATAACCCCTGGGTATGCGCAACATCTCATAATAAAAAAAAACGAAATATTCTTAAACTAACTCAAGCATCTTCGAACGGAAAATTAAATAATTAAAGTTCGCAAGTAAACAGAAAATAAAATATATCCTTAAGCTAAATTTAAACAATGCTCCAAACACAAATACGGAACAGCTATCTCCGTAGAGGCACTGCTACGCGCCTATATGCAATATCGCTTAATTTAAGAAAATAATCAAAAAGGAAAAATGCAAGCTAAAACTAAATTAATAAGGGTTCCTAAACGTAAATAAACAAATCGTTCAAATTTAACACACCCGAAATTGATAGCTTCCCGCCTCAAATGAATTGGGAGCTATTTGAACGGAACTTAGCACAAAATGTCTGAGGATTAGGTTGAATACACTATGCTTAAGCTAAATAATAGTCAATGATAGTCTCACCCACAGTCTCCTCGTTTGTGCACCGTCGAGTGGCACTCCTAAAAGTGTCCCACACTTTCGTGTCACACTCTGCAACTAGTACCTGTCGTCTGTCCATCCAGTCGTGCAGCCGCACGTGGCCCTCTGCGTCGGGTCCATGGAGCGCCGGCTGGCACCAGACGATACGGCCTGTCCTGGTAGCAGCATCCATCCCTTGAGGTGGCCTCCAACTGTTCGGGCTTGCTGGTTGGCAACTCCTGCAGTTCCCATGGCTTCGGTCGTTCAGCACCAGGTTACACTGGGTAGCTACACCTGCAACCTGGGGCGTACGCTGCGTGGCTGTCGATAGTCCTCTTCTCCATGACTACAGTTGGTTTTCCTGGGTCCTGACAGGAACATTCTCGGGGCCCTACTGCCCACTTTTCCACCTTGGGAGCATTTAACGGCTACTCACACTGGTAACGGGTGTGTCCAGACTGACCACACCTACAACATAAACTCTTCTTCGCCATCGGTAAATACTCTGGTTTTAACGGGAACAATTTCGTCAATTCTGAATGCGTCTGCTGCTGAATATGCATGGATAAAGTGTAGTTCTGGCGGCGGCGGCGACGCATTCACTGTCTCTGGCTGCTGTGGTGCGTGAAACTTTTTCAGATCTTTCACATGTATATGTTTCAGCAGCTTGCCCTTGGTATCCCGGAGGTCATACACCACCGGCGATACTACTTTGACCACCGTATACGGCCCAGAATATTTCGCAGCGAGCTTTGCGGCAAAACCACTGGTTCCTTGGGATAACGGATGTTCTCGGCGTAGCACCTGTTCACCAACTTTGCATTGCCATTCCCTGCGACGCAAATTGTAGTGGCGACTTTGTTGGGTGAACGCCCTTGCCAGATTCATTCTTACTAACTCGAATGTTTCTCGCAGCTTTTTCAGACGGTTATGACGGTCTTCTATTTCTTCCGGCGTCGTCTCCGGCTCCTCTGGCTGACTCTCCGGCGGTATTTCGCGTTCAGCGTGCACCGCGCCGGGGACGGTCAGCTCTCGGCCGAAGTTCAGGAAGGCTGGGGTGAATCCGGTGGATTCCTGTTTGGCCGTGTTGATGGCGAACCCCAGTTCAGGCAATCTTTCATCCCACTGTCGCTGATCATGCTCGCAAAACTGAGCGATCATGGTTTTCAGCGTGCGATTCGCCCTCTCTACAGCATTGGCCTGGGGAGTGTATATTGGGGTCAGTCTCTGTGCTATCCCTAACTCCTTCAGCCAGGCCTTGTGTTCATGAGACACTAGTTGTTTCCCGTTGTCCGAGATCAGTGTCTTGGGGCAGCCAAACTTAGTGATAACCATCTCAAACAACGCTTTGTTGACGGCGGGGGCGGTGGCTTTCCTCAACGGTCGGCATTCTACCCATTTCGTGAAACGGTCTTGGGCGACAATAATAAAATTGTGCCCCTTTTTGGACCGAGGCAGGGGTCCCACTAAATCGACGCAGACGGTTTCCCATGGGGTCTTGTTCGAGGAAGGCTGCATCTTCCCGGGGGTCTGTTGTTGGGAGACTTTAAACCTCTGACAGCGATTACATTGCCTCACATAACTCGCAACTTCCCGAAACATCCCTGGCCAATAGTAATGACAAGCTATACGGGCAATGGTTTTTGAAATGCCCATGTGCCCGGCGGTCGGTTCGTCGTGGTTCTCTCGTAGAATTCGGCCACGCACGTTCTTAGGGATGCACAATTTCCAGGGATCACTCAGCTCGGGCTCGCTTAAGTTGTATGCGTCCCAAAAATGTCGGTACAGTCTTCCGCCCCTGATGGAATAGTCGGGAAATGCCTCCGGGTTCCTTTCCACCTGGTCCAACTTACGTCTGTACCAGGAACAGCTTGCTTCCTCCTCTGTGAAGCAAATATTCTCTTCCGCGGACTCTTCACAGCTCTCCAATGGTGAACGGGAGAGGGCGTCCGCTACACGGTTTAGTGCCCCTCGTCGATATTTTATCGAGAAGTCGTATTGTTGTAGAAATACGCTCCACCTGGCCACACGCCCAATCGGGGTTTTAATCGTTTGCAACCACCTAAGAGATTGGTGGTCTGTCAGTACTGTAAAATGGTACCCCTCCAGGTATGGGCGCATTTTTTCAATCCCCCATACCACCGCTAGGCACTCTTTTTCCGTCACAGAATATTTTTTCTCGGCAGGGCCGAGCGTCCCGCTGGCATACGCGATGACTTTCTCTGACCCATCGATGTTCTGAGTCAGAGCTATGCCTAAGCCATTATCACTGGCATCAGTTTGCAGGACGAATTCTTTCGAAAAGTCCGGACAGGTCAATATCGGCGTCTGAGTGAGTAATTTCTTCAGGTCTTTAAACGACCTCTCTTGCTCTTCACCCCAGTGCCATCGATTCTTCTTCTTCAATAGCTCGGTCAAGGGGGTCACTACCTGTGAGAATTGCGGAATGAAACGACGGTACCACGAGGCGACCCCCAAAAATCGACGGACGTCTCTTACGGTTCGTGGGGTCGGCATGGCCTCGATAGCCTCCACTTTATCCGGATCGGTGCTGATGCCATCCGACGTCACAACATGCCCAAGATATTTCAGCGACTTCCTGCAGAAGTGACATTTCTCCGGATTCAGCTGCAAGTTACTCTGCCTCAGCCTTCGGAACACTTCCCTCAAGTTCTCCAGGTGTTCCTCGAAGGTTTCTCCCATTACGATAACGTCGTCCAGGTAGGCGAAAGCGTGCGGTTCCATATCGGGGCCTATTATGGTATCCAACAGCCGCTGGAACGTCGCTGGAGCCGAGTGGATTCCGAAAGGCATGACTTTGAACTGATACAACCCCCTCCCCGGGACGGTAAAGGCGGTGATGGGCTTACTTGTCGGCGTCAGAGGGATTTGCCAGTAGCCCTGCTTCAAATCCAGACTGCTGATGTACTTGGCCCGGCGAAGCTTGTCGAGTATGCCCGATATATATGGCAGCGGGTAGGCGTCCTTGACGGAAACCTTGTTGACTTCCCGGAAGTCCACACAGAATCTGTATTTTCCGTCCTTTTTCTTAACCATCACCACAGGTGAGCTCCATGGGCTGTTAGAAGGTTCTATAATTCCTTCTTCCAACATCCTGTCGACCTCGTCGTTAATGACCTGCTGCATTTTCGGGTTTTGTGGGCGGTATCGCTGTTTAATAGGTTCTCTCCTCGACAGGCGGATATGATGTTGTACTCGGTCGGTAGGGCCAGTTATTCGTTTGAAATATCCAAGTTCTTTCTCCAAGAACAGATCAAGTTGACGTCGCTCTCGGGGGGTCAATTCCCCCAAGGTGTTCGTTTCCATAGTATGTATTGGAACTACGGCCGGGGGTGGAGTTGCTGACGCCAGCAGTTCTCCATCGAGGTAGGTTCTAGCGGTCGGAAAATCTATACGGAAGTCGTACTTCCCCAAAATATCCATCCCCAACACTATGTCTACCGGGAGGTGAGGCAGATACAACAGCTCCCCTTGTATCTTCTTACTACCCAACATCAATTCAGTCACGTACATTTGTTGTACGGAGACCAGTCGTCCATCGGCGATGCGGGTGTTTACGTCTGGCAAGGAGACGGCTTGTAAATAATCTGCGTCTATTTCCTCAAGTGCGGTACCGCTCAGAAAGGACCGGGTTGCCCCTGTGTCCAGCAAAGCACTGAAACACTTCTGGCCTATCCTTGTCCTGACTATGGGTCTGTTGTCAGTTTGAGATCGTCTGTCAATGGCCGAGGTGTCGTTGGGGCGGAACTGCTGGAGTCTCGGCCCTCCACAGTTCCCATCTAGTTTCCCGGACATTTGCAATCCCGGGATAACACTCCTGTCTTGCCACAGCGTGAACAAAACAGTCGTGGTGCTTTCTGACACTGGCTTCTCATGTGTCCTGTCTCACCACAATTCCAGCAAGTCGTACGCTCCATCGCGAAACGAACCTGCTTACTGGTTTCCGGACGGTTAGTCGTAGGCGAAGTCGGGGGTGTAAAACGGTTCTTAACGGGGGAACTAGTATTCCCACTTTCTTGCTTATCCGAAGGGGGCCGGCTAGGTTTTGGGGGGCCCTCCTTGATATCCTTTAGTTCCTTCAACATTGCCTCAATTGCCTTTGTTTTCTCTATGAACGTACGTATATCTGGCACGTCGCAATTCCAGAGCATCTGTCGGAACTCTGGGCGCAGGTTTCTTCTTAACCAAGTCAATTCCTGTTGCCTGTTGAAGTTTCCGTGCCGGCGTATGAGTGTCTGCAGCTCTGTTATGTAAGTAAACACGGGCTCACCGGCTTTGTGTAAACGTCGACTGATTTCAGCTTCTAAATCTATGAAGTAGTTTGCCGGGAAATAGAAACGCTTGAAATCTTCGATAAAGTCTTCCCACGATGTCCAGTACGCCCTATTATTCCGATACCACAGCAAGGCTTGACCTTCCAAGACCTGTGGCAACACTGGCAGAAGGCGGTCCGAAGATACGTTAAAATGCAAGCGGATTTCTTCTATGCGTTCTAAAAATGCTACGGGGTCAGACCTGCCCTGGAAATGCAAGTTCCACGCAAACAGATTGAGTGGTTCTGGTTGCCGAAATGTCGTAGTCTTGGTCACAGGTGATATTGGCGGCGGGAATGGCTTTTGCGTAGGCGGTGTTAGGTGCCCGATTAAGTTTCCCGTTCGTGGTGACGACGGAGGCGATGCGGTAACGTTAGGCAGTGAGGCTGCCTCGGTGTGCGGCGGTCTTCCTTCACGCAAAAATTTAATCAATTGCCTTCTCATTTCTTCAACCGTTGTCTGGGGTCGTAGGCAAAACCTCGCTAACTCTATTTCCAGTTCAGGCTTCTTCAGCCTGTATATCCATCCTACCCGGCCGTCAAATAGGTCCGGGTCGGACTTCTCTAGAGGCTCAGGCTCGACGGCCTTCTCCGTTTTCGGGTCCGACATTGTTCCGTACAGACAGCAAGGCGGCAAGACGGCGCTGCGAAGCTGTCGAAGAGGTTAACGCGGTGTTAGGATGAAACGGGTCGGATCTGTCACAGTAGTTTCCCTCGATCAGCAGTGTTTAAAAAAAAATAATTATAAACACAAAACAACAAAACAAAAGACAAAAATCGGTATAACAAAATTCTCTACAAGTTAACCAAAAAAAAACTATATATTAACGCTAAACTTAAGATGTTGATTAAAAGGAAATGTTACACTCAAAGCAAACAATCGTATTACGTAATGCAATAAACAAACATTCAAAGCTAGCGTGAGAACAAAAGTTAATTATTACTACCACAAAAATATTGCAAGATCAACAGCTGATTACAAAGAATTCTACTAAAAGCAAAATAAATTAATGTTCACGGTTTCACAAAGTATTGATGATACGGCGATTGCTATCGTAGATAACAATATTGTAATTCCTTTTTAAATTCTGCCTCTGTTTCAAACTAAAAATATACCGAATTCCTAAGATACGTTAACATATCTTATCTACACTTTTCCAACAACTCTTATCACACTTGACGATAAACTATGTACATTAAAATTTAAAAATTTCAAAATATTCACGGCTACTTCCCTAAATCCACCTTTCTCTAATTTAATTTACTAACTTAGGTCCCTGCTCGCAGGTGCCATTTGTGAGGGGTCAAATCGGGATAAGGTTATCTTTCCCTAATATGGGGAGGTTCCCACGGGATAACCTTATCAATACGGCTTTATTTACGGGATTTGCTCAGGCGCCAGCAGCGTGGTTTAAAGGAAGACGCTGCGCTCCCTCAGGACTATATCTCTGTCCTCGGTTGCTATTTACAGTTACACGGACCCGGGGTAAACTTCAGTGGAGACAGGGTTCGCCTAAGTCCTCAGGCAGAGTCCCTCGGGACTCCCTAATTATGGCCTATGTATTAGAGATCAGGATGTTACGTATTACGTTGGGGTGGATTGGTTGGAAAGCTTTAAATGAAATACCGTATAAAACAAATAGTCTATTTACAAAAGTATTGGTGGGGAAATATTTACAAAATATATACAAAGAAATATTTACACAAGGGATTCTCCCGGTATACCCCACGTTTAAACTAACTTAATTGACAACAAATCAATTTATTAGAGACCAGAGGCAGAAACTGAAATATTCGCGAGTTATACGGACGGTATCACGAATAGGGGTAGTAAACTCGCGGCTTGTAAGCGGGCAGAAGCGTCCCAGGATCGCCAAAGCAAGGCACCGGACAGGTGGTCGGTTTAAGCGGGCATGCAATATTAATTACGGACCCTCAAGCATGCGTTGCAGTCAGACAGACTCTCTACGACCGGAGGAAGTGTCTCCCTAGGGAGATGGAAATTTCCCCTCGACAAAATAAAGGAAGTCCTCACTATCAAGTTAAAAGAAAACACAGCCTCCAGACGGTGCCTTTAGGACGGTCGGGATACCGGGTATCGCCAGACTGTTTCGATCGCCAGGAATGGTGGAGACCTACTGCAGCCCGAAATATCCCCGCTGGCGTCCAGATCCAGGAGCACGAGAGCTGCGCCACGGGAGACCGCTTTGGGATGATGTGATCGTGGCTAGTACGCCCCCCGAGTTCACATCAACGTGCAGTCGGCCGCTTTGCTAGTGCTCTCGCATTCTCGGGAAGACTCCAGTCCAGGAACGCGACCCCTTTGCGTCTCCCGACGGAAACATACAAAGCTTTTCCCCCTAGGACTGAAAACGACAGGGTTTCCCCAATAATGTCAGCCGGACGGTCGGGACACCGGATATCGCCAGACTGTTTCGATCGCCAGGAGTGGTGGAGACCTACTGCAGCCCGAAATATCCCGGCTGTCGTCCAAATCCAGGAGCACGAGAGCTGCGCCACGGGGGACCGCCTTGGGATGATGTGATCGTGGCTAGTACGCCCCCCGAGTTCACATCAACGTGCAGTCGGCCGCTTTGCTAGTGCTCTCGCATTCTCGGGAAGACTCCAGTCCAGGAACGCGACCCCTTTGCGTCTCCCGACGGAAACATACAAAGCTTTTCCCCCTAGGACTGAAAACGACAGGGTTTTCCCAATAAAGTCAGCCGGACGGTCGGGACACCGGATATCGCCAGACTGTTTCGATCGCCAGGAGTGGTGGAGACCTACTGCAGCCCGAAATATCCCGGCTGTCGTCCAAATCCAGGAGCACGGGAGCTGCGCCACGGGAGACCGCCTTGGGATGATGTGATCGTGGCTAGTACGCCCCCCGAGTTCACATCAACGTGCAGTCGGCCGCTTTGCTAGTGCTCTCGCGCTCTCGGGAAGACTCCAGCCAAGGAACGCGAGCCCCTGCTCCCTCAGGTTGCCCCGCGGATACCGACAGAAACGAGCGATGGACCTATTTATCCGAAGCTCCCTTGCTGCCGTCTCTCTGAAATAAAACCACTGACAAACACAACAACATTCAGTGTCTTTTCCACACCTGGACTTTTAACGTCACCTCTGGCGAAGGCCACCAAGCGCGCCTAGGTGTTCGCCGCCAGAGAGAGTCGTCGATCCGTGGAAAACCCCTTACATACAGGCCCTCCACCGTACAGCTATAGAGACAGCGACCTACCCAAACGAAGCGGAAATGAGCGGCCTGCTGAAGACGGCGTTCTCCACTTGCCACAGCTGCTAACTCTACTAAGCTGGTGCACCTAACGAATCGCGGCGTACTCTCCCACGGCCGGCCTGAAATACACAATAAAACCCAACACCGAGAATCAAGACGCGGACGGTGGCTGCTTCCTCTCTGTGACCTGGCTCTGCGCTCGCTGAAAGAGAACTAAACTCCCACGGTCGGCCTGCTGGATTCGCTACTGAAACACACAACAAAACCGAACACCAAGAACGAAGACGCGGACGGTGGCTGGTTACTCTCCGTGACGGCCCCTGCGACTGCTGAAAAAGAACTAACTTGTCGAGCGCGTTACAGTCGATATATCCAGACCTCGATGCGGCCTCAGTCATCCGAAGCTTATGCGCCGCACGCGGTGCGCGTAGGTTTATGCAGTGGACTAGCCCGTCCGTCCCCGCTTTCATCGTTTCGCATGCCGCAGGACTTGCCTGGGCGACCTCAACCCGCTATACTCCTTACCCTTCCACCGATCTCGCGACGTTTTCTTGAAATTATACTCTATTGAATGTTTTAATAACAAAATAAATTAAATTAAATACGGATGGTACGGATCTATTCCCCTGTTAACTAATTAGATTTCTAATGGCCATTACGTCACTTCGTGACATCCCCCTCTCTTCTCCTGAAAGAAAAAACGAAGTTTTTTCTTCCACATCCCGACCTCACCGGTCCTCTGGTCCCCAATATAACAATAATAATACAAGAAAATAACAGGCCTACCAATATGTCGAGAAAGAATGCACATAATGTACCCTCAAAGAAAAGTTTGTCTTTCCTATTCCATATAAGCAAGCGGTCTTACCCAATACACTTTTAAACTAAATTAAACATCTTTCAAAACAAGAATAAATAATTAGTATGTGTAACGGAGAAATGATCAAATTTCCAACCATATACCCTGGGTATGCGCAAAATTTCTTAATTAAAAAAATATATTCTTAAACTAAGTGAAACGTTTTTCAAAGGAAAATTAGATAATTAGAAGGCGCACCAGGGAAATGATATTGTCAAATTTTCCATCATAACCCCTGGGTATGCGCAACATCTCATAATAAAAAAAAACGAAATATTCTTAAACTAACTCAAGCATCTTCGAACGGAAAATTAAATAATTAAAGTTCGCAAGTAAACAGAAAATAAAATATATCCTTAAGCTAAATTTAAACAATGCTCCAAACACAAATACGGAACAGCTATCTCCGTAGAGGCACTGCTACGCGCCTATATGCAATATCGCTTAATTTAAGAAAATAATCAAAAAGGAAAAATGCAAGCTAAAACTAAATTAATAAGGGTTCCTAAACGTAAATAAACAAATCGTTCAAATTTAACACACCCGAAATTGATAGCTTCCCGCCTCAAATGAATTGGGAGCTATTTGAACGGAACTTAGCACAAAATGTCTGAGGATTAGGTTGAATACACTATGCTTAAGCTAAATAATAGTCAATGATAGTCTCACCCACAGTCTCCTCGTTTGTGCACCGTCGAGTGGCACTCCTAAAAGTGTCCCACACTTTCGTGTCACACTCTGCAACTAGTACCTGTCGTCTGTCCATCCAGTCGTGCAGCCGCACGTGGCCCTCTGCGTCGGGTCCATGGAGCGCCGGCTGGCACCAGACGATACGGCCTGTCCTGGTAGCAGCATCCATCCCTTGAGGTGGCCTCCAACTGTTCGGGCTTGCTGGTTGGCAACTCCTGCAGTTCCCATGGCTTCGGTCGTTCAGCACCAGGTTACACTGGGTAGCTACACCTGCAACCTGGGGCGTACGCTGCGTGGCTCTGTCGATAGTCCTCTTCTCCATGACTACAGTTGGTTTTCCTGGGTCCTGACAGGAACATTCTCGGGGCCTACTGCCCACTTTTCCACCTTGGGAGCATTTAACGGCTACTCACACTGGTAACGGGTGTGTCCAGACTGACCACACCTACAACATAAACTCTTCTTCGCCATCGGTAAATACTCTGGTTTTACGGGAACAATTTCGTCAATTCTGAATGCGTCTGCTGCTGAATATGCATGGATAAAGTGTAGTTCTGGCGGCGGCGGCGACGCATTCACTGTCTCTGGCTGCTGTGGTGCGTGAAACTTTTTCAGATCTTTCACATGTATATGTTTCAGCAGCTTGCCCTTGGTATCCCGGAGGTCATACACCACCGGCGATACTACTTTGACCACCGTATACGGCCCAGAATATTTCGCAGCGAGCTTTGCGGCAAAACCACTGGTTCCTTGGGATAACGGATGTTCTCGGCGTAGCACCTGTTCACCAACTTTGCATTGCCATTCCCTGCGACGCAAATTGTAGTGGCGACTTTGTTGGGTGAACGCCCTTGCCAGATTCATTCTTACTAACTCGAATGTTTCTCGCAGCTTTTTCAGACGGTTATGACGGTCTTCTATTTCTTCCGGCGTCGTCTCCGGCTCCTCTGGCTGACTCTCCGGCGGTATTTCGCGTTCAGCGTGCACCGCGCCGGGGACGGTCAGCTCTCGGCCGAAGTTCAGGAAGGCTGGGGTGAATCCGGTGGATTCCTGTTTGGCCGTGTTGATGGCGAACCCCAGTTCAGGCAATCTTTCATCCCACTGTCGCTGATCATGCTCGCAAAACTGAGCGATCATGGTTTTCAGCGTGCGATTCGCCCTCTCTACAGCATTGGCCTGGGGAGTGTATATTGGGGTCAGTCTCTGTGCTATCCCTAACTCCTTCAGCCAGGCCTTGTGTTCATGAGACACTAGTTGTTTCCCGTTGTCCGAGATCAGTGTCTTGGGGCAGCCAAACTTAGTGATAACCATCTCAAACAACGCTTTGTTGACGGCGGGGGCGGTGGCTTTCCTCAACGGTCGGCATTCTACCCATTTCGTGAAACGGTCTTGGGCGACAATAATAAAATTGTGCCCCTTTTTGGACCGAGGCAGGGGTCCCACTAAATCGACGCAGACGGTTTCCCATGGGGTCTTGTTCGAGGAAGGCTGCATCTTCCCGGGGGTCTGTTGTTGGGAGACTTTAAACCTCTGACAGCGATTACATTGCCTCACATAACTCGCAACTTCCCGAAACATCCCTGGCCAATAGTAATGACAAGCTATACGGGCAATGGTTTTTGAAATGCCCATGTGCCCGGCGGTCGGTTCGTCGTGGTTCTCTCGTAGAATTCGGCCACGCACGTTCTTAGGGATGCACAATTTCCAGGGATCACTCAGCTCGGGCTCGCTTAAGTTGTATGCGTCCCAAAAATGTCGGTACAGTCTTCCGCCCCTGATGGAATAGTCGGGAAATGCCTCCGGGTTCCTTTCCACCTGGTCCAACTTACGTCTGTACCAGGAACAGCTTGCTTCCTCCTCTGTGAAGCAAATATTCTCTTCCGCGGACTCTTCACAGCTCTCCAATGGTGAACGGGAGAGGGCGTCCGCTACACGGTTTAGTGCCCCTCGTCGATATTTTATCGAGAAGTCGTATTGTTGTAGAAATACGCTCCACCTGGCCACACGCCCAATCGGGGTTTTAATCGTTTGCAACCACCTAAGAGATTGGTGGTCTGTCAGTACTGTAAAATGGTACCCCTCCAGGTATGGGCGCATTTTTTCAATCCCCCATACCACCGCTAGGCACTCTTTTTCCGTCACAGAATATTTTTTCTCGGCAGGGCCGAGCGTCCCGCTGGCATACGCGATGACTTTCTCTGACCCATCGATGTTCTGAGTCAGAGCTATGCCTAAGCCATTATCACTGGCATCAGTTTGCAGGACGAATTCTTTCGAAAAGTCCGGACAGGTCAATATCGGCGTCTGAGTGAGTAATTTCTTCAGGTCTTTAAACGACCTCTCTTGCTCTTCACCCCAGTGCCATCGATTCTTCTTCTTCAATAGCTCGGTCAAGGGGGTCACTACCTGTGAGAATTGCGGAATGAAACGACGGTACCACGAGGCGACCCCCAAAAATCGACGGACGTCTCTTACGGTTCGTGGGGTCGGCATGGCCTCGATAGCCTCCACTTTATCCGGATCGGTGCTGATGCCATCCGACGTCACAACATGCCCAAGATATTTCAGCGACTTCCTGCAGAAGTGACATTTCTCCGGATTCAGCTGCAAGTTACTCTGCCTCAGCCTTCGGAACACTTCCCTCAAGTTCTCCAGGTGTTCCTCGAAGGTTTCTCCCATTACGATAACGTCGTCCAGGTAGGCGAAAGCGTGCGGTTCCATATCGGGGCCTATTATGGTATCCAACAGCCGCTGGAACGTCGCTGGAGCCGAGTGGATTCCGAAAGGCATGACTTTGAACTGATACAACCCCCTCCCCGGGACGGTAAAGGCGGTGATGGGCTTACTTGTCGGCGTCAGAGGGATTTGCCAGTAGCCCTGCTTCAAATCCAGACTGCTGATGTACTTGGCCCGGCGAAGCTTGTCGAGTATGCCCGATATATATGGCAGCGGGTAGGCGTCCTTGACGGAAACCTTGTTGACTTCCCGGAAGTCCACACAGAATCTGTATTTTCCGTCCTTTTTCTTAACCATCACCACAGGTGAGCTCCATGGGCTGTTAGAAGGTTCTATAATTCCTTCTTCCAACATCCTGTCGACCTCGTCGTTAATGACCTGCTGCATTTTCGGGTTTTGTGGGCGGTATCGCTGTTTAATAGGTTCTCTCCTCGACAGGCGGATATGATGTTGTACTCGGTCGGTAGGGCCAGTTATTCGTTTGAAATATCCAAGTTCTTTCTCCAAGAACAGATCAAGTTGACGTCGCTCTCGGGGGGTCAATTCCCCCAAGGTGTTCGTTTCCATAGTATGTATTGGAACTACGGCCGGGGGTGGAGTTGCTGACGCCAGCAGTTCTCCATCGAGGTAGGTTCTAGCGGTCGGAAAATCTATACGGAAGTCGTACTTCCCCAAAATATCCATCCCCAACACTATGTCTACCGGGAGGTGAGGCAGATACAACAGCTCCCCTTGTATCTTCTTACTACCCAACATCAATTCAGTCACGTACATTTGTTGTACGGAGACCAGTCGTCCATCGGCGATGCGGGTGTTTACGTCTGGCAAGGAGACGGCTTGTAAATAATCTGCGTCTATTTCCTCAAGTGCGGTACCGCTCAGAAAGGACCGGGTTGCCCCTGTGTCCAGCAAAGCACTGAAACACTTCTGGCCTATCCTTGTCCTGACTATGGGTCTGTTGTCAGTTTGAGATCGTCTGTCAATGGCCGAGGTGTCGTTGGGGCGGAACTGCTGGAGTCTCGGCCCTCCACAGTTCCCATCTAGTTTCCCGGACATTTGCAATCCCGGGATAACACTCCTGTCTTGCCACAGCGTGAACAAAACAGTCGTGGTGCTTTCTGACACTGGCTTCTCATGTGTCCTGTCTCACCACAATTCCAGCAAGTCGTACGCTCCATCGCGAAACGAACCTGCTTACTGGTTTCCGGACGGTTAGTCGTAGGCGAAGTCGGGGGTGTAAAACGGTTCTTAACGGGGGAACTAGTATTCCCACTTTCTTGCTTATCCGAAGGGGGCCGGCTAGGTTTTGGGGGGCCCTCCTTGATATCCTTTAGTTCCTTCAACATTGCCTCAATTGCCTTTGTTTTCTCTATGAACGTACGTATATCTGGCACGTCGCAATTCCAGAGCATCTGTCGGAACTCTGGGCGCAGGTTTCTTCTTAACCAAGTCAATTCCTGTTGCCTGTTGAAGTTTCCGTGCCGGCGTATGAGTGTCTGCAGCTCTGTTATGTAAGTAAACACGGGCTCACCGGCTTTGTGTAAACGTCGACTGATTTCAGCTTCTAAATCTATGAAGTAGTTTGCCGGGAAATAGAAACGCTTGAAATCTTCGATAAAGTCTTCCCACGATGTCCAGTACGCCCTATTATTCCGATACCACAGCAAGGCTTGACCTTCCAAGACCTGTGGCAACACTGGCAGAAGGCGGTCCGAAGATACGTTAAAATGCAAGCGGATTTCTTCTATGCGTTCTAAAAATGCTACGGGGTCAGACCTGCCCTGGAAATGCAAGTTCCACGCAAACAGATTGAGTGGTTCTGGTTGCCGAAATGTCGTAGTCTTGGTCACAGGTGATATTGGCGGCGGGAATGGCTTTTGCGTAGGCGGTGTTAGGTGCCCGATTAAGTTTCCCGTTCGTGGTGACGACGGAGGCGATGCGGTAACGTTAGGCAGTGAGGCTGCCTCGGTGTGCGGCGGTCTTCCTTCACGCAAAAATTTAATCAATTGCCTTCTCATTTCTTCAACCGTTGTCTGGGGTCGTAGGCAAAACCTCGCTAACTCTATTTCCAGTTCAGGCTTCTTCAGCCTGTATATCCATCCTACCCGGCCGTCAAATAGGTCCGGGTCGGACTTCTCTAGAGGCTCAGGCTCGACGGCCTTCTCCGTTTTCGGGTCCGACATTGTTCCGTACAGACAGCAAGGCGGCAAGACGGCGCTGCGAAGCTGTCGAAGAGGTTAACGCGGTGTTAGGATGAAACGGGTCGGATCTGTCACAGTAGTTTCCCTCGATCAGCAGTGTTTAAAAAAAAATAATTATAAACACAAAACAACAAAACAAAAGACAAAAATCGGTATAACAAAATTCTCTACAAGTTAACCAAAAAAAAACTATATATTAACGCTAAACTTAAGATGTTGATTAAAAGGAAATGTTACACTCAAAGCAAACAATCGTATTACGTAATGCAATAAACAAACATTCAAAGCTAGCGTGAGAACAAAAGTTAATTATTACTACCACAAAAATATTGCAAGATCAACAGCTGATTACAAAGAATTCTACTAAAAGCAAAATAAATTAATGTTCACGGTTTCACAAAGTATTGATGATACGGCGATTGCTATCGTAGATAACAATATTGTAATTCCTTTTTAAATTCTGCCTCTGTTTCAAACTAAAAATATACCGAATTCCTAAGATACGTTAACATATCTTATCTACACTTTTCCAACAACTCTTATCACACTTGACGATAAACTATGTACATTAAAATTTAAAAATTTCAAAATATTCACGGCTACTTCCCTAAATCCACCTTTCTCTAATTTAATTTACTAACTTAGGTCCCTGCTCGCAGGTGCCATTTGTGAGGGGTCAAATCGGGATAAGGTTATCTTTCCCTAATATGGGGAGGTTCCCACGGGATAACCTTATCAATACGGCTTTATTTACGGGATTTGCTCAGGCGCCAGCAGCGTGGTTTAAAGGAAGACGCTGCGCTCCCTCAGGACTATATCTCTGTCCTCGGTTGCTATTTACAGTTACACGGACCCGGGGTAAACTTCAGTGGAGACAGGGTTCGCCTAAGTCCTCAGGCAGAGTCCCTCGGGACTCCCTAATTATGGCCTATGTATTAGAGATCAGGATGTTACGTATTACGTTGGGGTGGATTGGTTGGAAAGCTTTAAATGAAATACCGTATAAAACAAATAGTCTATTTACAAAAGTATTGGTGGGGAAATATTTACAAAATATATACAAAGAAATATTTACACAAGGGATTCTCCCGGTATACCCCACGTTTAAACTAACTTAATTGACAACAAATCAATTTATTAGAGACCAGAGGCAGAAACTGAAATATTCGCGAGTTATACGGACGGTATCACGAATAGGGGTAGTAAACTCGCGGCTTGTAAGCGGGCAGAAGCGTCCCAGGATCGCCAAAGCAAGGCACCGGACAGGTGGTCGGTTTAAGCGGGCATGCAATATTAATTACGGACCCTCAAGCATGCGTTGCAGTCAGACAGACTCTCTACGACCGGAGGAAGTGTCTCCCTAGGGAGATGGAAATTTCCCCTCGACAAAATAAAGGAAGTCCTCACTATCAAGTTAAAAGAAAACACAGCCTCCAGACGGTGCCTTTAGGACGGTCGGGATACCGGGTATCGCCAGACTGTTTCGATCGCCAGGAATGGTGGAGACCTACTGCAGCCCGAAATATCCCCGCTGGCGTCCAGATCCAGGAGCACGAGAGCTGCGCCACGGGAGACCGCTTTGGGATGATGTGATCGTGGCTAGTACGCCCCCCGAGTTCACATCAACGTGCAGTCGGCCGCTTTGCTAGTGCTCTCGCATTCTCGGGAAGACTCCAGTCCAGGAACGCGACCCCTTTGCGTCTCCCGACGGAAACATACAAAGCTTTTCCCCCTAGGACTGAAAACGACAGGGTTTCCCCAATAATGTCAGCCGGACGGTCGGGACACCGGATATCGCCAGACTGTTTCGATCGCCAGGAGTGGTGGAGACCTACTGCAGCCCGAAATATCCCGGCTGTCGTCCAAATCCAGGAGCACGAGAGCTGCGCCACGGGGGACCGCCTTGGGATGATGTGATCGTGGCTAGTACGCCCCCCGAGTTCACATCAACGTGCAGTCGGCCGCTTTGCTAGTGCTCTCGCATTCTCGGGAAGACTCCAGTCCAGGAACGCGACCCCTTTGCGTCTCCCGACGGAAACATACAAAGCTTTTCCCCCTAGGACTGAAAACGACAGGGTTTTCCCAATAAAGTCAGCCGGACGGTCGGGACACCGGATATCGCCAGACTGTTTCGATCGCCAGGAGTGGTGGAGACCTACTGCAGCCCGAAATATCCCGGCTGTCGTCCAAATCCAGGAGCACGGGAGCTGCGCCACGGGAGACCGCCTTGGGATGATGTGATCGTGGCTAGTACGCCCCCCGAGTTCACATCAACGTGCAGTCGGCCGCTTTGCTAGTGCTCTCGCGCTCTCGGGAAGACTCCAGCCAAGGAACGCGAGCCCCTGCTCCCTCAGGTTGCCCCGCGGATACCGACAGAAACGAGCGATGGACCTATTTATCCGAAGCTCCCTTGCTGCCGTCTCTCTGAAATAAAACCACTGACAAACACAACAACATTCAGTGTCTTTTCCACACCTGGACTTTTAACGTCACCTCTGGCGAAGGCCACCAAGCGCGCCTAGGTGTTCGCCGCCAGAGAGAGTCGTCGATCCGTGGAAAACCCCTTACATACAGGCCCTCCACCGTACAGCTATAGAGACAGCGACCTACCCAAACGAAGCGGAAATGAGCGGCCTGCTGAAGACGGCGTTCTCCACTTGCCACAGCTGCTAACTCTACTAAGCTGGTGCACCTAACGAATCGCGGCGTACTCTCCCACGGCCGGCCTGAAATACACAATAAAACCCAACACCGAGAATCAAGACGCGGACGGTGGCTGCTTCCTCTCTGTGACCTGGCTCTGCGCTCGCTGAAAGAGAACTAAACTCCCACGGTCGGCCTGCTGGATTCGCTACTGAAACACACAACAAAACCGAACACCAAGAACGAAGACGCGGACGGTGGCTGGTTACTCTCCGTGACGGCCCCTGCGACTGCTGAAAAAGAACTAACTTGTCGAGCGCGTTACAGTCGATATATCCAGACCTCGATGCGGCCTCAGTCATCCGAAGCTTATGCGCCGCACGCGGTGCGCGTAGGTTTATGCAGTGGACCAGCCCGTCCGTCCCCGCTTTCATCGTTTCGCATGCCGCAGGACTTGCCTGGGCGACCTCAACCCGCTATACTCCTTACCCTTCCACCGATCTCGCGACGTTTTCTTGAAATTATACTCTATTGAATGTTTTAATAACAAAATAAATTAAATTAAATACGGATGGTACGGATCTATTCCCCTGTTAACTAATTAGATTTCTAATGGCCATTACGTCACTTCACAATATATATATATATATATATATATATATATATATATATATATATATATATATATATATATATATATATATATATATATATATATATATATATATATATATATATATATATTCCAACGGAACTTTATTTCAGGTTCTAGGGGCCCAAATTCGCGCTCGATTTGAAATAATTTTTGCAAAGTTTCACCATCGACACCGTTCTAATAGCGAATTCTTTTTAATAAAAATTCTCCAAAATGCAACACGGAAATATTAAAATAGTTGTTTACATTTGGTACCTTCAAACCCTTCCACACCATGACCTATGCTGGTGGCTAGTAAAACTTTAATTCTTTAATAAAACTGGGATCACATTTTGTGTCCGAGTTCTTTATCCTGAGTGGAGATATAATCCGTATC
The DNA here is from genome assembly GCA_964006375.1 of Tillus elongatus. Lineage (NCBI taxonomy): Eukaryota > Metazoa > Arthropoda > Insecta > Coleoptera > Cleridae > Tillus > Tillus elongatus. The sequence goes on from OZ023265.1 coordinate 42,238,770, forward strand.
GCATGAGCCCATATTTTTGTTAATATAAACCACAGAACCTAACTGAACATATTCTATTTCATAACAATAACTGTCATGTAAAAAATTTCTGCCACAGAATGCAATCTCTTAGTGGTAGAGAATAACTAATTTTAACTATTTGACGGGAATTTTAAATGCGTAATATTAATTTCCCTTTATTATAAAATAATATTAATTAAATAAAATTTTAATTTCATCATATAACATTTAATTCCATTCGAATTCGTCTATTTGTATTAATATATATATTAAGCAAACATCAATATTGGTTGAGAGAGATGATTCCAATTTTCAATCATCAATATTTATAAAACTTGAAATTCATCTTCACAACCAAACATAACTGTATTATTTAAACTGGTATAAACCTGCATATATACAGTTTAAACATAATTTCCCAAACTGATGTCATATTTGTGTGTATTCTCAAGTAAAAAGACGCTTCTAAAATTTACATTTAAAATGTCTGACAATTTCATTTCAATTGTTTAAATCTGAAATCACAACGACCAACCTCATGATATAATGACTTAGAAGAGATATGATATTGCGCATATGCCCCGCCCCCTCCAATGACGTCACGTGGTGAGTAACGTTACAGAAGTCCAACTACACACTTAAAACAAAGCCATTCTCAATCAAAAAGTTTCTATACGTCAGTTTAATGAGGTTGAAGTTAGGCCTATATTGCCTTTTTCAGATTAGATGATCGCAGCACTAAATTTAATCTTTTTCATTTTTATTACTTACAACTGTATGCACTTATATATTAATAATATACGTAATTTGTTAAGAGGTTGTGATGAAACGTCAAACCCCACTGCATGACAGCATATTATTGTTGCATTGGACTCACCACTTGACACCTTGCGCGTGACAGGTCTAAAAATAGGTAGTCTGAATATCATATCTCTCGTTATTTGTATCATGCACCAACCCTATTAAATTTACAGCTTGCCAACATCTAGATGTTTACATGACCAATACGCTTTTGAGGTTTTCTTTTGGCATATAAATGATAACAGTGAGACGCATTTTTTTGCATAAGACAATTTTTTTTGCTTCTCTGTGATTTCTTTTTGTATGTATGTGAAGTGTCCGATATAATAGAAGTGACCCTTGGTCGGATTTAATAAGGGGCACGGGGGCACGACTTGCCCGCCGACGGTTAAAAGTAGACAATAAGAGCAAGAAGTTTAGTTTAATACGAATTTTGTGTGCTGTGGAGTTTCCATCACACCTTGCGCAATCTCCTGCCTCCACTGCTAGAAAAAAGGCCGCGCTTGCTGTGACACCGTCTTCTGTTTTTATGAGAAATTATATTTTGCTCTTCTAAACACATATTAGTATTGTTACTATCTATTTTAGCGAATTTTCATTAAAAAATATTCGCTAATAGAGAGGTCACGATGAAAAGCTTTTGAAAAAATTTCTTGAGATGAGCGAGAATTTGCATCCCTAAAACCCAAAACGAAGGTCCTCTAAAATTTTCATATGTTTATATATATATATATATATATATATATATATATATATATATATATATATATGTGTGTGTGTGTGTGTGTGTGTGTGTGTGTGTGTGTGTGTGTGTGTGTGTGTGTGTGTGTATGTATGTATTTGTATCCCAGCGATAACTCAAAAAATACTCAACTGATTTGAACGAAACTTGGCGCATATCTTCATTGTATTAAGACCGCGGACGAGTTCGTATATCAGCTATTACGGGCATTTTTCCCCCAAAAATATATAAAAAAATTTGAAATCGCTATATTTTGGTAAGTATCAGAGTAACTGCAATGAGACTTTACATATGGCTAGAAATAGTGCAAGTAAGCATATGTTGTGAATTTTAATTAATTTGGTACACAATATTTAGAGTTTTTTCCAAATTAAAAATAACGTCCCAAAGGCATACGTTGAAACGATTTAGTGGTTAAAGTCCAATGCCTGGCAGACAGAGTAGTTAACTCCCAGGCGTAGATTAATTCATACAACAGGTATAAACCATACATTAACGGTAACCAAACTAAATATATACCAGGCATAAAACATACTACCCGAACCAACAATCGTGAAATATCGGCCGCCATTATGGAAAATGACAGACGACATGAAATAAAAAATGTGTCAAGTGAATGTTATTTAACTGGGGGATTTAATCAATTATTAAAATACACTATATGTGTAGCTTTATGAACGGCCCCAAATACAGTTTTAGCGCAGCATAGCGATATTATTCTGTCGCATAATATTATAGTACGAATGTAAACAAAATTTGGCCAAGTCTGTATAAAAATGATTCTAAATTAGTTTATTTTATATTTAAGCTTAAACATAAGACTTCATATATAGGACCGAAACAGTCGTGGGATGTGTTTCAATGGTAATTCTACTAATTATGTAATTAATTGTTACGTATACTCTGAATATATAATATCCCGGGCATGAAGCCGATCATGTAAACAAAACGTTAGGTAACATGTGCTTACATAACGCAGAGACAGCGTCCTTGTCTTCTAAGCAGAAGGTTACGCGATCGAATCCAGCTCGATGAATGTATGTTTCTTTGTTTTATTTTGCCATTTCGAGCAACAAGAGTGCACAGATTTCATACGTTTTGAACAAGATATTATTTTTGTTTATAACGCCTGAATAAGTTTGTCACCTTTGAGTCTGAAATTATATTTTTTGTATATTAACTTAAATAAAATTTGTAACAAAAGTTTCTTTTAAAGAGACTTACACTATCTACAGATATAGCAAAATTTAGCTCTTTAGCTGTAAAGAAAATTGAGTTTTGGGCATTTTTCTCAAAAGTAGTTAGAACGCAAGATTTTTTCGATAATAGAGAGATATCGATGATGGTAACACTTTCGAAATAATTCTTCAAATGTGACTAGGATCTCTAAAATCGATCTTCAAGGTCTGTGTAAGTTTAAAGTATTAATTTTCCTAATATGTCGTATAACTATTGTGTACAATTCTTATGAAAATTCGCTACTATAACGCACTTGCTGCGCTCCGAAATGTTTTCAATTTAACAATTCAAAATGCGCGCTACTGTTGAGACACATGGCTGGTATTGCTTCTCTTTGTCTTGCTTGATCCTGATTGGTCATTCCAAATTCCTATGCTGTGGCTGTATGTTACTTGGAATCTCGCAAACGGAACAGTGGATTAGTGGATTTGTATTTATGATTTGTGGTTTTGTAGTTTTATCTTCTACCTACGGAGTAAGAGTATTATGCTTGTGCGTTTTAATCCAAAATTTTAAGTGTTTCTTTGCTGGTGATTTGAAAAACATCTTAAGTACATTAGTTTCTAATAATGATTTGTGTTATCTAAAGAGTAAGTAACTCCAGATAGTGATTTTGTTACATCGGAAAGTAACCAACAAGCTAATGTCACAAAAATGGAGGGCATCTTATGATTTCATGCCCAAACCTATTTTTTAGTGGTGTTGTATTAATGTATTTACTGAGTGTTAGTTAGCGGATAAACTGTTACGGTATTTCAAAGCTCCAAAGTGTTTCATGTGCAGTGAGAATGTTGTATTCGATATGAAAAGAGTGTAATGAAAAATTTTTTGTACATAACCAAGTATCTCCAGCTAACATGGATACGATATTGAATTATATAAAAAGTTGGTTCAACCAACCCTTAGAAAACACACGGAAGCGAAGGTAGGTGATTCTTTTGAACAATAAAAATGCATATTAACCTGTTCAATAATACTTTGCAGACCACCGCCTCTGGATAGCTTCGGCATAGATTACCCATTAAGATTAAAAGTGAGGCGAATGAATAACAGTCACGCTTTGTCAAATGGTCTTTTGGATGGTAAGTTGTACATGTGTAGAGACTACACTGGGAGGAAATAAATTTATATGTGCAATAACAGCTGCTGGATCTTAAATAATGTGAAAAACTATGTAACTAGGTATTAATTTAGCCACCAACTCTATCTATGAAGCCTAGTTACATACTAAATTGTGTCAAAATTGCTTTATTTTTAAAGATATAAACAAATATAAATTATTATTATTATAAAATTTTTGGTTAAAAACTGGTTTGAATTGTTAAGCCATTTACTTATCCAATTTATTTTCAAAGGTAACATATACGTTCAGTTTTATTAAAACATGTAAATTATTTTTCTAGTTATTGTAGCGATATATTCATTTTTCTGGGGACGGTCGACTTAACCGGAATTGACCAAAACGGCGCACACCACAAGAAAGCTTATGTTACGTAGAGTAATAATTTGAAAGAAAATTTACGGAAAAATCATAAATAACAGTATAATTGAGAAATGAAGTTCTGAAAAATGCCAGATTTTAACATTTCGAACTGTCAATTTTCAGCAGCATTGCCACATTTAATATTTAATCCCAAGAGTGTTTTGCCGTTTTAACAAAATAAAAGATCTACAATGCTTTTTACACACAATCCTGCTGACCTGACCTTCTGGACCTAACAACATTGCCTATCTGCAATTTAATCCCAAGAGCGTTTTGCCACTTTAACGAAATAAAAGATCTAAAATGCTTTTTACACACAATCCTGCTGACCTGACCTTCTGGACCTAACAACACTGTCTATCTGCATTTTAATCCCAAGAGTGTTTTGCCGCTTTAACGAAATAAAAGATCTACAATGCTTTTTACACACAATCCTGCCGACCTAACCTTCTGGACCTAACAACACTGTCTACCTGCAATTTAATCCCAAGAGCGTTTTGCCACTTTAACGAAATAAAAGATCTAAAATGCTTTTTACACACAATCCTGCTGACCTGACCTTCTGGACCTAACAACACTGTCTACCTGCAATTTAATCCCAAGAGCGTTTTGCCACTTTAACGAAATAAAAGATCTAAAATGCTTTTTACACACAATCCTGCCGACCTGACCTTCTGGACCTAACAACACTGTCTACCTGCAATTTAATCCCAAGAGCGTTTTGCCACTTTAACGAAATAAAAGATCTAAAATGCTTTTTACACACAATCCTGCTGACCTGACCTTCTGGACCTAACAACACTGTCTATCTGCATTTTAATCCCAAGAGTGTTTTGCCACTTTAACGAAATAAAAGATCTACAATGCTTTTTACACACAATCCTGCCGACCTAACCTTCTGGACCTAACAACACTGTCTACCTGCAATTTAATCCCAAGAGCGTTTTGCCACTTTAACGAAATAAAAGATCTAAAATGCTTTTTACACACAATCCTGCTGACCTGACCTTCTGGACCTAACAACACTGTCTACCTGCAATTTAATCCCAAGAGTGTTTTGCCGCTTTAACGAAATAAAAGATCTAAAATGCTTTTTACACACAATCCTGCCGACCTAACCTTCTGGACCTAACAACACTGTCTACCTGCAATTTAATCCCAAGAGCGTTTTGCCACTTTAACGAAATAAAAGATCTAAAATGCTTTTTACACACAATCCTGCTGACCTGACCTTCTGGACCTAACAACACTGTCTACCTGCAATTTAATCCCAAGAGTGTTTTGCCGCTTTAACGAAATAGAAGATCTACAATGCTTTTTACACACAATCCTGCTGACCTGACCTTCTGGACCTAACAACACTGTCTATCTGCATTTTAATCCCAAGAGTGTTTTGCCGCTTTAACGAAATAAAAGATCTACAATGCTTTTTACACACAATCCTGCTGACCTGACCTTCTGGACCTAACAACACTGTCTATCTGCATTTTAATCCCAAGAGTGTTTTGCCGCTTTAACGAAATAAAAGATCTACAATGCTTTTTACACACAATCCTGCCGACCTAACCTTCTGGACCTAACAACACTGTCTACCTGCAATTTAATCCCAAGAGCGTTTTGCCACTTTAACGAAATAAAAGATCTAAAATGCTTTTTACACACAATCCTGCTGACCTGACCTTCTGGACCTAACAACACTGTCTACCTGCAATTTAATCCCAAGAGTGTTTTGCCGCTTTAACGAAATAAAAGATCTAAAATGCTTTTTACACACAATCCTGCTGACCTGACCTTCTGGACCTAACAACACTGTCTATCTGCAATTTAATCCCAAGAGTGTTTTGCCACTTTAACGAAATAAAAGATCTAAAATGCTTTTTACACACAATCCTGCTGACCTGACCTTCTGGACCTAACAACACTGTCTATCTGCATTTTAATCCCAAGAGTGTTTTGCCGCTTTAACGAAATAAAAGATCTACAATGCTTTTTACACACAATCCTGCCGACCTAACCTTCTGGACCTAACAACACTGTCTATCTGCAATTTAATCCCAAGAGCGTTTTGCCACTTTAACGAAATAAAAGATCTAAAATGCTTTTTACACACAATCCTGCTGACCTGACCTTCTGGACCTAACAACACTGTCTACCTGCAATTTAATCCCAAGAGTGTTTTGCCGCTTTAACGAAATAAAAGATCTACAATGCTTTTTACACAATCCTGCCGACCTAACCTTCTGGACCTAACAACACTGTCTACCTGCAATTTAATCCCAAGAGTGTTTTGCCGCTTTAACGAAATAGAAGATCTACAATGCTTTTTACACACAATCCTGCTGACCTGACCTTCTGGACCTAACAACACTGTCTATCTGCAATTTAATCCCAAGAGTGTTTTGCCGCTTTAATGAAATAAAATATCTAAAATGCTTTTTACACACACTCCTGCCGACCTAACCTTCTGGACCTAACAACACTGTCTATCTGCATTTTAATCCCAAGAGTGTTTTGCCGCTTTAACGAAATAAAAGATCTACAATGCTTTTTACACACAATCCTGCCGACCTAACCTTCTGGACCTAACAACACTGTCTACCTGCAATTAATCCCAAGAGTGTTTTGCCGCTTTAACGAAATAGAAGATCTACAATGCTTTTTACACACAATCCTGCTGACCTGACCTTCTGGACCTAACAACACTGTCTATCTGCAATTTAATCCCAAGAGTGTTTTGCCGCTTTAACGAAATAAAATATCTACAATGCTTTTTACACACACTCCTGCCGACCTAACCTTCTGGACCTAACAAAACTGTCTATCTGCATTTTAATCCCAAGAGTGTTTTGCCGCTTTAACGAAATAAAAGATCTACAATGCTTTTTACACACAATCCTGCTGACCTGACCTTCTGGACCTAACAACACTGTCTACCTGCAATTTAATCCCAAGAGTGTTTTGCCGCTTTAACGAAATAAAATATCTACAATGCTTTTTACACACAATCCTGCTGACCTGACCTTCTGGACCTAACAACACTGTCTACCTGCAATTTAATCCCAAGAGTGTTTTGCCGCTTTAACGAAATAAAAGATCTACAATGCTTTTTACACACAATCCTGCTGACCTGACCTTCTGGACCTAACAACACTGTCTATCTGCAATTTAATCCCAAGAGTGTTTTGCCACTTTAACGAAATAAAAGATCTAAAATGCTTTTTACACACAATCCTGCTGACCTGACCTTCTGGACCTAACAACACTGTCTATCTGCATTTTAATCCCAAGAGTGTTTTGCCGCTTTAACGAAATAAAAGATCTACAATGCTTTTTACACACAATCCTGCCGACCTAACCTTCTGGACCTAACAACACTGTCTACCTGCAATTAATCCCAAGAGCGTTTTGCCACTTTAACGAAATAAAAGATCTAAAATGCTTTTTACACACAATCCTGCTGACCTGACCTTCTGGACCTAACAACACTGTCTACCTGCAATTTAATCCCAAGAGTGTTTTGCCGCTTTAACGAAATAAAAGATCTACAATGCTTTTTACACACAATCCTGCCGACCTAACCTTCTGGACCTAACAACACTGTCTACCTGCAATTAATCCCAAGAGTGTTTTGCCGCTTTAACGAAATAGAAGATCTACAATGCTTTTTACACACAATCCTGCTGACCTGACCTTCTGGACCTAACAACACTGTCTATCTGCAATTTAATCCCAAGATTGTTTTGCCGCTTTAATGAAATAAAATATCTAAAATGCTTTTTACACACACTCCTGCCGACCTAACCTTCTGGACCTAACAACACTGTCTATCTGCATTTTAATCCCAAGAGTGTTTTGCCGCTTTAACGAAATAAAAGATCTACAATGCTTTTTACACACAATCCTGCTGACCTGACCTTCTGGACCTAACAACACTGTCTACCTGCAATTTAATCCCAAGAGTGTTTTGCCGCTTTAACGAAATAAAATATCTACAATGCTTTTTACACACAATCCTGCTGACCTGACCTTCTGGACCTAACAACACTGTCTACCTGCAATTTAATCCCAAGAGTGTTTTGCCGCTTTAACGAAATAAAAGATCTACAATGCTTTTTACACACAATCCTGCCGACCTAACCTTCTGGACCTAACAACACTGTCTACCTGCAATTTAATCCCAAGAGTGTTTTGCCGCTTTAACGAAATAGAAGATCTACAATGCTTTTTACACACAATCCTGCTGACCTGACCTTCTGGACCTAACAACACTGTCTATCTGCAATTTAATCCCAAGAGTGTTTTGCCGCTTTAATGAAATAAAATATCTAAAATGCTTTTTACACACACTCCTGCCGACCTAACCTTCTGGACCTAACAACACTGTCTATCTGCAATTTAATCCCAAGAGTGTTTTGCCGCTTTAACGAAATAAAATATCTAAAATGCTTTTTACACACACTCCTGCCGACCTAACCTTCTGGACCTAACAACACTGTCTATCTGCATTTTTATCCCAAGAGTGTTTTGCCGCTTTAACGAAATAAAAGATCTACAATGCTTTTTACACACAATCCTGCCGACCTAACCTTCTGGACCTAACAACACTGTCTACCTGCAATTTAATCCCAAGAGTGTTTTGCCGCTTTAACGAAATAGAAGATCTACAATGCTTTTTACACACAATCCTGCTGACCTGACCTTCTGGACCTAACAACACTGTCTATCTGCAATTTAATCCCAAGAGTGTTTTGCCGCTTTAATGAAATAAAATATCTAAAATGCTTTTTACACACACTCCTGCCGACCTAACCTTCTGGACCTAACAACACTGTCTATCTGCAATTTAATCCCAAGAGTGTTTTGCCGCTTTAACGAAATAAAATATCTAAAATGCTTTTTACACACACTCCTGCCGACCTAACCTTCTGGACCTAACAACACTGTCTATCTGCATTTTTATCCCAAGAGTGTTTTGCCGCTTTAACGAAATAAAAGATCTACAATACTTTTTACACACACTCCTGCCGACCTAATCTTCTGGACCTAACAACACTGTCTATCTGCATTTTAATCCCAAGAGTGTTTTGCCGCTTTAACGAAATAAAAGATCTACAATGCTTTTTACACACACTCCTGCTGACCTGACCTTCTGGACCTAACAACACTGTCTATCTGCAATTTAATTCCAAGAGTGTTTTGCCGCTTTAACGAAATAAAAGATCAAAAATGCTTTTTACACACAATCCTGCTGACCTGACCTTCTGGACCTAACAACACTGTCTATCTGCAATTTAATCCCAAGATTGTTTTGCCGCTTTAACGAAATAAAATATCTACAATGCTTTTTACACACAATCCTGCTGACCTGACCTTCTGGACCTAACAACACTGTCTATCTGCAATTTAATCCCAAGAGTGTTTTGCCGTTTTAATGAAATAAAATATCTAAAATGCTTTTTACACACACTCCTGCCGACCTAACCTTCTGGACCTAACAACACTGTCTATCTGCAATTTAATCCCAAGAGTGTTTGGCCGCTTTAACGAAATAAAATATCTAAAATGCTTTTTACACACACTCCTGCCGACCTAACCTTCTGGACCTAACAACACTGTCTATCTGCATTTTTATCCCAAGAGTGTTTTGCCGCTTTAACGAAATAAAAGATCTACAATGCTTTTTACACACACTCCTGCCGACCTAATCTTCTGGACCTAACAACACTGTCTATCTGCATTTTAATCCCAAGAGTGTTTTGCCGCTTTAACGAAATAAAAGATCTACAATGCTTTTTACACACACTCCTGCTGACCTGACCTTCTGGACCTAACAACACTGTCTATCTGCAATTTAATCCCAAGAGTGTTTTGCCGCTTTAACGAAATAAAAGATCAAAAATGCTTTTTACACACACACACACTCCTGTCGACCTAACCTTCTGGACCTGACAACACCGCCTATCTGCATGAAGTATGTCAACGAAACAACAGTTATAACTTCAGTTGCAAAAATATATGTTTTTGTTGCAAATCGAAACGTTTTAATTGCGTTTATCATTGAAATGTTATTAAAAACGAAATAGACCACATTGTTTAACTTTACTAAGATATGTACAACTGTTTTTAGGCCATATTCTATTATAATCACGTTAATATGTGGTTACAGTTAAGTCGACCGTTCCCCGTTTTTCTTATTACATTTTGATAAACATTTACTAGTTGACATACAATTTAAAAATCATTGGTTAGTTGTACACAGTCTCTATGTTGAAGATGTATTATTAGGGCTGCAAAGAGACCAGTTTCTAGTTACGAAAGAGGAACTCCAAGTAAGCTTAAAAAATCACCATATCACATATATATCAGAATTTGTAATATATTTCTTTCTTATTCTTACGGATAAATGAAATTGTTAAAACATTAGCTTTTAATGTTTGTTAATCCTTTAGTGCCATTAGATGAATTTTCACCAGACTTTGATAGTATTCCAAAGTGGTCTCACTCACCATAGTATTATTGCAGTTGCATGAAATTGTTTGACTAAAATTTTGTAACATTGTCAAGTTTCAAAACTAGGCCGCCAATATGACAGAAGCTTATTTGTTAATATATTCACATTTTAAGTTGTGATTTTCTGTTTTTGTTACAGAAAACATATTTTCCAGTATTAGAGCACCTCCAATATTCACTTCTCGTAAATCACAGAGGCATACCCCAAAACTGGTTGATTCCATATGTCTCGATGATGATGACGATATAATTGAGGTAACAGTGCCAAAGGAAAACAATTCATCTGCATTAAACAAGAACAAAAATAGATTCACCTCAACTCCAACAGAGACCAAAACCAAACACATGATGAACGGAAGTGACGATGTACAATTTGTAGCAGATTTCAAGTTGCCCACAAATGTCAGCAGATCAAACTCCAAGAAAAATTCACCATGTTTGAATTCCACTCCATTTTTGAATGGAACAAAACATAAACCAAAAGTATCACCCATCATAACAGGGAATACTACACATAACCCTAAACACAATACTACATTAGGTCATTCTTATCGATTGGAGGAAAAACTAAAGTACAAACAATTGTTGGAGAAAGCTGCACCTAATTATACATCTTCTTCAAGTGATTTGTCTATGTATGGGACACCAGTGGGTAAACTATTCCGATATGATACATCAAGCCGAGGTGGGAAGATTTTAAGTATGGTCCATAAAGAACCGAAAGAGAAGACTGGAGAATTTGTATTGAAAGTCCTTGACGATATAGAAAAGGAAACAATAGAAGTCACTGATTCTGATTCTGATGTGGAGATACTCCCAACACCTCCTTCTCCAAAACCTGACATCAAAGTTGAACCTGTCAATACATTGAAACCAGTCATTGATTCTGCTGAAACGACAAAACAGAAATGGTTAGACAATTTGTAAGTATGTTTCCGCTTTTTTTTATTTTTTTGTAGCTTGCTAATTACCAAAATTGAGCAGAAATGGTTTACTTCACTACTTATAAAACTTTTCCAGATTTAAGTTTTAATAGATTACAATGGAAATAATATTCCTGCTTTGCTTTGGCGAAAATAATATTTTTTATAGAACATTTTAAAACATGGAGTGTTCAAGTAGAGTAGCTGAGTTGGCTGGGCGAGTAACCTGTCTAGTTCGGACTATGAGGTCATGGGTTCGAGTCCCTCATTCAAACAGTCCGTTTTTTTCACTTGAACATGGAAAGTCTTTCTTCTGATGATTTGTGAGTGGTGTGCTTTGTTTATATGTGAGTGGAAGCCACTTGATCTATCTCTTCCCTTTTGTCAAGCAGGTATGTTTCCTTTGAATAATGTGGTCAGAAAGTTCTGTCTCAGAATGTCCCAACAAGTTTTGACTTGCTCCTCTCAATTTTATTCAGCAGCATCTTCGTCCACCTCTTCTAGCACACTTTTATTCACCTTTCTATAAGTGTACCATGTAATTCTCATTTTTTTCAATGTCCACATTTCAAAAGTTTATGGTGAATATGCAGATGACCTCCCGAACAGTTTTAGAGAAAACGACTGCTGATAGATAAAGTTTGGTATGTTACATACATGCTGACATTATTCTTACCTTTTGTTCTCTTGCCTTAGCTGAGTTATTTACATTTAAAGTTTGTTTACACATTACATACTTTTTATACAATTTTCCAGTACGGTTATGTTGCGCTCCTTCCCTTCCTAAACATTACATTTGACATAACGTTCACATTGACTTTGGGAATCCCTGGAATATTTCAGAACTTGGACTATTGGCTTCTATTTCAGTTCACTCCTAGTACACATACCCGTTTGGACGGTTTCTTATATATTAATGTGTTCACAGACATTATTTCTGAAATTGTGTGTTGTTAGCTGGTTCTCTTAATGACCATTAATGTTATAGTGGTTTGAGCATGTATGTGTCCTGAGTTCCTGGTTTGTGACATGTTATTTGTTCTCTATATTGTTTTTTCAATGAGGGAAATGTGAGGCCGAATGTTGTTTGTATCCAAGGGCCGGACCTACCTCATTTCCTTGAGATGCAAAAGGTAGGTGTTTTGTAAATTTGTTGTTCTTTTTTAAATTTCGCCCGTTTGACAGTATTTGCTATGGCATGTTCTCTCTTAACTGTACCAAATTGGGAACTTATATTGCAACATGGGTTTTCCTTCCTCTAGCGTTCCACTTTACAAACGGGGCGAGGGCGACAGGGGGATGATGTTGGTTCGTCGTGAGAATTTTCCTTCCCCTCTATCATGTATACAACAACCCTTGTTGCATACCCCACGACACAAATTTCCCTAGAGCAGCCCTCAAGAAAGTTACAGGACCTGGGGCGAATAGGGGTGCTGTGCAGGGTAAGCAGGGTTTAAGGGGGATATGGCTTCAAAATGTGAAAAGACAGCTTTTAAGCTGTTTTCTTTGCATTTTCTGCTCATATTTCCTTTTTACTACCTACCCTGCCCAGCACCCCTATTTACTACTGGTCCCGTAACTTCCTTCGTGGGTGTGAACAAGAAATTTTTCTTGTGGTTTGTACATTCAGGGGGATTTCTAGGCATGTTTTTGAAAAAATAATTCAAAAAAGCCTTCGAGAGGTTGTCTGCAAATTTACCGTTTTTCTTTTTTTTTTTTTTTTCATGTCCTGCTTATTCAAAGTCCAGCTTTCCACCCCACACATTCATACAGATGACTTGATGAACCTTTCCTTCAGGTCCAAGTTTAAATGCTTATTAGCAAGATATTTCACTCATTCTCAAGTGGTATTATCTTACCCAAGAGAGCAGGTCCTTTTTAGATTTTCAACCCTTCTCCTGGTAATAGGTACACTTATGGTTTTGTCATGGTTTATAGGCATCTGCTTCGTTTTGATATCAGGCAAAAACCACGTCCAGTGTTCCTTGAAAAGTACTTGAGAGCATCCCTATATATCTGTCCAGGATGACCAGTTCATCAGCATATGCCTGAACCTTCAAACTCCCATAGTGGCCAACAGGTTTTCCACAAAAAGAGACCAAAGGAGAGAGGATAGAACACACCCCTGAGAACAGTCTCGTTCCGCCCTTAATTTGTCCCCTTCCCTTGAATGGGGTTCATGGCAGTTCTGTTACAGCATGCTTTATAGAGATAGCTGGGAAGTGCATTGTTAAATGTTCCCTCTATATTGAGAAATGCTGCCACCGCCATCTCTTTGCTATATAAAGTGTGGGTGATCTTTTCAACAAGGTTGTTCAGTGACAGCTTCGTTGATTTAAAATATTTCTTTGCATATCCATCCAGAATTTTGTCTAATGCTTTAATCAGAAAAGATGTTACATTAATCGACCTAAATGATTTAGGAATGAGTTCCATACGGAACATTTTGGATACATAGAGTTCCCTCACCGCTGATCAACTAGAAGTAATGTACTTCCAAGCCAGAGTCACTCTTAATTGTTAGTTGTCTCAGTTTGAGGAGGAAAGGCAACAGTCTTTCCATGCTATTTTGTAGCAATACGGGGACCCCCCCCCTCCTCCATGGCTATTTGAATGGCTGATAACTTTGAATAAGCTGATAAGGTTGTGATAGTTTCCCAGGCTTTCTTCTCTTCCTTCAAGTATACCTTTATGAGTCTTTCTCTCAGTGTACCTTACCTTTGTAATTTTTCTTAATGTTCACTTTCCATTCATCTCATTCACTTCTATTTTCTTCATGTCCATATTCCAAAAGCTCCGATGTTTTTCATGTCCCGCTTTTATCCAAAGTGCAGTTTACTGCCTTGTATACTAAAATACTTCATATGTCTAACTTGTTCATCTCCAGGTCAATCGCATCCATGCGATGTTGGGCACGTTAAAGATCCACCCGCCTTATAGAAATGCAGGCCGACATTAAAAAACAAAACACACACAACACAAACAATTTGATTTTTGCAAAGGCAAACTTCCACAGAAAGTTCTACAACTTTTATTTGAAAAGTTTTTTTTTTCTATCTGCAAAAAACAAAAGTAGCAGAAGCTTCACTAGGAGTAAGGAATGTACATTGGTTGTGGTATTTACACCATTCATACAGATTTAATACATCCTTTTTTTGTACATATTGTTATCATTTCTTATCAGAGGCAAAACAGAGTAGTATAGAAAATTTCATTGCCATTGTTCGACTCTTACTGGGTGTTTGGATTTTGTGAAAAGTCAGTATAGTTTATTTGCTATCTTTTTTCTATCACCTGGAGTTTTCTATTTATTATAGTCTTTTCTTAGGTACTTTAAACATTGCATTAGTTTATAATGAAACCATTTCTCACCTCTTATTCGTTGATATTAAGTTTTTATTTCAAAATAAATATTCTCTTCATCACTCTGTAGCTGTGGTTTCGTTTGTGTAGTATTTAATAAAAAAATCTGGCCATTCATTATTAAATTTCATGTTTATTCTTTCGTTTTCATGAAAAAAAATTAAAAATCGGCTAACAAAGCAGCTTAATTTTAATACTTTAATATTAACAATTATTGTCAGTAGTTATTTTTATTTCCTAAAGTTCCACATTAATTCAGCTAAACGTTGAACCAAATTATTTCAATTGCATCTGATTTTAATTTGCTCTCTGTTCATCACATTAATTATATCACATAAATTTCGTTTATTGCTTTTTCCCACTTCGAATTTCTCTAATCAAGAACAGGGTAGTGTTAATTTTCTTCAGAAAAATAACTGTCAATCTTCCATGACACAAAACTTCCAAATTGTCACAGTTTTTGACATAAATTTTAATATTTTACAATAAGTTGCAAGTCATGTTTATTAGGCTGATATTATTCTGTTTCAAATTAATTGCTTACATGTTTCATCCAATATCTGCAATATACTACTACTTATTTAGTAAAAATCAAAGGTAAATTATCTTTTTATTGCTATAATTCTAGATTAAACATATGAGATACTAATACCACATTAAGTATATTGTATACCTTTTTCAGGGTAAGGAATCACCGAGAAGTCCTCAAACAGCGTGCGGAGGAGATAGAACAGTTAACAAAACAATATAAAACACTCCATGATATAAATACAGATATAAGATTAGGAACACTAGCAAATAGAGTTGATAGATCACTTTCTATCAGAGATTATGTACTTCCTGAAGAAGAGAAGGAAGAAGAGGAAGAATTACCTGAACTAACCAATGAACATATGCAGATACTTAAGAGAGCCTTTAACGGAAACCCTAATGAAGTGTTAGTCAAAAAATTCAACTTAAATATAACAAGACGTGATATTTTAACATTGCAAAATCTAAATTGGCTTAACGACGAAGTCATCAACTTTTACATGAATCTCATTACAGAAAGGGGCAAAGATCATTCCCGTTATCCCAGGGTGTATACTATGAATACGTTTTTCTACCCAAAATTATGTAAGGATGGACCAGAATCACTGCGAAGGTGGACAAGACGAGTGGACATATTTGCACATGATTTGATTTGTGTACCTGTCCATTTGGGACTTCACTGGTGCATGGCAATTATAGACTTCAGGGACAAGTCCATTAAGTATTACGACAGCATGGGGGGTGATAATTCAGACTGCATAAGACGCTTAAGGAAATATTTAGAATATGAACATCGAGACAAGAGAAAGGAGGAGTACGATGCAAGTGATTTCGATTTAGAGAACGTTAAAGATATCCCTCAGCAAATGAATGGTAGTGATTGTGGTATGTTTTCTTGTATGTTTGCTGAATATATCTCTAGAAATGCCAGGATTACATTTTCTCAGGAGAATATGCCCTATTTTAGGAAGAAGATGGTAGTGGAAATTGTAACCGGTGAACTGTTGATAAAATAATTGTCTTTAATACAGTGATCTTTTTTTATATTATTAATACAAGACTGTTTACAATATAGTTTTTTATTTTTCTTGATTTTGAGGAAATGTATATAATTCAAAAACATTTAGCTTTATTTTTAACTGTTTCAGGCCTTAATTTATTTTCTATTTCATCAGCCGTGTCTTTGTTTATCATAAAATATATTTTTTAGTTTATCACTAAGTTCTTAGGCTATATGTAAATTGTATATAAATTAACTTATAATGTGTAAAATGTATGTCACTCAGTGAGTTCTAGTTGAGTCTACATATACTTACTTAAATACTTTACATTCGCTATGGTCTCCATATAAAGTACTTTATTAATAAGTTAAATGTTCCATTAAACCAGAAATTTATTTATAAGTAATATTTAACAGTGTAAATTTAAAGGTATGTTGATGACTCTCTGATGTGTGGTTATTTAAATTCGCCAGTTGTGTTAGACAAGGATTATCGGTTTTACATATGAGTATAAAGAACGCTGGATATTTTAAATTGTAACGCAGGCAATTTTTGTTGTAAAATTATAACACAAATTTTACCCTTTTCCCATTAATTTATGTAAGGTAAGTTAGGGTAATGAGAATAAGGCCAGCTTTCAATTTGTCTGCACAGTGTAACATTCTCTCTAAAATTTATTTTTGATTTTCTAATTGGATTGGCCATGCAAGAAGAACATCTTGGTTTCAGTTTACTCGATGCTTTAATTTTCTTTTCAAAAACATTCGAAGGTGAATCTTCCGTCATGCAAAGAATCATTTTTGTATCCTAAATCTTTATGATCCTCAAATTCCTTAAAGGTCAACTTGAACAGGGCAAACGCTGTTTCTAGAATCACTCTTGGATTAGAAGGAAAGATACCTTTTGATATAAATCCACTTTGTATGTTGGAAATGTACATACATTGCTCACAAATTTTATTTAGTATTTTCCCCGAAACTGTTTCCAACGTACTCGAAGCAGTTGAATAATTGGCTCAATAGCAAAGCAACTCTGTCCTACTATGTTTGATTGCTCGAAAACAGGTTCGTAGAGAGGTTGGAACTCATGAGGGGTATTTGACAGTAGGCAGCACAAGGCAGTTTCGTATTGTTCGGTCATTTTTACAATTGAAATATCTAAGTGACAGGAGAATCCCATCCAGGTTGAATAAAATTCGACCAGATGGCTGAATTTTTGCAAAATAGCGTGGCCATCGTACAAAAAAGTCATGCCAGATTGCCTTTACAGTCATTTTAACAACGACCATGGGGAAGATGTTCTTTGGAGCTCTCTTTCAATCGAGACCCTTTGAAAATAACCATTAGTAAAACTGCATGACCTAAGGCACTGCCACAAGCTACCACTACAACTCTCAGCAGGCTCATTAGCGATAAGATTAAGGGTTTTTAAAATGCACCTTTTTCATCAATATTTGACATTCTTTCTGTAAAGGTTTTACTCGCTATTCATTCAGAATGTTTTCTAGTATTTTAAAATGATTGCAGCAGTTCTTACGTTTTGATGATACCACATGATTTGAAGCAATGTTCAACTTTTTTGCTCGGGCTGTATTAAAAATCTGAGACTTTTGTGTTTTCTCAAAAAGGATTTGTACGGGTCATACCCTGCCACTTCTTTTCCTTTGGAAAATTTATAGGGATTGTTACTATCAACACAATATCTGAAAACAAGATTTTGGTATCAAAGGTGCTCCTATATCTGCGAGTCTTAAAATTCTAGCTACAAGCCTATCCTCTTCTTCCTGCGAGTGATTACTTCTTCCAAGTTTTTTTTAGAGCTGCATATTCTCAAATGGTTATGAAGTGTTGATCTGGAAATAGGAACTACTACTTCTCTTTAAGACATGCCTTTTTTCAGCAGCATAAGAACATAACATCATTTCTTTATTCCGATTTACACAAATTCCTTGATTTTTCTCTGTCATCCGAAAGAACAAAAATCACACCTTCAGAACAAAGAAGAGACTGTTTTGTCAGTGCAGAAATATGGCCCACACTAAAAATATGTGGCCTTATTTTCAATACAAATTATATGATTTTGAGGTTATGTATCTAAATGATTGAATTAAGTGGAATAATGATGCAACACTATTAGTTTATAAATGAATAAGCACATGCTGTGCTATTCAAGCACAACTCGAAATAATCACACTTAAAATTTTATAAAACACCAGTAAAACAACAAATCAGGCCATTACTTATAACTTGAACAAACAGCCGAATGCTTTTGAATACATTTGACAAGCTTCATAGCTTTATACAACTAGTTGGTAGATGGCGCTGTAGGCCTGCAGAATATGTTATGTTGAGATACCTTATTGACACTTTTTGGAAAATATTTTTCACATACACCGTTTTTAACTGTTAGTTATCCACTTGTAGTGTCACTTTACCCTTTTAATTTGTTTTTAGGGGTTTTAATGCAACTTTATTACTGCTTTAGCTACTATGTCATCCATTTGCAAGACAGATGCTTCATGCCATCGCCGAAATACTAATAAGAGCACAGATACACAATTCACGAGTACGACTCCTGCATTCAGACAGTCGGCTTTTTTCACTGGAATGTCGAAAGACCGGCTTTTGATGAGTTATGTGTGGTGTGCTCTGTCAATTTCTACAGGTGTCCATATTTTTAATGTTCACTATTGGGATTTCGTAAACAGTAACTGATAGGAGTTGGTTAAATTACAAAAAAGTTGCGCTTTCTAACGACCATTTTGAATATCGGTTAATAAACCCAAAAAAAATTGACCGTTTCAGAAATATTTTGAAAAAACCAAAAAGTCTTATTTTGAAAACTGTTAATAACTATTTTTCTAGTATAACAATTATTTCGAAATTTGGTAACATTACATTTTAGAACGTATAGAATTTTTTTTTAGTTTTTTTACCTAGGCCTACTATTCTCAGAAATATGATAGTTCACTTTCGTTTTTCTAATAGCCGCCATATTGGATTTTCGCATTAAAAAAATAAATAAAATTATTTTGCAGAATTGAACAGAATAAATCAAATAGCCTTGGTTAAAGAATATAAATTGATTTGTATAGGGATACACTTAACGTTTGGTTTAAACTTTAATAAAACAGAAAAAATAAATGAAACAAAATAATTATAGGTAATAAAAAATATAAATATTACATGCTATGTCCCCTGTTTTGTTCAATGCATGATTTAGTTCTTTTGCTCGTCTCATCTAAATCTGCTCTTAAAGCATCTGGTTGAATTGAACGGAACGCAGTTACTATTCTTTCTTTCAACTCTTCAACGTTTTGAGATGTACAGTAATGCACTTTATCTTTTAAAAATCGCCACAAAAAGTAATAATGAGGGTTTAAACAGGGACTTTGAGCCAGCCACGGTACTGATCCGCCTGTCCCAAACAAGGAATTCGAAAAACATATTTAAATATTTTTCCTACACAACAGAATTGTGCGGTGGAGCACCATCCTGCTGGAAATATTTAATACTCTGATAGACATGCAGGGGTAAATTTTCCCATGCATCCTCAACCTGTGGAGTGTGGAGCATATTAAGATACTTTTGTCCATTAAGGGGTCCTTGCAGGAAAAGGGCCCGATACTTCTATTATCCAGTTTTCCACCCCAAACATTGATAGAACAGCATACCTGTGAGCTTGTTTCCATAAACAAGTGTGGATTTTCTGTTGCGTAATGATGTATGTTTCTTCTATTCAAAATTCCACAGTTTGAAAAAGTTGATTTGTCACTCCAGATAATTTTCTAGTAAAAATCAGATCTTGGTGTAACTTTTCTTGGAATCAGCGGCAAAAATTTATCCTTCTACCTGAATCCTCAGGATGTAGTTTTTGGACTATTTGAAATTTATAATTATGGTATTTGTTTTTCTTCAGGGTTCTCTTTGAACTTCTAATTTCAATATCCCACACTCTCTCGAAATGGACCTTGTTGAATTTTCCGGGTTCAAATTTATCTGTGCTATAACATTAATAGAGTTAATTTTGGGTGTTACTTGGTATCTTTCTTTTATTTAATATTTTGAAATGCGTAAAAACTCCATTTTACTGGGATGTGTTCTTTCTAGATACATTAAGTAGTATTGTTGGGCGGCTTCCATTCAATTTCTGTGATTTTGGATGTACAGATCGTACATATCTCTTTTTTTTTCGTCAATTGGATATCTTATCATGCTGAGAAACGTTGCTGCAAACGTTTCCAGCAATCTATAATGACAACAAGTAACGTCAAACAGTTGTCAGTTAAACGTTGTATGCCGTTAAAACTAATGAAATTTAATTATTCTGTTCAAAACGACAAACTATAATGACAACAAACTTCAAGCAACTGTCAGTTAAATTTTGTGTGTTAAAACCAACGAAATTTGATTTTTCTGTTCTAAAATATTTCCAACAAACTTAACATCTGTCAGTTAAATGTTCCATGCTGATAGAACCAAGGCTATTTGATTTATTCTGTTTAAAAAAGGTTTTTGTGATTTCTTAAATATTTTTAGAAGATAACGGTATGATTCTGTTATGCGTTGTAAAGAAAATAATTTTCTTTATATTTTTTTATATGCGAAAATCCAATACAACGCCCATTAGAAAAACGAAAGTGAATTATCATATTTATGAAAATAGTAGGCCTAGGTAAAAAAATAAAAAGCTAAAAATTCTATATGTTATAAAATATAACGTTACTAAATTCCGAAATGATTGTTGTAATAGAAAAAACGTTATTAACAGTGTTCAAAATCAGAGTTTTAAAGTTTTTTCAAAATATTTCTGAAACGGTCAAATTTCTTTTTGGTTTATTTAGATATTCAAAATGGTTGTATAATTGCGCAATTTTTTTTGTAATTTAAGCAACTGTATCGCTTACTGTTAACAAAATCCCAATAGTGAACATTAAAAATAGGGACACCTGTATATGTGTGCAAGCTCCCCCCGTACAGGTTTAAGACTTGTGGAGTTTGTCTACTGTAGTGTTATCATTATTATAGGGGGGACTTATAAGGTTCGTATGTCGGTGCCAGCTAGCCAGTAGCACCAAACTAGTTGCCTGTCTCTGTTGCACCAACCTAATTGCCTGTCTCTGTTGCACCAACCTAATTGCCTGTCTCTGTTGCACCAACCTAGTTGCCCGTCTGTTGCACACATCTAATTGTCTGCCTCTGTTGCGCCAACCTAATTGCCAGTCTCTATTGCACCAATCTAACTGCCTGTTTGTTGCACTAATCTACTTGCCTGTCTCTGTTCCACCCACCTAATTGCCTGCTTGTTGCTCCAACCTAATTGCCCGTTTGTTGCACCAACCTAACTGCCAGTCTCTGTTGCACCCACCTAATTGTCTGCCTCTGTTGCACCAACCTAATTGCCAGTCTCTATTGCACCAATCTAACTGCCTGTTTGTTGCACTAATCTACTTGCCTGTCTCTGTTCCACCCACCTAATTGCCTGCCTGTTGCTCCAACCTAATTGCCCGTCTGTTGCACCAATCTAATTGTCTGCCTCTGTTGCACTAATCTACTTGCCTGTCTCTGTTCCACCCACCTAATTGCCTGCCTGTTGCTCCAACCTAATTGCCTGTCTGTTGCACCAATCTAATTGTCTGCCTCTGTTGCACTAATCTCCTTTCCTGTCTCTGTTCCACCCACCTAATTACCTGCCTGTTGCTCCAACCTAATTGCCCGTCTGTTGCACCAATCTAATTGCGCGTTTGTTGCACCAACCTAACTGCCAGTCTCTGTTGCACCCACCTAATTGTCTGCCTCTGTTGCTCCAACCTAATTGCCCGTCTGTTGCACCCACCTAATTGTCTGCCTCTGTTGCACCAACATAATTGCCAGTAGTCTCTATTGCACCAATCTAACTGCCTGTCTGTTGGACTAATCTACTTGTCTGTCTCTGTTCCACCCACCTAATTGTCTATCTGTGTAGTTTCTCTCTCTCTCTTTCTCTCTCTCCCTCTCTTGGGTGCGGGTTCACTCGCATGACAATTGTACGCTGGCGTACCTCTAATTGTGTACACATGAATTAGTCTAAATTTCATACTTAGCTTAGTTGACAAGAAAGAGAAAGCCGAATGAATCCATAAAAGATTATATTATTTTTAATCTAAATTTCTTGGAATAACGACATTTGTAACAGGAGTTTTTGGTGATATTGATCTAGCAGTTGTGTAACTTACGGATAGATAAACTTTTTAAGCTGTATGCTACATAAGAATAATATTAAGACGTGTATATATTTTACTGTTTATTTAAGAATGTAAACAGAACAAACAGAAAAGCTTTACATTTTCTTTTTATCCTTTGTTGTATTTTTTTACTTTTGTCGTTCAAGTTTAACTTTCAAAATTGTAGTGTACCAGGTCTTGAGTATTCTCTTAGTTGCATTCCCTGTAAATCTTAATGCGATTTTGTATTTATTGTATTAATTAAATAAAAGTTTTTGGTTCTTAGGCATTATTTGATTTTCAAGCAAAAGTACACTGTTGCGTTGGAAAGATTTTCACAGCACACTTTCACTGTCGATGTTCGGCTACTCAACACTTGAACACCGACAGGGTTTTTGTAGACTAATAATTTGTTTGATACTAACACTAAGTGAAGATTGGAACCTGTGATGAGCAGTGATATGTACACTTGGAGAACCCAAATCACCACAGCACAGCTTTTTAAAGACCTGACGATCATTTCACCAACAAAGTTAGCGTCCTCAGAGGATGAAAAATTCCAGCTACTTACTACTAACATCATCTTTTATACTGAGTCTTAGGTAAGGAACGATACCGAGAGGAAGACTAAATGGCAGGCAAATTTTCTGTGTATTGTATTTTAATTGCCAGACGAGGTTTTTGAACTTCCTTTATCACTTTACCTGACAGGTTTCGGAATGTTTATCTGCATCAAAGACAGAGCGCTGACAGAGGACTACAAACCACTGGCAGAACTCGGTTTAAGAAACTTTTGTTTTTTATTACCCTAGAAATATAAATACTTGTGTACGCATCTAGTTTCTGATTTTCTTTATCAATGTGGTGTTTATTATCCCAAATATGTTGTGCCACGCATACATTATTACTTTATCTCACCTTTGCCAGATGTTCACGAAATGTAGTCACAATGGTTCTTTTAGTCTGCCCAATGTATTTAAGATTACAATCTTTACAACCTATCTCACAGATACGCGACATTTCAGTGGCTTTCTCTTTCGTATTACCTAACAAATTTCTTAAATTGTTTTTTGGCGAAAAAATTTGCTGCAAATCGGCTTTCTTAAAAATGCTCTCGAGACCCCTTGTGATATGCAGTTCAAAAGGTAAGCAAACATTTTCTCTCTATTTCATCTTTCCTGAATGTCGTGCATTCCCCTAACATTTTCTTTGTTCTGTGTCTATTAATTTATTTTCCTAGAGTATGGTTTCGTTATGTGGACGATATTTTTGCAGTATTTAACACAAATGCTTTTTTTTTTTTTGTTCCCTCAGGGCTCGTCCGCGGCCTTGCCGCCCCGATAGCACCGCAACCCTTGGTTGATTGTGCATACCCCTAGTCTTACTCCACCCATTCCAAAATCACTGTGCCTTGAACTAGTCTGCACAGCGATTGGTAGGGTGAAGTTTTATATTGCTCTGTCTCCGGTCTAGAGTGACCGTAGATCAGTTGTCTTTTCCGGTCCAGAGCTATACACTCGCACAAGATGTGCTGGGCTGATTCCTCCCCCTCGCCGCAGAGTCTGCATGCGAGGTCCCCTTCGAACCGCCCCATTTTATGTAGGTGTTTCTTGACGGCCATGTGTCCCGTCAAGAGACCTGTTGTGTTTCTGAGCTGTCCTCTGCTAAGGTTTAGCAGCTCCACAGCTCTCTTTGAACTGGGTCCGTCAATTATTGACTTCCCATGTCTGAGCCCTGGACAGTCCGCCCAGTACACCTTGTGTTGGTTTGCAACACAAATGCTTAGTGGAAAAATTAATTAATAGACACAGAACAAAGAAAATGTTAGCGGAATGAACAACATTCAGGAAAGATAAAGTAGAGAAAAAATGTGTTTGCCTACCTTTTGAACTGCATATCACAAATCTCGAGAACATTTTTAAGAAAACTTATTTGCAGCTAACTTTTTGACAAAAAATAATTTGTTAGATAATACGAAAGATAAAGATAAAGCCACTGAAATGTCAGGTATGTATGAGATAGGTTGTAAAAATTGTAATCTTAAATACGTTGGGCAGACTAAGAGAACCATTGAGACTAGATTTCGTGAACATCTGGCACAGCTGAGATACGGCAGTATAGACACGTCATGCGTGACATAACATATTTGGGATAATAACCACCACATTCATAAAGAAAATCTGAAAGTTATTAAAAATGTTGGACAGTCAGCGAAGCTAGATGCGTACAAAAGTATTTATGTTTCTAGGGTAATAAAAAACAAAAGTTCCTTAAAGCTAGCTCCGCCACTGGTTTGTAGTCCTCTGTTTGCGCTCTGTCTTTGGTGCAGATAAACATTCCGAAACCTGTCAGGTAACATGTGAAAGGAAGTTCAAAAACCCAGTCCAGCAATTAAAATACAATACACAGAAAATTTGGCTGTGGTTTAGTCTCCCTCTCAGTATCGTTCTTTACCTAAGACTCAGTATAAAAGGTGATGTTAGTAGTAAGTAGGTAGAATTTTTCATCATCTGATGACGCTAACGCTGTTAGTGAAACGATCGTCAGGTCTTTAAGCAGATGTGTTGTGGTGATTTGGGTTCTCCAAGTGTTGATTTGATTGATATTAACAGGTAAATAATATATTGAATACAGATGTGTAGACTTCTACGACTTTAATGTTCTTGTTTTCGTCTCTGTAATCGGTTTTGCCTTTTACAGCACTGCAAAAAGTGAAACAAGTTGCAGAAGAAGTCTATACATGTGTATTTAATATGGAACAGTTTCACCAAGTATAGTGAACAATAATTACTAAACAGTATATATTTTTTTTCAAAAAATTAAAAATTGGTATCAGAAAGCAGTGGTTGTTTTGATGTCATCAGCCTTCCATAGTGAAAAGTGCTACTAGATGCAAATAACATCGAAATACTCCCATCTTTATTAGTATCCACTAATATATACATATCTATACTGTTTTAACAAATTCAAATATTTGTATAATATACAGCAACAAAGAGCTGGTTTTGCAGAATAAGTTGGAGAGTGGAATACTGTTTCCTTTTTTATTTTGTTTTTATTGCACGTTTAATCTTTTCACCTGTCGAAGGATTTTTTCGGGAACATGATTCCTTGTTTTTCAGTATGATTAAGATCTCTTTTGTTACGAGGTTGATGTTCTAGGATTTGAGTCCTTCATCTTACCATAATCTCGCATTTTCCTATTGTTTTATAAAAAAAAATGCATTCCTTACAAGCATCTGGATGTCAATTTTCTTGTACCGTGAAGTCTTTTTCTGGAAAGGATATGACATCATTTGGTCTTTTTAGTGAATTTTCTTTTAAAAAGAATCACTAAAGAGGAGATCGCGACTTTTGAATTTTGAAAAATTTCTTCAAATGAGCGCTATTTAGGACCCCTGGAACCCAAATCCGAGGTCGGTTTCAGACTTTATATGTTTATATATATATATATATATATATATATATATATATATATATATATATATATATATATATATATATATATATATATATATATATATATATATATATATATACACCGCTAACTTAAAAAATAATGGACCGATTTTGATAAAACTTGGTGAGTATCTTCCTTTCGCAAGTGGCTTGGATAAGTTCGTTAGCCAGGAAAATCGGGCTAGTTTTTCCTGGAAAATTTTACGTTTTATATCTCTGGAAATAACAAAGTTAGGGCAACCATATTGGGTACGAGGATTTATGCCATAAAAATTAAAAATAAATCCATGTACCAAAATGAATCCCTACGTTAAAAGCAAAAGAAGTTATAAGCATTATAGCTTTTCTTCTTAAAACGTCAAAAAGTCTCAATTCAAAACGTCAAAATTGACATGTTGTAAATAAAGAACTTTGCACTAACATGACGGGCGAGGTAGCAGAAAATTTGTAAGAAGTGTGTTCTATAAAGCCTTAAGTTTCAGCTTCAGCCACCATTATCCTTCATTTTACTTAAATATTTGCAGAAAATGAATTTCAAATAGACGCTTTTTCTGATGCTTTAGCTGTGGTTTCAACTATAGGGTTATAATACATGAAGAAAAACTTTGTACCTACCCATTGTTAAGCACATTGCGCGCACGAAGCAATGTAATATTTGGCATAGTTAAAGTGTAGATAAACAAGGAGAGCAGAAAGATAAAATGTATGTATAATATGTGATTAATATATTAAACATTGCTTTCTTTTAATTAGACGAGTGTCTCGCGACAGTAAAAAATTTGATGAGTTTTTTTGTCGCTTTAACGAAATAAATGACCTCCCTGACTGCTGTGTACACAGAATCCTCCCAAATGACCTGCCTTGACATCAGTTTGCCTAATCAAAAACTAAAAGAAGTTAAAAGGGAAAGTTAATTATGCTCACATAACCTTAATATATGGCAGGGTTGATTTTCCTTCTCCTTTTAGGCAAACTGATGTCAGGGCAGATCAGAAAAGTCAGTTGGTAGGATTTTGTATAGCATCACGTTAAAGTGGTTTTTTATTTCGTTAAAACAACAAAAAAATCATCCCAGTTTTTACTGTTGCGAGACGCTCGTCTAATCAGACAGTAGGATTGATTCCCAGTGTGACGGGTAATATATTCATGTCACTGTAAAACATATATTACTCCTAAGTTTAAACATAAAAAAGTTATGGGCAGTTAAAGAAAAAAAAATTGAGTTTTCCTCAAAACGTCAAAGTGGCAAATTGAAACGTCAAGATTGGCAATGTTTAGGCAAAGAACGTGAAACAAATACGGATTGTGAAAAGAAAATGTTGCAAGAAGAGTGTTCTGCGAACCCTTAAGTTTCAACTTCAACCGTCATTGCTCTTCACTTTACTAAAATGTTTGCAGAAAATTCATTTCAAATAGACCCTTTCTCTGATGGTTTGGCTGTCGGTTTCGTTAAGTCGATGCTTTTGCTGTAGGTTTAGTGAAGTTTATGGTTTAGCGGTCTATAATTTTTAGCTAATTTTCGTAGAACAAATTCGTCATTCATTTTTGCATTTTTTACCGAAATATGATGCACAAAAGCAGGACGCAGTAAGTGCATTTTGGTAGCGAATTTTCATTAAATCCTTCAAATTTCTTAACTCAATTTACTATTAACGTAAGGTTTATTGGCTAGGAAACCAACATTCAAGTTTAGTTTCGGAAAATTTTTGTACATATTCAAACAATAAGTAATTTTGATAAAATATAGTAGGTACATAATATCTACTACATAGGCTATACCGGTAATCAGATTGATGCCTGCTCGCATTTGCTATTAAAAATATTTTTATGAAAATTCACTTCCATAACGCACTTGCTGCGTCCCGAACATTTTTCATCTACTTCTCCCATAAAATTAGTGTACCTGCTTGTACTTTTTTTGCTTGCTGCGTTTTATTTTAATATTTTATCAAATTGTTTCTAATCTCTGTGGATATATAAAATACCTCTATATTGCGTCTCCATTTTGGAATACCAGGTGATTGATTATGTTGTCTTTAATTTGACAATTTTTACTTTAAGTGCGTTTTGTTTTCTATCAACCCTAAGAATTCCAGTTCAGTATGTTCTTCTGGACAGCAATTTACAGGCGAGGTCAACAGTTGTAGTAATTGTCCAGATATATTGAGTGCCGACCGTAGATACTATTTTACAATTATACTTATTTTTAGTAAGACTAGATGCATTCTCGCAACAATTAGAACCGCAGACCGGTTTCGCTCTCATTAGAGCTCTTCAGTACGGCATACTAATTGTAGCAAAAATGCACCAAAAATAACACGGCTATCGTATAGCCAGTCTTAAAACACTAAGTGAGTGGTGAACGTGTCGCCACCTAGTTCGGAACCAAGTACTATGTTGTCACGCCCGCTCCAAATAACACAGAGTGTTAAAAATAGAGACAGTATACAACTAACTAACAATTTAAAAAATTGTTAGCCCTGGCCCGTTTCTACCCCAATATAGGGACAAAGTATGTAAGACTAGATGCATTCTCGCAACAATTAGAACCGCAGACCGGTTTAGCTCTCATTAGAGCTCTTCAGTACGGCATACTAATTGTAGCCAGGGCTAACAATTTTTTAAATTGTTAGTTAGTTGTATACTGTCTCTATTTTTAACACTCTGTGTTATTTGGAGCGGGCGTGACAACATAGTACTTGGTTCCGAACTAGGTGGCGACACGTTCACCACTCACTTAGTGTTTTAAGACTGGCTATACGATAGCCGTGTTATTTTTGGTGCATTTTTGCTACAATTAGTATGCCGTACTGAAGAGCTCTAATGAGAGCGAAACCGGTCTGCGGTTCTAATTGTTGCGAGAATGCATCTAGTCTTACATAATTTGTCCCTATATTGGGGTAGAAATGGGCCAGGGCTAACAATTTTTTAAATTGTTAGTTAGTTGTATACTGTCTCTATTTTTAACACTCTGTGTTATTTGGAGCGGGCGTGACAACATAGTACTTAGTTCCGAACTAGGTGGCGACACGTTCACCACTCACTTAGTGTTCTTATTTTTAATTATACATCAGCCATATTGGAAATTGGAAATCTTGGATTGCCTCATCTCACCAGGTCAGACCACACGTGGCACTGTCTAAACGCCATCTTGTTTGGCCACTTGTATGCCTATTAGCACAGTTGAGGTGTCATTCCGCGAAGGGCTCAGAACATACCTCCTATACCTACTGATCTCAGAACAATTTTAGGTCTAGCCAGGGCCAAGTATAAGAAGACTCATCAAGCAAAGGATCCGAAACAACACTTCTTTGTATGTCAGGATCACAGAAGAGCGAGCAGTTGTTTGGAGTACTGTAATATTGTATAATTTTTATTTTAAAATTTGCCTTTCCAACTGAGAATTTACGAAGATTTAGCACAAAATTTACTTCTTGTATCAGTATCACAGAAGAGTGAAGAGTTGTTTGAGGAGGTATTAATTAATATTTCATAATTTTGATGTTAAAAATTGCCTTTCCAATTTACTAAAATTTATCACAAAATTGTCTTCTTGTATCAGGATCACAGAAAAGCGAGGAGTTTTTTGGAGTACCTATATTTCTGTTTTGTTTAATATGGAGGAAAATTCTATTGTTGCATTTGTGATACTGTTCCACGCCTACCTGTTGGGCTTCTGTAACTCACTTGTTACAAGGAATAAATAAAGGTTTATCTATCTATCTATAATATTGTATAATTTTAATTTTAAACTTTGCATTTCCAAGTAAGAATTTACTAAAATTGAGCACAAAATTGACTTCTAATATCAGGATCACAGAAAAGCGAGGAGTACTATAATATTGTGCAAGTTTAATTTTAAAATTCGCCTTTCAACTAAGAATTTACGAAAATTTACTACCAAATAGACTTCTTCTATCAGTATCACAGAAGAGCAAAGAGTTGTTTGATGTATTAATATTTTATAATTTCAATTTTTAAAATTGCCTTTCCAATTTACTAAAATTTAGCACAAAATTGTCTTCTTGTATCAGGATCACATAAGAGTGAGGAGTTGTACTATAAAATTGTATAATTTTAATTTTAGAATATGCTTTTCCAACTAAGAATTCAGGAAAATGTAACACAAAATTGTCTTTTTGCACCAGGATCACAGAAGAGCGAGGAGTTGTTTGGAGTACTATTGTATAATTTTAATTATAAAATTTGCTTTTCCAACCAAGAATTTATGAAAATTTAACACAAAATTGACTTCGTGTATCAGGATCACAGAAGAGCGAGGAGTTGTTTGTAGTACTATAATATTGTATAATTTTAATTTTAGAATTTGCTTTTCAAACTAAGAATTTACTAAAATTTCACACAAAATTGAGTCCTTGTATCAGGATCACAGAAGAGCGAGGAGTTGTTTGGAGTAGTATAATATTGTATAATTTTAATTTTAAAATTTGCCTTTCCAACTAAGAATTTACGAAAATTTAACACAAAATTGTCTGCTTGCATCAGGATCACAGAAGAACGAGGAGTTGTTTGGAGTACTATTGTATAATTTTAATTATAAAATTTGCTTTTCCAACTAAGAATTTACGAAAATTTTACACAAAATTGTCTTTTTGGATCAGGATCACAGAAGAGCGAGGAGTTGTTTGGAGTACTATAATATTGTATAATTTTAATTTTAGAATTTGCTTTCCCAACTAAGAATTTACTAAAATTTCACACAAAATTGAGTTCTTGTATCAGGATCACAAAAGAGCGAGGAGTTATTTGGAGTAGTATAATATTGTATAATTTTAATTTTAGAATTTGCTTTTCCAACTAAGAATTTACTAAAAATTTCACACAAAATTGAGTTCTTGTATCAGGATCACAGAAGAGCGAGGAGTTGTTTGGAGTAGTATAATATTGTATAATTTTAATTTTAGAATTTGCTTTTCCAACTAAGAATTTACTAAAAGTTTCACACAAAATTTAGTTCTTGTATCAGGATCACAGAAGAGCGATGAGTTGTTTGGAGTAGTATAATATTGTATAATTTTAATTTTAGAATTTGCTTTTCCAACTAAGAATTTACTAAAAATTTCACACAAAATTGAGTTCTTGTATCAGGATCACAGAAGAGTGAGGAGTTGTTTGGAGTACTATAATATTGTATAATTTTAATTTTAGAATTTGCTTTCCCAACTAAGAATTTACTAAAATTTCACACAAAATTGAGTTCTTGTATCAGGATCACAGAAGAGCGAGGAGTTATTTGGAGTAGTATAATATTGTATAATTTTAATTTTAGAATTTGCTTTTCCAACTAAGAATTTACTAAAAATTTCACACAAAATTGAGTTCTTGTATCAGGATCATAGAAGAGCGAGGAGTTGTTTGGAGTAGTATAATATTGTATAATTTTAATTTTAGAATTTGCTTTTCCAACTAAGAATTTACTAAAAGTTTCACACAAAATTGAGTTCTTGTATCAGGATCACAGAAGAGCGATGAGTTGTTTGGAGTAGTATAATATTGTATAATTTTAATTTTAGAATATGCTTTTCCAACTAAGAATTTACTAAAAATTTCACACAAAATTGAGTTCTTGTATCAGGATCACAGAAGAGTGAGGAGTTGTTTGAAGTAGTTTGTATAATTTTAATTTTAAAATTTGCCTTTCCAACTAAGAATTTACGAAAATTTAACACAAAATTGTCTTTTTGCATCAGGATCACAGAAGAGCGAGGAGTTGTTTGGAGTACTATAATATTGTATAACTGCTTTTTTTATGCAACATCAGTCTACTAAAATAATTAAAATACACTTTAGTAATTAACGTAATGAGAAAGAACGCCAATTTAAAAATCAAAAAAGTGTCACTAGATGGCAGCGTTGTATACATGTCACTTAGTTCTAATCAATGAAAATGTACTTAAGTAACGTATGTTCTCTGGGTTAGCGGGTGGGTACATAATTGATCATCACATCCCCCATCGATCAGACAGATTCTCAAAAGTAATAAAGGAAATAGCAATCTGCCCGGCAGTAATGTAAATAAAATATACTTTGTTTTTGTGTTAAATAATAAAAGCGTTTTAAAGTGTAATATTATTTTTACACTTTTAATATTTAATTAGTTCCAGTGCCCAAAGAATATGTTATCAAACTACAAAAACTGCCACTAGATGTCAGCACTGTATACATGTCGCTTAGTTTCAATTAATGAAAGTATACTTAAGTATTACCTCTATGTCTGGGTTGGCGGGCGGGCACAACCCTAACCACATAACCTAACTGATCATCATGAACATCAGTCAACAGTATCTTAAAGATAATAAAGGGGAAGAGTTCCCCGAGGGAAGCAATTAGCCCGGCAGTGATATAAATAAAATAGATTTTGTTTCCTCAATTAAATAAAAGTGCCTGTGTTATATGATTTTCATACCTTCAAGAACTTTTACGCCATTGCCACTAGATGGCAGCGCTGTATACATATCACTTAGTTCTAATTAATGAAGAATATCTCAGTTAAAGTTTTAAAAACTGCCACTAGATGGCAGCGCTGTATACATGTCACTTAGTTCTAATCAACGGAAGTATACTTAAGCAATATATGTTCTCTGGGATGGCGGGCGGGTACAACCTTTACCACACAACAAACAACCTCACGTTTCTTATCTAAGAGAGTCTTAAATAAAAAAGAAAAAATAAGGGGGATAAGTTCCCCGGGGGGAAGTAAATTGCCCGGCGGTGATATAAATAATATATATTTTGTTTTTAAAGGTGTAATATTATTTTTATAGAATCTACAGATCTAGGTAAAGCCCTCCCGCCAACCCAGAGAGACATATATTATTTACATGTACTTTCATTGATTAGTACTAAGTGACATGTATACAGTGCTGCCATCTGGTGACAGTTTTCAAAACTATTTGAGATATTCTTCATTATAACTAAGTGACTTGTATACTGCCATCTAGTAGTAATGGCGTAAATCTTGAAAGTGTAAAAATATGGTAACCACTAACTTTAGTTGGTTGTACACAGTCTCTATTTTATCACATTTTGTGTTATTTGGAGCTGTTGTGACAACATACTACTTGGTTCCGCACCGAGATGGCGACCCTTATTGTTTACGTATACTTTCATTGATTAGAACTAAGTGACATGGATACAGTGCTGCCACCTAATGACAGTTTCCACAACTTTATTTGATACATCCTTCATTAGAACTAAGTGACATGTATACAGTATACATATATCAAATAAAGTTGTGGAAACTGTCATTAGGTGGCAGCACTGTATCCATGTCACTTAGTTCTAACCAATGAAATTATACGTAAACAATAAGGGTCGCCATCTCGGTGCGGAACCAAGTAGTATGTTGTCACTAGCAGCTCCAAATAACACAAAATGTTATAAAATAGAGACTATATTTTCACACTTTCAAGATTTACGCCACTACTATTAGATGGCAGTATACAAGTCACTTAGTTATAATGAAGAATATCTCAAATAGTTTTGAAAACTGTCACTAGATGGCAGCACTGTATACATGTCACTTAGTTCTAATAAATGAAAGTACATGTAAATAATATATGTCTCTCTGGGTTGGGGGGAGGGCTTCTTTACCTAGATCTGTAGATTCTATAAAAATAATATTACACCTTTAAAAACACAATATATATTATTTATATCACCGCCGGGCAATTTACTTCCCCCCCCGGGGAACTTACCCCCTTTTTTTTATTTAATCTGTTAGATAAGAAACGTGGGGTTGTTTGTTGTGTGGTAAAGGTTGTACCCACCCGCCATCCCAGAGAACATATATTGCTTAAGTATACTTCTGTTGATTAGAACTAAGTGACATGTATACAGCGCTGCCATCTAGTGGCAGTTTTTTAAACTTTAACTGAGGTATTCTTCATTAATTAGAACTAAGTGATATGTATACAGCGCTGCCATCTAGTGGCAGTGGCGTAAAAGTTCTTGAAGGTATGAAAATCATATAACACAGACACTTTTATTTAATTGAGGAAACAAAATCTATTTTATTTATATAACTGCCGGGCTAATTGCTTCCCTCGGGGAACTCTTCCCCTTTATTATCTTTAAGATACTGTTGACTGATGTTCATGATGATTAGTTAGGTTATGTGGTTAGGGTTGTGCCCGCCCGCCAACCCAGACATAGAGGTAATACTTAAGTATACTTTCATTGATTGAAACTAAGTGACATGTATACAGTGCTGACATCTAGTGGCAGTTTTTGTAGTTTGATAACATATTCTTTGGGCACTGGAACTAATTAAATATTAAAATTAAAACTAAGTGACACGTATACAGTGTTGACATCTAGTGGCAGTTTTTGTAGTTTGATAACATATGCTTTGGGCACTGGAACTAATTAAATATTAAAAGTGTAAAAATAATATTACACTTTAAACCGCTTTTATTATTTAACACAAAAACAAAG
Source organism: Tillus elongatus (assembly GCA_964006375.1). NCBI lineage: Eukaryota > Metazoa > Arthropoda > Insecta > Coleoptera > Cleridae > Tillus > Tillus elongatus. The sequence goes on from OZ023265.1 coordinate 42,273,481, forward strand.
TATCTTTAATTTACATCACTGCTGGGCTGATTGCTTCCCCAGGGAACTATTTCCTTTATTACTTTCGAGAATCTGTCTGTTCAATGGGGGATGTGATGATCAATTATGTACCTATCCGCTAACCCAGAGAACATACGTTACTTAAGTACATTTTCATTGATTAGAACTAAGTGACATGTATACAACGCTGCCATCTAGTGACACTTTTTTGAATTTCAATCGATCTTTCTCATTACGTTAATTACTAAAGTGTATTTTAATTATCTTAGTAGACTGTTGTTGCATAAAAAAGCCTACAGTCCACGAGAATGAGATTAAGTTTCACATGACCTAATATTTTTACTTCAACACAGAAATTGAATCATTTTAAACTGCTACCGAAGATTTTTTTTCAGAAAAGTAATATCCATTGGGGGAATGACCGTGTGGTTGTGGCCTAAAGCCAAAATTGTAACCTCCGACATTGATTGCCTACATTCACCTGGATTGATTCATACAAAGTAGCTTGTATACATTGCTGGCATCTGGTGACACCTTAAAACTTCAAATTCACACAAGTCAGCTGGTTTTATCATTAAAAGCCGCGCCAATCTTAGTAAATGTTTATAATTAACATTGTGTCACTTTATTTTCTAAACACAGTGTTTCAAACACACGAATCGCCTTATTTTACATGTTTTAATGTTACATTAATACATGTCTACCTCACATTTAACGGCCAAACTAATATAGGCAATACAATAAGCGTTAGGAAATTTTAAACTTTTAGTTTACATTTACGTAACTAACAATACAAGGCAAATTCTAAAATTAAAATTATACAATATTATAGTACTCCAAACAACTCCTCGTTCTTCTGTGATCCTGATACACGAAGTCAATTTTGTGTAAAATTTTCGTAAATTCTTATATAACGCTTAAAAATACTAACTAAGAAACAAAATCTATTTTATTTATATCACTGCCGAGCAATTGCTTCCCCCGGGCATGATTCCCCTTTTCTAATTTTTGAAGAAACTATTGGTTAGATTGGTGTTCATGATGATTAGTTAGGTTGTGTGATTAGGGTTACACCGGCCATCAACCCAGAGATACATAGTATACTTTCATTGATTAGAACTGAGTGACATGTATATAGTGCTGACATCTAGTTGCAGTTTTTGAAGTTTACTATATTCTTTTGAAGTTTCTTACGAAACTAATTAAACCTTGGTGGACACTGGAACTAATTAAAACTTGAAAGTATAAAAATAATATTACACTTTAAAAACGCTTTAATTTAACACAAAACAAAGTATATATTATTTACATGTTGTGTGTGTTAAATGAAATTGTTTCTAGTTGTGATATTTAAACTTTCTAAATTTCTCTATTACATTACAGTTCTCTGCAATTAGTTTTAGTGACTTGTTATAGATGGCGCCATCTCCGTTATAAATGAGATTCTACGCTAAAATGAAAGTCATTATTACTAGTTTAGAAAATTTATTAAAAAGTAGATACAGAGCAAAAATAACCAATCGCATGGCATCCCATATTCCAATTTTTAACCAACTTTAAATAAGAAGGTGGTTATAAGTTCGTCTGTATGTATTTTTTTAAATACAACAAACCTAGAGCTACTACTGATAATTCATTAGGTATGCATAATGTTCAGGCTTACATATTTAACAATACATTAAAATCAATATTACAAACACCATTTAAAGAACGGAAAGCAACCAGGTATACATAATCCTTACGAGACCTTGTAAAGCTTGTTGCCTCCCGAGATGCTTATTGACTTATTTTTTGATAAAACAAATATAATTTTGACAAAAAAAAACTATATGCTATAATTCAAACTGACACAGAAAAAATAAAACAACATATGGTAAGTAAGACTAGATGCATTCTCGCAACAATTAGAACCGTAGACCGGTTTCGCTCTCATTAGAGCTCTTCAGTACGGCATACTAATTGCAGCAAAAATGCACCAAAAATAACACGGCTATCGTATAGCCAGTCTCAAAACACTAAGTGAGTAGCGAACGTGTCGCCACCTAGTTCGGAACCAAGTACTATGTTGTCACGCCCGCTCCAAATAATACAGAGTATTAAAAATAGAGACGGTATACAACTAACTAACAATTTAAAAAATTGTTAGCCCTGGCCCATTTCTACCCCAATATAGGGACAAAGTATGTAAGACTAGATGCATTCTCGCAACAATTAGAACCGTAGACCTGTTTCGCTCTCATTAGAGCTCTTCAGTACGGCATACTAATTGCAGCAAAAATGCACCAAAAATAACACGGCTATCGTATAGCCAGTCTCAAAACACTAAGTGAGTAGCGAACGTGTCGCCACCTAGTTCGGAGCGGGCGTGACAACATAGTACTTGGTTCCGAACTAGGTGGCGACACGTTCGCTACTCACTTAGTGTTTTGAGACTGGCTATACGATAGCCGTGTTATTTTTGGTGCATTTTTGCTGCAATTAGTATGCCGTACTGAAGAGCTCTAATGAGAGCGAAACCGGTCTACGGTTCTAATTGTTGCGAGAATGCATCTAGTCTTACATACTTTGTCCCTATATTGGGGTAGAAATGGGCCAGGGCTAACAATTTTTTAAATTGTTAGTTAGTTGTATACCGTCTCTATTTTTAATACTCTGTATTATTTGGAGCGGGCGTGACAACATAGTACTTGGTTCCGAACTAGGTGGCGACACGTTCGCTACTCACTTAGAACATATGGTAAGCTATATAACAATTTCTAAAAACTTAGAACTATTATTGAGAATTAAATAATGCACATGTTTACATTTATTTAATGTAACTAATATAACCATTGAAATGTAATTTACACTGGAAGGGACCCGGCAGTACTCTCAATATCAATTTTTTGAGGCACAAGTGAAATCGACAATAAAAGGAGAGATTATCTCTGTTGCACTCACACAGAGATAACGCTAATTTGTAATATTTGTATAATTTTCTAATTTTTCTACCTGGTTTTGTTTTATTTGTAGATCAACCCGTTTGGTAACACTAACAGTTGTTTTAAAATAATAAAAAAACTGTTAAATATTGCCATAGCGTTAATGAGTAAGAAATAGGTATCATCTCTATTGAAAATTTGCCCAATTTGCCATTCATGTGAGGGCACTTTCAGTTAAAAGTTACATTTCAATGAATATAACACATATACTCTTAAACTAGGAGGGCATTCAGCCATAAAAACTTTCAAATGAATTCATAACATTCATTTAAAAGTGTATATGGCTGTTAGGTTGTCCCTAAAATGTCTGGGATATATTTGAACAACTTTTTACCCATATTTTATCAAGTAATGTAATTGAAACATTATATGTATAAATTCATCTTCATAGAATTTTATTGTCGAATCTTCAATATTCTATAGCTTCTTTGGGCGTTTCTTTTGCGAAGACCTCTTCCTCTACCATATCTAGGCTGCCGTTATTTTCGTGTACTGAGGACCAAAACTAAAACAAAGAAATATCTAGAGTGTCCAAACTTTATATGCATAAAGGTTATTTGCATGTTTTGGGTTAAAGCATCACAATACGTGTTTATTTTATGTGAATTTTCTTAAAAAAAATTACTGAGGAGATCTCGACTTTAGAATTTTGAAAAAATTTCTTCAAATAAGCGAGAACTAGGCCCCTTAGGGTCAGTTACATATATATATATATATATATATATATATATATATATATATATATATATATATATATATATATATATATATATATATATATATATAGGGAGAAAGGTTTAAGGGCAAAGCCGCAAGGAGACAAACGCAGACACGTGTTTCAGGCTAATTAGCCATCATCAGTACGGTATAGCCAGGTGAAGATGGTAACACTCTGGATGAAGATGGAAAAATATACGGAGTCCCAACAGGCAACCAGTGCACAATTGCAGCAACATTTGGAAGACCCTCAATCCGAGGGAAACAACCAAAAAAGCTACTTTAGTTAATATAACTTCCTGGGCTCCGGATGTTCACGCAGGTGATTTCTTTGCCTCCGTAGTATAGTACATAAATGCCGTGTTATCAATCCTGTTTTAGTTTATATATATATATATATATATATATATATATATATATATATATATATATATATATATATATATATATATATATATATATATATATATATATATATATATATATATATATATATATATATATACATTGACCCCCTGACCCTGGAGATGGCTTCTAGGGGTCCTATATAATTCGGGCTCATTTGCAAAAAAAAATTCAAAATTCAAAAGTCAGGTGAATTAGTCAATTTTTTTCTACAAAAATTCACTAAAAGAACCTACAACACGTATCGCCATCGGGTTGTTGCTTCATGAGAAATTCAATTTAACCAACTTCAATGGTAGTGGTAGATAATTCCATAACAGTATTTACGTCTATTGTGGTAATTATAAATTTTATAAAATATATAATTATGGTGGCCTGACTGCAGCTGACTACATTGACAGTTTTGGCACTAGTATCTTTACCTCTGTGTCTAACTGTCTAACAAAAAGTTTCTTGAGTTCTGTCAAATGTGGCATTAGAAGTGTGTTAATAAATAAATGTATTGTGATGTGTAAAGTGAATATTTGATATAATTTTATTATCTAATGTCGATTAAAATTAATACAGCAATTTGAAATCCGTTACAGGAAGTTAATTTAAAGTAGGAGTTCTTTTTGAACGTCATTTTGTTAAACAAAAATCGGATTCTTTCCAAGAAGTTTAGGAGACGTAATACAACTGCAAAATCATGCCCCTATTCGGAAAATCGCAAAAAAGCCCTGCTGATGTCGTCAGGGCACTGAAGGAAGCCGTAAGTAGCCTAGAAAAGGGGGATAAAAAGGCCGAAAAGGCCCAGGAAGATGTCAGCAAGAATCTGGTTTTAATCAAGAATATGCTTTATGGAACTTCTGATGCTGAACCACAGGCGGATATTATAGTTGCACAACTAGCTCAGGAACTTTATAACAGCAATTTATTACTATTATTAATACAAAACCTAAACCGTATTGATTTTGAAGGAAAGAAAGATGTGGCACAAGTGTTCAACAATATTCTCCGAAGACAGATTGGAACTCGATCTCCGACAGTGGAGTACATTTGTACGAAGCCAGAAATTCTTTTTACTCTAATGAGTGGGTTAGTTGCTTATAAATGTTCAGACAAAGCAAGCAGTTATATGTTTCCCAAATTTTAGGTACGAACACCAAGAAATAGCATTGAATTGTGGAACTATGTTGCGCGAATGTGCTAGATATGAAGCCTTAGCAAAGATAATGCTTTACTCTGATGATTTTTATAATTTTTTCCGATATGTTGAAGTTTCTACGTTTGACATAGCCTCTGATGCATTTTCTACTTTCAAGGTAAGTTTTGTTTTACAGAATTATTGTTAAAAATTTGAAAGACAGTTAGGTAGTCATGTTAGATAGTAATATATTTATGTTGAACTTCTGATTCTAATCTAAAGTCTAGATATTTAACATCTGTTAGTTTTCAAAATTCACTACAGAAAGTTCAAACTATGCAGCAGTGACAAAAACAATAAGTTATTTAATTATGTATATTCTACATACAGACTTGGAGACTACTTCTCTGGCTTCACTGTTGGTTTTCGTTTTTGTAGGTGAAGGACGTAGCCAGCGTGTAAGCTAACTGGAGCAAGTGGCACTTACGAATTCTGGATGTTCTAGGATGTTCTTCAACGTTTCTGTGACTATAGTTTCGCTGCTTGACAGCATTCTCATCCAGAATTCGCAAGGGCCACTTGCTCCAGTTAGCTTACACGCTGGCTACATCCTTCACCTACAAAAACGAAAACCAACAGTGAAGCCAGAGAAGTAGTCTCCAAGTCTGTATGTAGTATGGACAAGTTTCACCAAGTAAGGGCAACAACAATCAATGAATATGTATATTCTGTTTCCTGTATTACAAATTTTTTTACATGGCATTCACAATTTTTGTTACAACAGATTTGATGTGTATTAAATGACAATTCAAAGATACGATTAAGGTTGCTATTAGAGAATTACTTAAATAATCGTTAATTTTATCTTTTAAGGGAGAAAGCTGGCCGTTCCGCCTTTGTAACCTTGACCTTTGATATATATTGTGATCCTCCCATGTAGTTCTCTACAGCACCCTGTCCAGACTTATCCTTTTTATCAGGTCCCACTGCTTTGTTTTTCCACCACTCCAGTATTTGCCTTTAGCTCCATTCATTAGTGGATCCCTGTATGCTTGGCCTGGTTAGACTGCAAAAATGTTCGGGGCCTGGATGTGCTTTCTTTGGCCAGTTCATTTGCCTTATTCCCCTTATGACCCTTGTGTACTAAAATTTATACCAGTGTCACTTTGTTTTAACTTTCCAGCTGTTTTAACTTTCCAGCTATATCAGGGTTGTTTCTTAGACAGTCTCATACTACCTTTGAATTCCAGGTTAGGCTGTCAATATGACAATTGATTCAGTATTTGGCCAGTCTTTGCATTATAGTCTTCATTTGGCAACCTAGTATTGCGACCATTTTGGTCTGAATTATTGTCGTTGGTTCCCTTAGGGCTACTGAAATTTTAGCTGTTAGACTGATCCTGTAAAGCCCTGATCCAACACATAATTGACTCTTGGATCTGATGGTTAACCAGACTACTTGTGTTGTCACTGGATTTAAGGAGGAATAAACTATCTGTGGTTTTTTTTCAAACCTACTTTCAGTTGTGTGGTTAACTATTGTATTTTTTATAATTGCCAACATCCATTCAATTTGGCTATATCTATTAGCTTATATGTTTGACGTGATTGGTACAATCATTTGTTTTACTTAACCATTTAAAGAATAAGATCCCAAAATGTTTTAAACCAGAAACCTCCGTTTTTTTGTAGTGGCTTGCTCCTAGTTAAAGTTAGTCAAAATATAGTACTTTTTTACACTTTGATTGACTGTTTTCTTAATTTAAGCGACTTAGTCTTGTTTTCTATCTCATAAGAGATGCACCAGCCCTAGACCCATCACAATGAACAACCAAGTTATTCAAAGTAATGAGTCCTTTTCACTTGTTGGCATTTCTATGGATCGAAATCTCAATTGGCACCAACATCAATTGCAGAAGCGGCTGCCAAGAAATTAGATTTCCGGGCTCACAAATACTTTTCGCCATCTCTATACCTTATATACTTGACAAATAAGGCCAAACCTCGAATACTGCTCCCACATCTGGGGTGCGGCTGCCGCTTCTACACTCGCTATCCTGGACTCCATTCAGAAGAGAGCTATATGTCTCAGCGGTGACCCTACCCTCACCCAAAGTGTACACCTTGTGTTGGTTTCTGACCCAGGACTTAATGGCTCCCCTGGCAGTGCTCTTTGACACACCCAGAGCCGGTTCTAGTCCCTATACATGGTTCTGCTGACCCTCTCTTCGCGAGACTGTCAGCTTCTTCATTGCCTTTGACCCCCGAGTGACCCGGCACCCAGATGAGGGTCACCTCATTCTGCCCAGCCAGGTCGCTCGTCTCCTCCCGCCATGACTCGCGGTCGGCGATTTCCACTGTAAACTTGTTTTCCCTGCACATTTGCGGGCTCGCGAAGTCTGTCCTCATTTCAAGCATGGGCTCCTTCACGATCTTCTGAATTTTGCAGTGGCACCTGAAGCCTGGGTTGATCTTCAGTGACGTGCCGTTGGTGACCTCTCTCTCTTTTATAGATATCTGCACGGGCACTGCTCAGAGGAGCTTTCTTCCATAGTTCCCCCACCTGCTGCCCCCAACAGATCCACCAGGGGAACAGAGCAAATGCATCCTTTTACTGTCCATGTCACCAGAGATAAAACATCTTGTTATGCCCGCTATTTTGTTCCCAGGACTTCCAAGTTGTGGAATTCCTTACCAGCACATGTTTGTCCTTCTCCTCCGAACCACCAAACCTCCAAGTCAAGAATTAGCAAGTTTCCTCTTTCCTCCTTGTCGACACCCACGGTATGATAGTATTTAGGCTGTAAGCCCTCGTGGTGTGTTGTTGAAATATAATAATTATAGTACAAAGAAACTAAAATTAAGTTAAAAAAATATATATACAACAATGTTCGCATATATCATCCAAGTCACTAAACGTTTCTGCAAATAGATTTGCTTAATTCTATTCTCTTTATAAATATTTACATCATAATTGAATCTGATAATGACAATTATACTGGTGCCTTACCCTAATTTGATTAAGTTTGGTATACAAGTTGTCCTTTTAAAGACTATACCACTTAACAAACTTGAAAATTTAGATGAATGAAAAATTTGGGTGATTAGCATATGGAATTTTTTATACAAAAATTCGCTACCACAACACACTTGGTATAATAGGACCATTGTGTTTGGTTGCATTGTTAAATCATTTTTAATATGACTATTAGCGTCGCAATTTATTGATGAAATATCCAACACTGTCTGTTTTGCTCATAAATAGTGAAGACATAATAATTGACTAGGTCAGTTCAATATTTTCTAATCAATAAATTGATTAGTTTTGTCAGTGATGAGTTATTAATATTAATTTATTGTCATGTTATGCACAGAGTTTATGGAACTGAATGGTAAAAATAAGATTGGACTATTGTTAAATATAATCATGTTTGTGTACTTGAATTTAGCATTCTTGTACTCACTACTATTTTTAAATTATTCAGATGAATTAAATTTCTTTAATCCCGTCTAGCAGATATGTTAAGCTTATTGCTGACAAGATATGTGATACATTGCGTTATTAGGTATACATTTTTTTATCTAATTATATAGAACCAGAAAAAAAAAAAATATTTTTAGGAGGTCAAGGACTAACATGTATGTGGATTTAAAAATTTCGGGACGCAGCAAGTGCGTTACAATAGTGAATTTTGATAAGAATTTTACACTATTGGTATGGCATATTTCTAAAAGTAATACTTCTAATTTAAACTGCAAACATACATCAAAGATTGGGTTTAGAGGTCTAATACAAGCTTATTTGAAGAATTTCGCTCTTTCTATTGTCATAACAAAATATTCAAATCTTGTGTTCTAGCTCCTTTTATTTATTTATTTATTTATTTATTTAATTAAACAACCCGAACAGGCAGGAGCCCAGTTACATGGATTTATATAAGAACTAATAAACTAAGAGAAATTAAAAACCATAGATTAAAAATAAAAAAATTAACAAAAAATAACTAAGATGTGGTATCCCCACGAAGTAGGGATTCCCTAGAGGCTGCGGAAAAGGACCCAACATTAGCATGACTAAATATGTCAGTACCGGAAGAATTATATTCTGCACACATAGAATAGAAGGGTGATTTCAAAAGCAAATTAGTTCTGGAAATCAGAAGTAAAAAAGTATGAGTAGAACGAGTCTGACAGCCGTGGAGAGGAGAGCGAAAAGGCAACTGGGAGAGAAGTTCAGGTACATCAATAATTCTGTGAATAAGCTTAAATAAAAAACACTGACCTGAAAGAGTTTGCCTGTCAGCAAGCGACATAAAACAAATCTAGTAACAAATTGTAAGATATGCCTCTTTGAGGATAAACTTTGTCAACAAAATAAGACAAATATTTCGAAACCTATGCTGGACAGATTCTAGAAGCGTAATGTGGCAGGAGTAGAAGGGCACCCAGCAGAAGCTGGCATATTCAACATAAGAACGGACAAAAGCATTATATAGACAGATAAGAGTTTCAGTAGATGAAAAATTCCCAGCGCTTCTAACAACAAATCCTAGGCTTTTCATAGAAATTCTAAGGATACTGTTCAGATGTAAATTAAACTTCAAGTGTGGATCCATGATCAAACCCAAGTCAGTAATATTAGACACATATAAGATTTTCACCATTCACCTTATAAGTGAAACCCTGCAAGTGATGTTTATTGGAAAAAGACAAAACACTACATTTAGAAAGATTTAGAGGTAACTTATTTATGTCACACCATTTCGAAATCCTATCAAGGTTGGGCTGTATTTCCCGACAGTTGACAAGAGAATTGATATTTAGACTTTTTTTTTTAGGTCATCAGCATACAATAAATGAGGAACAGAAAACACAGAATCCAAATCATTAATAAAAACGTTGAAAAGAAGGGGACCAAGTACAGATACTTGTGGGACACCAGAAGAAGCATGAAACAGGTTAGAAGAACAACCAGCATACCAGACATAATGATACCTATTGAGGAGGTAGGATCTAAACAAGGATATAAGACCATTGGAAAGTCCAAAAGAATGAAGCTTAAGTAACAGCAACTCATGATCAACTGAGTCAAATAAAAAAAAACTTTGAATGCCCAAAACTTAATTTTCTATGACGATAGAAAATTTAAATTTGGTGAATCTAGGTACTGTAAGTTTCTTTAAACGAAACTTGTACCTATAACACATTTCGTTAAAGTTACAAAAGCTTCCCAGAAGTAAGTTTAATTCGTGTTTAGAAAAGGAATGTATCGGCCAAATTATAAACGTGACAGGTACTTTTCCTTGTTCATTGCCTGGATGATTTCGTTTTAGTCAACCCAATCGAACCGGTTTTTCAAACAACAAAAAAAGGTTTTTTATAAGAAATTCAGTTAGTGAATTTTCTTAATAAAAATTTACGAATATTAACAATAAAAGATCTCTGCTGAAATGGTTACTTTATCTAACTTGTGTTATTTTCTGTGAGCTTTATTTTGTATAAGAATAAACTAAACCCTGATTTCTTCTGCGATTCATTTTAATAGTTTTTTAACACAGTAAGTGAAAACAAACAAAATGTTCCTGTTCCTGAATTCATAAAATTCAAGATGTCAATTCATTATTCCCATGGTTTTTACTTCAAGTAGCTGATATAAAACTTCCTTATTTTCCCCTCTCACTTTCAGATTAGCATATTTTTGAACATTTTACAAATCAGCGCAGCCGAATATACCCAAAGGCGGTCATTAGGGTGGGATCGCCGCAGTTAGGGTGTGAACGTTCGTTGCACATTAGGATGTTGTGGCGATCCCGCCTTACGTGTGTTATTTTGTTTGGTTATCGCTGCATTATGATGTATGCCTGTGGTATATGTGACAAGTGACTACTCTGTCTTTGTCTGGCACCATACTTTAACCACTTAAGTTGTTTCAATTCATGTCTTTCAGATTTTATTTTTAATTTGGAGAAAACTAAAAGCTCAGTAAACAAAATTACTCAAAATTCACAACAGAGGTGTATTTACTTCATTTCTAGCTATATGTAAAGTCTCATTCCAGTTACTTTAATACTTTCAAAAATATAGCGTATTCAAAAATCTTTTTGTATATTTTTTGGGGAAAATATGTCGCTTATAGCTGATTTATGAACTTGCCCGCGATTGAAACGAAATGAAGACATGTGCCAAATTTTGTTCAAATCAGTTGATAATTTTTTTAGTTATCGATCGGACACAAACACAAACATATGATATATATATATATATATATATATATATATATATATATATATATATATATATATATATATATATATATATATATATATATATGTATATGTATATATATATATATATATACATAACAAATAAAAATTCAAACCGACCTTGGATATGGGTTCTAGGGGCCCTCATTCGCGCTCATTTTAAAAAAAATTTCGAAAATTATTAATAAAAAAAGTTCGGGACACAGCAAGTGTGTTACAGTAGTGAATTCCCATAGGAATTTTGCACTATTAATATGGCAGATTACTAAAATGTATACTTTAAATTGAAATGGACCTTAGAGATCGGTTAGGTCCCAATTGGCGCTTATTTAAAGAAAATTTTAGAAAGTCTTATCATTGATACCTCTTTATTATCATAAAAATCCAAGCGATTTATAAGGAAAAATACCTGCAACGTTTATTATTTGGCAGGTACATTCCTTTTGTAAATAAAAATTAAATTTTCGATAAATTTGCAAATTAGCACACGGGGGACTTTAGAATTTTTTTTCAAAAACATGCTTAGAATCCTTTCTGGATGCAGATACCAGAAGAAAAATTTCTTGCAAACAGCCACCAAGAAAATTACGGGACCAGGAGTAAATAGGGGTGCTGGGCGGGGAAGAAGATAAAAAGGAAATGTTAGTGGAAAGTGCGAAAAAACCAGCTTAGTTGGACCTCTATAAGCTGCCTTTATCCCATTTTGTAGCTCTACTTCCTTAAAATCCTGCCTACTCCGCCCAGAACCCCTATTCACTGCAGGCCCATAATTTTCTTGGGAGTTGTTCCCAAGAAATTTTTCTTATTTATGTAGTGAGGATGGTTGTAGGCATGTAGAAGAGGAGGAGAACCCCCGAGACAGCAGCGAACCAAGATTTTCAATTTACGTTTGAATTGTAATCTCATTATTTTGTTTAAAATATTTTTCCAAAAATGAATTTGAGGTTGCCTTATTTGTCAGTCTCACATAGAGAGCTACAATATTTTATCATTTAAAAAAGTATGGATACAGCAACAGTAAATAAGTGTTAAAAAGGGTCTTCTGAGTTCAGCAACGGTAGAGAATTTTCTTAAAAATATTTCAAATCTGATAACTAAATTTTCCATTAAGCTAGAATATTCAATCTTGAACCATAGTAAAACCTATGTAAACACAACGTGGGTATTAAATTAAAGAAAAATAACAATGAGCTTCGCGGATAACTACAAATTTGTTTTAAGAAACCCTTTTTGTTATTTTATTTGCAAATCTATTTCGATTGGGTTGACTAAAACAAAACCACCCAAGTAATTAGTAAGGAAAAGTACCTGCCCTATTTATAATTTGGCAGGTACATTCCCTTTGTAAATAATTATTTTTTTTCTGGAAAACTTTTGTAACTTTAGTGAAATTTGTAACAAATTTTTTTTAAAGAGACAGTACTTACATATATCTCTACCAAATTATAATTTTCTAGCCCCATAGAAAATAGAAAATTTTCAAGTAATTGCCAACATCTCTAAAACCGATCTCCAAGGTCTATTTAAATTTAAAGACTTAGTTTTAATAAACTTCTTATGAAAATTCACTACTATAATGCACTTGCTGCGTCCCGAACTTCATGATTACTTTACGGAAGCACTGTATATGAAATGTTAACGAAAGCGAACTAGGAAAGTGACTTGAACTTTCTATCCTACAAGAAATTAATTTCCTAAAACGCTACTATATAATGTATTGTCATGTCCTCTAAAACCGACCTCTTTAAATTTAAAGAATTAGTTTCAATAATATACCTTGCTATAATGCACTATAATGCCAGGGGTTCAGGGCACCCGTGATGTTTGGAAAACCTTTAGATTTAGTGCGGGAGGTCAAATATCTGGGGGTGATCCTGAACCCCAAACTAACATGGGAGTCGCAAATAGAACGAGTAGTGAGGAAGGGAGTAGCGACCCTCTGGCAGCTGCGTCGTGTGATAGGGAGGACCAGGGGACTTAGTCCCCGGATCTTTCATTGGATCTACACTGCGATCGTCAGGCCGATAATCCTCTATGGGACGTTGGTCTGGTGGTGTGGTGTGAACCTAACTACCAGCAGGAAGCTGGCCAAACTCCAAAGGCTGGCAATCCTGGGTATCACAGGCGCTATGAGGATGACACCCTCAGCCGCGCTAAAGGTCCTGTTGATGCTGCCACCGCTTCCCATCTGTATCAGAAGGGAGGCTATGGCGTCGCATCTTAGAATGCGAGACTCAGGAAACTGGTGCGGAGAGGGAGCAGTAATGGGGCATGCAAGAGTCGCCAAGGAGGTGGAAAAGGAAATTCCCATTTCCGTCATAAAGGTGCGGTATGCCGAGGATGATATTAGGTTGACTAGGCCATACACCCTCAGGATCCCCAGTAGAGATCAGTGGAGGGAAAATGAGGTTGAATTCCAGCCCGCAAGCCTGGTCTGTGTCACCGACGGATCGCGGCTGGAGGACCAACAATCCTCCCGGGGCAGGAATATACATCGAGGGCCTGGGGGGGTGCGCGAGAGCTATGCTCTTGGCGCATATACCACGGCATTCGAAACAGAGGTGTATGCTATCCTGTCTGTGGCCAATAGACAGGATGTGAAGAGGAGTCCGCAGAAATGTGTGTACATCTGCTCGGATAGCCAGGCGGTCCTCCGGGCAGTCTGCGCGGCGAGAATCAGGTCAACACTGGTTCAGGAGTGCGCTGACGCCCTCAGAGGACTAGCCAGGACGAAGGAGGTGCAACTGGTGTGGGTTCCGGGACTGTGGCGTGGAATGAGGTGACGAATAATCTCGCAAGACTCGGTTCCCGGCGGCCGTTCTGTGGCCCGGAGCCTGCGATAGGCATAAGTAGGAAGACAGTCTCTATCGCCTTAGACAGGTGGACCGAGAAAGCAATGGAGAGGCACTGGGGGTCGGTTGGTGGCTGCAGGCAGGCTAGGGATTTCGTGGAGGGGCCGGACAGAGATAAAGCTGTCTGGCTACTCGGAAGGAGTCGACCTACGCTTCGCCGCATCCTTGGGGTGCTGACAGGCCACTGCGCCCTTAGAAGACACCTCACATTGATAGGTGTCGAGAGGGCTCCCATTTGCCAGGAATGTGGCGAGAATGAAGAAACGTCTTAGCACTACCTGTGTGAATGCGAGGCTTTTGGGAGTCTTCGAGCAGAATTGTTCGGATCGAGGACTCTGCAGAGGAATCAGGTAAGTACCGTCCAATTGAAGACCGTCACGGCCTTCATCTCGAGGTCGAGGCGGTTTGGCGACGGAACCGAGGAAGAGTAGAGCATGGTTGCTGTGGTTGGCAAAAAGGGCCCATTATGGCCTACTTGCGTGGCGTTGGCCTCCCCACCACTGATACATAATGCACTTGCTGCGTCCCGAACTTTTTCTCTATAAAAGGGATATTTCCTTAAAATTTCTTTATTGCCCTCCCTAAACGTTGATCTTTTCACTAAAAACTATATTTTCAGTCTAAAGCTTTACTTGGGGCTGTTCATCAAGCTACAAATATGGTGCATTTTATTGAATCCCGCACTTAAAAAACAATTACTCCACAAGAAAACATTAAGTCATTTTTTAATTTCATGTCATCTGTTACTCTAATGTCGTAATTGTTGACAAACGATTTAATCAGTTTTCTGGATTTTACTGGGCGAGTTTTCTCGATCGCTGTTTCGGGTAGTATGTTGTATGCGTGTTATTTGATTGAATTTTGAATAATGTAGTATGTAATGATCCACACATTACAGATGCCTGTCTGTCTTTGTCAGGCATTGGTATTTAACCATTTAAGTCGTTTCAATTCACGTTTTTCAGATATTATTTTAGTAAATTTTCGTAGAATAAATGATGAGAACTAATGAGAAGATCTCGACTTTTGAAGATAAAAAAAAATCCTTCAAATGAGCGTGAACTAAGCCCCCTAGAACACATATCCCGTGTCAGTTACAATTTGTATATGTTTATATAAATATATGTATCACTGAGTGAAGATTGGAACCTGTGATGAGCACTGAGAAGTACAATTTGGAGAACCCTATTCATCACAATACAGTTTTTTGTGACCTGATGATCGTTTGGCCAACAAAGTTAGCGTCATCAGAGGGATGAATAAACTAAGTCAGGTCAAAAAAAAACTGTTGTGATGAATTGGGTTCTCCAAATTGTACTTATATGTATCACACTGATAACGCAAAAAATAATGGGCTGATTTTGATTACATTTTGTGAGTACCCTCCTTTTGTAAGTGGCTTGGATAAGTTGGTTAGCCAGAAAAATCAGACAAGTTTTCTGTCTTCCTTCGTATTGGCTTGGGTTTAAATGTAAAAATGTAATTTGATTTCAACATTTACTGCACAGAATTTGAGAAGAAGCACATTTTAGTCAGAATATTAATTTTGCAAAAATAGCCCCTTCGGCATGTTAATAGTAATATATTTTTATTTCAGTAGAGAAATGTAAAGTGTGATACCAATTTTAAATCTTAATTAAACAGGCAAATTTTTAAAACAAATCGTAGGTCTTGTGTTATACAAAAATTTTACACCACCAATTGTTATAACCGTGCCATGTAAATTTTGCACAGTCAGAAAAATATTTTCTTTCCAAACAAATACAACTGCTGTTGAAAGCTTATGTCACTCATATCATGGTACATTTATTAAGGCATATTATGTAATAGGTGAAAACCGTTGCTTAAAAATGTTTAATTCTTTTTTTTTCAGGAATTATTGACTAGACACAAAGTACTATGTGCAGACTTTTTAGAAACAAATTATGACAAAGTCTTCAGTCACTATCAGAGATTGTTGAATTCCGAGAATTATGTTACTCGTCGTCAGAGTTTAAAACTTCTTGGAGAGCTATTGTTGGACAGACATAATTTTACAGTAAGTTTTGTCAAAAAGGAATCTCAAATGTGTAATTTATGTTAATTTTTTCGTGATTGAAAATTTTAGGTGATGACAAAGTATATATCAAATCCAGACAATCTTAAATTAATGATGAATATGCTAAAAGAAAGGTCTAGGAATATACAGTTTGAAGCCTTCCATGTATTTAAGGTGAGTATTCAATAATTGTTGTACCAATTTGCATTAATGTCCAAACTTTGATAATGCGTAAAGTTAAAAAGTTTCGCTTTCAATTGTTTTCCAAAGTTTATTCAAGTGCTAAAGGATTCAGGGTGGTCCAAAAGAAAATTCGTTTTCTATTGTGCTGTAGTTTATGGATGCTAAGTGGGAGAAATGCGCACATATCATCGATGTGTAGCTTTGTTTTGGGAATTTCAGTACACGGTGTGCTTCATCATAGCCTTTTACGAAAATAATCGTTCACATGTGGTTGTTGGTCGCATGTTTCATAATCATTACTGACTGCATTACATTAATGAGTGTCCGAGCTCAAATCTGATTAAACAGTGGATTGGAAGATTTGAGAGAACTCGTTAACGCAAAAACTCCACCCCCAAGATCGCCCAGGGACTTCACTAGCTATTAAAAATGTTCAATGGGTGAATGAATTAGTCCGTGCTAATCCAAGAATGTCAACTCGCAAATGTTCATCAATTGTTAGTATTCCGAAGATGAGTTTGTAAATAATTTTACACCTTGATCTAAAACTACACCCCTGACAAGCTTTAATTAGTTCAAGAAGTAAGAGATGCCGACATTGAAAGAAGACTAGATTTCGCAAGTCTAATGTTAATAAGGCTTATATTCGATACGAAACCAATGGAAACATGAGGGCTCATATTTATTCGAGAAGCATATATTCTAACAGTTTCAAGTGTACATCTTGAGGTGGATTTGCTTTGTTAAAAGTAACCTGCACAAGTTTATGATGAACTCATTTTACCAGGAACATAACACACGCCATAACACAGTATTAAGATGTAAGGCTAGATGCATCGCAACAATTAGAACCGAATACCGGTTTTGCTCTCATTAGAGCTCTTCAGTACGGCATACTAATTCCAGCGAAAATACACCTATAAAGTAATACTGCTATAGTAGCCAGCCTTTCAACACTCAGTGAGTGGTGGACGTGCCGCCACCTAGTTGCGGAACCAAGTAGTATGTTGTCATGCCAGCTCCAAATAACACAAAGTGTTAAAAAAATAGAGACTGTATACAACTAACTAACAATTTAGTAAATTGTCAGCCCAGGCCCATTTCTACCCTAATATATGGATAAAGTATGTAAGGCTAGATGCATTGTCGCAACAATTAGAACCGTAGACCGGTTTCACTCTCATTAGAGCTCTTCAGTACAGCATACTAATTGCAGCGAAAATACATCTATAAAGTAATATGGCTATAGTAGCCAGCCTTTCAACACTCAGTGAGTGGTGGACGTGCCGCCAGCTAGCTGTGGAACCAAGCGTGTTCTATTAAAAAAATAAAGCGTGTATCACCAACGACTTATGGGCCACCCTGTAATTGTCAAAATAGGTTCACAAGATATAGCTCGAGACACCCTATAATTAACCTATATACTTTTTCCTCATATATTTTATAATAACGGATATATTGAGCTTTACCCTAGAAATGCGTCACCCTGTATATGTGTAAACAGGCAAAAATTGAAACTGACCCCGTATATGGGGTTTAGGGGTTCTAGTTCGCGCTCATTTGAAGAAATCTTTTTCAAATTCATCAGTCGTGGTCTTCTTAATGAGTTTTTTTTTACGAAAATTTGCTAAAATATAGACTATTAAACTATAAACTCTATAGCGGAAACTACTACCGAAGCATCAGAAAGAGGGTCTACTGGAATGGGTTTTCCGAAAATATTTTAATCAAATGAAGGACAATGATGGTTGAAGCTGAAACTTAAGGCTTTGTGAAACGCCTTTATTAAGAGGTTTTTTCGAGATAATCCGTATTTGCTTCAAATTCGTTGTCTGAAAATTGCAAATTTTGACATTTCAAATCGCGACTTTGACGTTTTAAGAAGAAAAATTATAAAATATTCAAAATATTTTTTCTGCTACTTCTTGACACTTTTGCGCCAAGAAAATTTAACTGTTGTATGTAATATTAAATTGGTTTTGTTAATCACAAAAAATATTTTTTTCTTGTGCTTTCCTCTGACCGCCAGTGGCACCCATTTTTTTTCTTTGAATGCCTATAACTTTTTTTTTTTTTGTTCTAACGTAGGAATCTGAATTTTGGTGTGTAGGGTAAGTTTGATAGTAGGAACATATGTGTCAAATTTGGTTGTCACAGCTCTGTTATTTTCGGAGATACAAAAATTTTCCGAAAGAAAACCCAAAATTTTTCCGGAAAAACTGGTCCAATTTTCCTGGCTAACGAACTTATCCAAGCCACTTGCAAAAGAAAGGTACAGACCACATTTCATCAAAATCGGCCCATTCTTTTTTGAGTTATCGGTGTGACACATAAATATATAAATATATATAAACACATAAAGTCTGAAACCGACCTCAGATTTGGGTTACAGGGGTTCCAAATAGCGCTCATTTTACGAAAAATTCGCTAAAACGGGTAAAAAAAATACTAATGGAGGGAGCCTTCTACAGCACCAGAGAATTATTGGATTTTGAATATGAATTATAGCCATCTGCGTTTAGTATTACCTTGGGTCTGTTGTTTTGCTCTATCTTAATTAATTAGTATGTCTTATTGTTAAGTTTTACTACTTTATATGTGTATATCTTATTCTTTTTATTAATTGATTCTCATGATGATATGTTTTGGTTGTTTGCTTTTGTACTTTATATTTTATAACCTTAGTGTACTTGAAATACCCATGACTTGCTATATGCACTGTATTGTGCCCAAAGAGGTTAATAAAATATTTATTTATTTTATAATTTTCGTAACTTTGGCGATATTCTTTTCTCAGATGAACCCCTTTTCAGTAAATGTTTATGTAAACAAACAGAATTGTCGTTATTGGAGCACCAAATCCATACCTGAAACATCAAAAACCACTTCACTCTTCAAACGTTACTGTTTGTGCCACAATTGCAAAGTGGGAATGCTAAGAAAAGTTTTGGCCCCACAGCTGCAAAATTGGTCCGATTACAACTTGAATACATGTTTCTGACAGGCTGGCGCGAGTTTCCATACATCTAACGTAAGCTTTCAAGTGATATGCAAAATTTTTCCCAAAAAGTTGATTTTCCCCTCGGAGTCCCGACCTTACTCCAGCCGACGTTTTTTATGGGGGTTCCCTAAGAGTAAAGTTTATTGTAACACCCCTCTGACAACAAATCAGTTAAAGGACATAATCGGTTAAGAATTGATTTCGAGACCAATGCTTACCAAGATATTCCAAAACCTGGTAAGTCATTCCAGAGGACATCATTTAGATGATTTGATTTTTAAAACATAAATTCCCATTATTTATTTACATATTTCAATCACTAAATGGTACCAAAACATTATCACTATGTTTTAATAAAGTTTAGAAATGATTTTTTTACGGACCACCGTTTATAACCCAGCAGAGCCCAACTTGATAATTCTTCTTCTTAAAGTGCCGTGCAGTTTCCTGCGTAGGCGTCCATCGTTTTCCCGTCAGATGGTTGTACTAATTGCTGTATTCTGTAACACTTGGTTCTGTCCATTGACGGATGTTTCTTAGCCACGATAATTTTTTTCTCTTCCTCCCTCAATTTTACCATAAAGAATGAGTAGATGAAAGTGATAGCGTTCTTCACGCAGTATGTGTCAGAGATAACCTATTTTTCTTTTCTTGATATTTTCGAAAAGTTTTCGTTCTGCTAGGCCGGCTCTTCAGTTAACGTCCTCATTTCTCATGTGATTAATCCAAGACACCCTTGATATTCGCCGTAGGATCCACATTGGGAACTCTTCAATTTTGTTGACCAGGAGAACAGACCAAACAGCATTTTACCATCCTATACCCGAGCCTCAAATTGTAGTTCTTGTCTGTAAGAAATTTTCGAAGTCTTTGGAAGGTGGAACAATATTGGGGATAGGATACACCCTTGGCGAACTCCTTTTTTAGTTTCAAAATCCATAGTTGTTCCAGCGTCTTCGAATATCTGCTCTTTGGTGCCAATACAGATTACTGATTAGCGTTACATCTTTCGCGACCAGGCTCAAATCTCTAAGGTATGTTATCAGAAGATTGTGCTTACCGTTGTCAAATACCTTCTCATACTCGATGAAATACATAAAGACATCTTTTCTTTGATCCTGACCATTCTGGCCTGGCGCCTGGAGACTGAATATGGCTTCTGTAGTTTCGAATTCGCTCTTAAATCCGAATTGACTGATGCCGCTTGCTTCCTCACATTTTTGATGAAGCCTTGTGTGTAGAATCCGAAGGAAACGTTTTAGAAACTGGCTCATAAACTAATGTGATGATAATCTTTGCACGGCGAGGCTGTGCTGTTCGATTTTGGTATTTGTGATCGTCATTGTCCTTGATTTTGCTAAAATATCTCCAGAAAATTCATTTAAAATAGACCGTTTCTCTGGTGCTTTTGGCACTGGTCTTAGTTATGAGAGTTTAGCGTTTAATGGTAAATAAGTTTTGTCGAATTTTCGTAAAAAAAAATCAATAAAGCTCAATATAATATCCGTTATTATACAAGATATGAAAAAAAAAAAAATTGTACACATTAATTATAGGGTGCCTTGAGCTACATCTTAAAAAATATTTCTACGATCACAGGCTGGCCCATAAGTCATTGGTGATACAATTTTTTTTTTTTTTTTTTTGTCGAACACGCCTTATGTTATTGCATTTTTGCATTTTCCATCGAAATATGATGGATGTTTGTAGGAAAAGAAATTCGGGACGCAGCAAGTGCGTTATGGTAGCGAATTTTCCTTAAATGCTTCAAATTTGAATAGCTCAATTTGCTACTAACCTATAAGGTTGACCAAGAAACGAGTTTTTCGGGAAGACTAAGTTTACTTTCGGAAATTTGTGTACATTTTCAAACAATTAAGTTATTTTAATGAAGCATGGCACATTGTTTTTACTATAGAGGCTATACTGGTGACCAATTTGATGCCTGCCTTCTTAAAAGAGAACACACATATTTGCTATTAAAAGCATTTTTATGAAAATTCACTACCATAACGCACTTGCTGCGTCCAGACCTTTTGAGAATCATCTCTGTGGTGTGTTCTGCTGCCTCACAGTGTGCCCTGGTTCAATTTCAGTAGTGGCAGTTTGTGTCGCTGTGTGTTATGTGTCCCTGTGTGCTTTGTCTATGAGCTTCTCAACGAGATGGTGTTTGTTTATTTTGATAAAGTTGCATACAATAATATGCTTAATTTTAAATTATTTTCTAGAAACAAACTTTGCACTATTCTGGAGAATAAAATATTATCAAATTTAAAATACTTTAACATGATATAATGTGTAAAACTTTTCCAAGTTCAATTAATTTTGAACCACTGGACACTCATAATAATTATTTTGTCACAGTAGTCTCCTTATTTGATTGTCAAAGTCTATATAACTGGTATAAAGCCATTTAGGGTAGAGGTGTGCAAGCCTATGTTTGTTTCCCAACGGAACTATTAACGAACCAAAGCAAATATGTTATTTCGAACTCCAAACCTCGGAAATAGTATGTCTAAGGTTCGCACTCGAACTTCAATCTTCTTAAAAATTCAAAATCGAACATTGAACTAACCAAAATTCTTGAATGTTCATATATCATTTCCTTAGATACAAAATTGAGGTATATTGTAGTATACAATATTTGGTATGTAGAAGATACCTAATCATTTTTCAAAAAGCAAAGGTTCGACAAAGTTTACAGGTTGATTGTGTGAAAATGCCTTCAAGTGCTGATGTTAGTTGTGAAGGTAGGTCAACATTGAATCAAAGATACCAAAAGTTACATTGAAAACTTTTTTAGGTTTCTTTCTAGTTGAGCTCAGTTAGATATACTTTTTATCGTTTGGTATTATTTAGGTATTTTTAACAGTCACGAGGGGGTTAAAGTTGAGCATGATACATAGTGTCACATTTGTCTATGAGAATTATGTTTATGGACTTTGTTACCTCTATGGTAGTGTGTTGGTAACAGCGAACACTGGAATGATATTTCTAGAAGGGACCAGAAGTGACAGGTGTAGAAAAGTGTAGAAGTTCTAGAATCTCTATGGAGAGTATAAATAGACGAACGGTACATAGAGTGAGTTAGTTCAGTATTGAGTTAGTGCGGTGTAAAATAAATGATCATAGAGTATTAAGCAAATCAGCAGTAAGTGTTGGTGTATAAGAAGCGATCATAGAAGGCGGATAGTGGAATATAGTTTTATGGACATTTAGTAATAGAGAGAAATATTTTAGTTGATACTGGTGTTGGACAATAGTTGGTTATAATAAATAGTAGTTTGAAAAGCTGTGTTTTGTTAGTAAATGAATCGAGAACCCCGTAGAACGTAACAACTGGTGCCAGAAGTGGGATTTTCAAGCTGCTAGCGGAAATAGTTTCCAAAATATTCGTTGAACAACGTGAAAATTTCTAGAATCTCTGGAAGATCAGTATCAGCAGTAAGTCATAACTGGGTGTGTTCTTGAAACAGAAAAAACTGTGTACCAACTTTAAGCTTGTGCCTAAGACATGCAGCGCAACAGCCAATATGGACGCCCAGATACTGGCATTGATTAGAAATGAAAGAAGCCAGAAAAAGAGTTGAAGAGGCTAAAGAAGAGCTGAGAAAAAGAGATGAAGAAGCAAAATAACACATAAGAAAAAGAGATGAAGAAATGAAAGAAAAAGCCAGAAAAAGAGATGAAGAAATGAGAAAAAGAGACGAAGAAGCCAAAGAAGAAATAAGAAAAAGAGTTGACGGGGTCAGAAAAAGAGACGAAGAAGCCAAAGAAGAAATGAGAAAAAGAGATGAAGAGGCCAGAAAAAGAGATGAAGAAGCCAAAGAAGAAATGAGAAAAAGAGACAAGAAAGGAACTGAGAAAAAGGGACGAAGAAGCCAGAAAAAGAGACTAAGAAGTCAAAGAAGAAATGAGAAAAAGAGATGAAGCCAGAAGAAGAGATGAATAAACAAAAAAAATTCTACAAGAACAGGTCAGCAGAATTGAGAATATTACTTTATGTGTCGACAAACGTTTGAAGCAGGTAAAAGACGACATCTTCCAGCAAGTAGAAAGCAGAGTAAGGGATATCAGCAATGATGTACATGACAAGTTGACGGAAGTACAACAGAAAGTGCATTCACTAGAAAAGAAGTGTGAAACCCTAGCCAAAGGAAACATCAGGCTCGAAGATAGCCCGGTCGTAAGAATTAAGATCCCCACATTTGATGGCTCAGTCCCGTGGGGTATTTATCTACGCCAGTTTGAAGCCGCTGCTACAGCAAATGGTTGGGGCGAGAAAGAGAAAGTGACTACGCTAATTGTGGCTCCCAGAGGAGATGCTCTAGATGTGCTCCAAGGTATTCCCAGCGAAGAACCGTTGAGTTGTGACAGCATTAAACATCAATTAGAGATGAGGTTTGGCGACCAGCATTTACAACAGCTGTATCGATTGCAGTTGAAAAATCGTTGTCAGAAATCGGGTGAAAGTCTCCAACATCTCCACCCCGACGTTGTCAAACTGACACGATTGGGCTAACCCATAGCTCCGATGGAGTTTTTGAACCAGCTGTCGCTGCAAACCTTCATTGACTGCATCAGAGATACTGATACGCAACAGGCGCTGAGGATGGTGAGATACAAAAACTTGAACGATGCTTTGGCACATTCCTTGGAGTTTGAAGCGGTAAAGCAAGCATCCGAAAGTCATGTAAAAGTTCGCACTCTTCAAGTCCAAGAAGAAAATAAAACAGATCCATCCAAGGTCATGCAGCTACTAGAGAAAATAGCAGAACAAATAAGGCCGACATCTCATGGACACCCAATAAGAGCTCACCGTGCAAATGCCTTGCACTGCTGGAACTGCGGCAAGGTGGGACATATAAGGGGCGAATGTTGGGCTATAAGATCACGCGCAAGGGAGAAACTGAAGCTAAGGCCGGTAACCATTTCTCAGGTTAGCGATTCTGACAGTGCTCTCGTCATAGACGGATACGTAAGGAGTAATAAGACCCAGATGGTCGTCTCGACACAGGCGCACCTAGGACGATTATTCGCCGCGACATGGTTCCAAGATAGCGAGTAAGAGAGCCAGACAGAGTGTACAGCTGCAAATTGGGACATGGAAGGCAAAGCAGAGAGCCATAGTCGCCGCCATATCAGACCCGATTATAATTGGCTTGGCCATAATTCAGGGTCAGGTCTCTATGGAGAGTATAAATAGACGAATGGAACATACAGTGAGTTAGTTCAGTATTGAGTTAGTGCGGTGTAAAATAAGTGATCATAGAGTATTAAGCGAATCGGTAGTAAGTGTTGGTGTATAAGAAGCGATCATAGAAGGCAGATAATGGAATATTGTTCTATGGACATTTAGTAATAGAAATATTTTAGTTGATGCTGGTGTTGGTTATAGTAAATAGTAGTTTGAAAAGCTGTGTTTTGTTAGTCAATGAATCCAGAACTCCGTAGAACGTAACAATATATAATAACCACTTGAAATTTTAACTGTGTCCTGATTGAGAATATTTAACTGTTTTGGCTCATTGTGAAATAAAGCATGTTCAGCCTAGTATTTCCAGAACGCGATTGGCAATTATCGTCATAAATTCTGAAAAATTACATTACTGATCGATTTTAAACATTGCCATCTTAATGTTGTAACCAAAAAAGACCTTGGAATGCTAGGATATATAAAGAAAATTAAATATGTGATTGCTAAATGGCTCTGTCA
This sequence comes from Tillus elongatus, assembly GCA_964006375.1. Classification (NCBI taxonomy): domain Eukaryota; kingdom Metazoa; phylum Arthropoda; class Insecta; order Coleoptera; family Cleridae; genus Tillus; species Tillus elongatus. The sequence continues at coordinate 42,298,763 of OZ023265.1, forward strand.
GGTCTTAATGTGTCCCACCAACTGTCAAAAATACACAATACTGAAGTCTAAAATTACGCTACTGGCTCAATGGGGCCAATACAGAGTTTAAGCGCTGCTACCGAGTTAATTACAATACAATTTGGCTACCTTTGGCAGCTTTGAATGTCTGTAATGTTCAATTTTGATGTATTTTTGAGCAAACTTCGAACTATTTTGGAGAATTACATATTTAAAACTTTGAACTACTTTAACATCACCCAGTGCAGACAATTTTTCGAACTGAATTCGGTTTGAGTTCAGGTTTGGTTCGAAATCTCGAAACTTCACCCTCTAATTTAGGGTAAATCTGATGGCTTGTTAAGACATTATTTGTTGTCTTTCACCTTTGGTTAGTGCTTTGTTAGTTTGCAGTATCATTTGCTTAATGCAATGTAATTTCTCAAATGTTATTTATCTTTAGGTGTTTGTGGCGAATCCAAACAAACCAAAACCGATACTTGATATATTACTAAGAAATCAGGACAAATTAGTAGATTTCCTGATGAGATTCCATACAGATCGAGCCGAAGATGAGCAGTTTAATGATGAGAAGGCATACCTTATTAGACAAATTAAAGAACTCAGGCCTCTACCAGGACATTAACGTATTTACTAATCCACTATGCTGTACTTTGTCTATTATTTTCATGTCACACAATCAAATTTTATAATCATCACTGTGAGAATTCATTGGCATCATTACATCCAGGCAAGTACATAAACAAATTAAAGAACTTCGACCTCCTCTATATCCTTTTTTAACACAATGTTTTTTTTTTCATTTTATTTATTTATTTATTTTTATTTCATGTATTTATCAAATAAAACAATTAAAAGAGATTTTATAAAATTTTATTGTGTGACCTAGTGTAATATATATATATTTAATAATTCATTGCTGCCAATTAATGTGGTTTCAAATGAATAAGTAAGATATTCTGTTTATATTATTAAATGAATCCTGATTGATGTAATTATATTTCCAAGTTGTTTCTATGAAAATAAAAGATCTAATTTATTTGTTTTTATTTTTTATTTTTTCAAAATTTTTTTTACAGTGAATTTCTGTGGCTAATCATTTCATGTTAAGAAAATGCTACTTTCACTTTTTTTTTCATGCAATATTGTTAATAATTTGTGAGTCCAGATGTTCTATATAGGGTTGAGATCTGGATGGTATGGGGGCAACCTTAAGGTAATATATCCATGTTGCACCAGGAAACAGTCAAATTTATCGACTGTATGGTCATGCTTATTTTGTTTAGTTGTCTCAGAAAATTGAGGGTTTAACATACCTGTCAACCAAACAATCAGTTCAGCCTTTCAACTATTCCCGATGGAGCCTTTATAAATTTTAATATTGTGATGATGAGTAACCGGCATATACAAGGGGGTGGCGGTAATGGAATATTCATACAATAGGCAAAAAATCACCCTTAAGATGTGCAATAAAAACTATTTCACCTCCTTATTTCTATTTTTTGTTTCGGTGCAGGTGGCAATGTTCTGTATACAGGCCAACCAGAGTTCTTAACTGTTGCGTTTTGAACTTTACAAGTTTTTTTAGCTTTTGACTTTGAGAGGCCATTTATAAAGGCCTCAGTGTAAACTAAGCCTGGCAGATATTGCCATTTCATTTAATCATTTCTATTTTATTTATTTTTTTAATTTGGATATTTGTTATTTCCTGAATTTTAAGAAAGAAATCATCATGCAGATATTTCAAAACAATGCAGAGAGAAGGAGTTAGGTTGGGTGGTGTCCATGCCAATGTGTTACCTCACCCAGACAATAGCTGTATACGTTGGTGTAATGGTTATTATCTGTAATGACAATAACTAAACTGTAAGGCAAATCAGGAATAAGCTTTACTTTCATCCATTTTTCATGATATGTTGAGATCATTATGTCATGATAATATCCTGATTTTGATCCACATTAAAATATCCAAAGAATATTTAGAATAAAGCACAATTCTCCACCATCATGGATATGGATATGTGAAATATTTGTAAACAGACCTTGAATGATGGCATCTCCGGTCTTACCAGGTCAAGTAGGAGAGAGAAAATCAAATGCAGCATTGTGCAAATTAATGTGAACATGATTTATATTAAATATCGCTTATTGAAAGAAAAAAATACACAGTAGTAGTTTATAAATCTTTTAATCTTATTCAATACGCATAGAATCAATTAATTTCTTGCAATTTTCCTTGATTTTGTCATCTCGAAACAACACTTGAATGGCAGCCTCAATCATATCTCACTTTTTGTTGTACAATCCGTTTGTAGCAATCTGGCCTCGCATATAGATCACAAGTTCTTAATAGGATCAATCTCTGGTGAGTTTACAGACCACTCTAGAAGGGTAATCCTTTTGTACCTAAAATATTTCACCATCTTCTTGAAAACATGACATGGTGCTGAATCTTGCTGAAAGATTAGTTCGCCAGCTGCTTGAAATTTTCCCAGTTTTCTGGACAAACACGTTTCTAACATCTCTTTATATTTTTCCCTGTTCATAATGCCTTCGATATGTATAAGTTTCTCTGTTCCTATATATGAAAAACAGCTCCAAAACATATTTTTCACTGTCTGGACCAAGTGAGTTGCAGTTAACTTTTCCTCCACACCTTTTCAGATTAATTTTGATCGGTACCCAGCACCAAAAACTGTCTCCTCTGAGAACAAGACATTTCTCCAGTGTTCTGTCCAATAAGCCTATTTTTCACCCAAATCAGGCCTTTTTTCATCATAGCCTCCAACTGTTTTTTTTTGAGTCTCACAGCTGTTCTTACTCCCTAGAAAGGACATATGTGAATTGTAGAGTTGTGAATTTTCACACTAGCCTTTTCTAAGTCTTGCTAAGGGTCATTGCTTGTCGTGCTGTGGTTCAGCTTGCTATTTATCGAAAGGAACGATTTATCTCAGGAAGTTGTGATCCTTTTTCTCCCACAGTTCCCCTCCCGCTGGACTTAACTAAACCATTCTCCCTTTTTTGTTTAGTTATCTTATTTACAGCTCCCAAGCTCACAGAACACTTATTAGCAATAAACTCTTTGAGTCATGTCACTAAGTGTAATTATTTTCTCTTTTTGCAGCAAACACGAAAAACTAACTAAAACTTGCTCTCCCAAAACAACAATGACCAGCAAAACGACTGACAGACAATAATTTAATGCAGAATGACAGGTTACGAGATATGTCGAAAAAGAACTGTCAGAATTGTCACAGCAGTGTTGCAATGTTGAGATAATACAGAAATTCCCAACGTTCACATTAATTCGTATATTGTTAAAAAATCTATAATACTTTGCTTAACTATTTCAGGAAACAAAAAGCATAACCACCCCAAAAATCACAAAATAATAGTGTTATGCGCTAGATACGTATTTTTACAACAAAATTGTTTTCATCAGCAGCTGTTGCTAAGACCTAACATTTTTCTGGTTTTTGAGGTGATTCTGCTTTTTGTTTGTTTTCAATCACAGTGTCCAACTTCAGTCTGCACATCTCAAACTCAATATTCTACTTGCAGACTAAAATGATATCACACTGAAATTCATATATCACATTAGAAACTTTTCAATAATAAGTTATAAAAGTATTTCAAGAAATTCCTAATCAATCAATTGGAAATCAGATGAACTTTCTATTTGGAGAAAAAAATCTTACGTTTTTATAGATAGGTTGAGTGCATGAGACGACATCTATATTATTAGGTTATGAGATTGTGAGTTTGAGCTTTATATTCAGCAAGTTGATATTTTTCACTTGAATGTGAGCCGATTTCTGTGCAAACTATGGGTGATTTCATTGGTTTATGTTTAATGTTTTCGGACAGCACGGCAGGGGCTTTGCCCTCAAATCATAAACTGAACTGGATAATTGTATAAAAGCTTCCTCTGCATAATACTTCAGGGTGTAGAGGTTGATCTTCTGTGATATTTTTTATTTAATATTATAATTGGGAAATTTTGATTATTAAAGTTTTATGAGATAAGTATTATATTTAATGTTAACTGAAAGACAAAATAAAATACAGAAACACACAAATTAAGAAAAATCTTTCAGTATGTGAGTTATAAAATTCAAATTTGAAAGTCAAGTATTTTAGCTCTAGCAGTTATAATTATCTCCTTTGACGCCTAGAGTTGCTTAAGATATAAATTTCTAAGTCTACAAAAGTCTAAAGATAGATGATCAAAGAGCATCACATTTCAGTGAAGCGATGAAGTTTGTATTCGATTACAAACTTAGGGGGCTGGGTTTGATTCCCGGCAATGGCAAATCCTGCTTTTTTGTTTTTGAGTTTTGGATGTATGTGTGTTGTCCTTTCTAGGTAACCTTCCAGCAGAGTAAAAGTTAATGCATGGGTGAGAATGATACACATCTTTTTGGTAGTGTTAATTTATTATCACTTCTTTTAGTATAAGCTTACTTTCGTTTTCTATTTTTACCTCCTATATATATAACAGCCAAAGCGGATGCACTGCAAATTACATTTTTTTTATTTGTCCGCACAGCTTAACCAATTTTGTTTTTACAAATTACCTTCATACTGTACTCACCCCATAGGCCAGACTAACCCAGGAATTCTTGGCTGTGTACAGCAGGTGGCAACGGCTGAGTTTCACCTCTCATCTGTTGATTGAGAGTGGTACTGGTCTTGGCTGTGTACAGCAGGTGGCAACGGCTGAGTTTCACCTCTCATCTGTTGATTGAGAGTGGTACTGGTGAATGCAGCCATTGTCTTAACAATCTACACTATGAGGGCATTCAAATATAAGTAAACTATGACTCGTTCTCTATATTATTTGATGTTTAATTTGATTATTAAATTGAATTACTTGGTTTATAAGTGTATTAACATTTTAATTAATAAATATATCTTGATGTTAATGAAACTTCATTCATTACTTGGCAGCAAAGATAAGAGCTTACTTGAAAGTGCTTGATTTTATATTTTATATGAAAAAATAACAAAATACATTAATCAATAGGTGTGTTTATATTTATACATAGAAAAATTATTGTTAAGTGTCTGACCTCTTCAAGCTGGCTCAAATTCTTATACGATTCATGATTTCCTAAGTTTTTTGACCCTCCCTATCAACTGTTATGGTTGCTAGAGAAAGCGTTTGCTTACTATGAATTTCGCCACATGATTAAGATGACAAGCCAGTCACCCATCCAGGAACTGGCTGCGTCCAACATTACTTAACTTCAATTAGGTTATGTTACCAGGTATCCAAATTCAGGTGCCAAAACGGTACTAAGTTGATAACTTTTAGGTAAAAACTTACAGTATTTTTATTTGGCTGTAGAATTCTAGACCGTTTTAATCACTTAACACATTATCAATGTTTAAGAATTATTTTAAAATTTGAACAGAAGGCCTTCCTACTCTCTAATTATAAACTCATTCCGTCCCTACGGAAGCCATTACACAGAAGTCCATTTTAGTTACAGAAGATAAGGTTTTGAGATTCGCTTTTATAAATAATATGTCTTTATACAAGACAATTTTGAAGGAATTTATAAGGGTTAGATTATTTATGGTTTATTTATTATTATTATTATTATTATTATTATTATTATTATTATTATTATTATTATTATTATTATTATAATGTTTGTGTTACGAACATATTCTAGTTTCACTTCTAAAGTGTTGTCTAAGTTCCTATTTCTCCAAGAGATTGAGCCAGCTTAATATAAAATCTTGATATGAAGGTAGAGCTATTATGCAAAACAAAATACTGCCCCTAAGAAACTTCAAATGTATTTATTTTTAACAATATAAAATAATAGCAAATGTTATTAATGTAACAGATATTTTTGTCATTCTATATAAACATAATATCTTTGGATATACAAGACGATTCTAATCGAAACCTACATAGCATAGCCATAGGTGTAGTACACAGAGGTGATCACAAATAACTGGAAATTTTGTGTTTGAGATACAGGATGTTCAGCTTATTTCCGTGAATCCTTTGTTTTGACATAACTTTTAAACCACTGTGTATATTATCTTGATACTTTTTAATAATATTACTGTCGTCATACTTGTTAAATGCACAAAAAATAATAACGTAATCCAGGGCTGGACTAAACAAACCTGTATGTTGCAATTTGAAAATGCTGATGCAAGAATCGAAAATCTGGGGGAAAGCTGAGCTAATATGTGCAGATCTTGTAGGTGTGTTTCCTGTTTAATTTGTCGTCTGTTAATGCTTAAATACCCTATTCAATAGTTTAAAACATTCGTTAGCCAGCCAGAACAGAAAATTTGTTGCGTTAAACATTGAAATTGGATATGTTTTTGTGAATAACACCCAAAACACCTCAAGCTTAGGTTGGGACTAGGAATTAAAGAACACTAACAGAAAAAAGAAGCTGTTAATTTTCAAACAATTCACATGTTACTAAACAAAAATAAAGAAAAGAGTGTATTTTGTTGAAAGTAAGTTCCATTGGCTGCAATACGTTTTCTGCTCTCTTGTGCAGTTGTGAGAGTCTTTCTAACAATACTGCGATTTATGATTTTCTCACAGCAATAAGTTATTTTTTGAAAAAGATCTTCCCTTGTATTTATTTCAGAGCTGTACACCGTCTTCAAATTAAGAAAATGACCCCACCCCCTCACCACACACACACACACACACACACACACACACACACACACACACACACACACACACACACACACACACACACACACACACACACACACACACACACACACACACACACACACACACACACACACACACACACACACACACACACACACACACACACACACACACACACACACACACACACACACACACACACACACACACACACACACACACACACACACACACACACACACACACACACACACACACACACACACACACACACACACACACACACACACACACACACACACACACACACACACACACACACACACACACACACACACACACACACACACACACACACACACACACACACACACACACACACACACACACACACACACACACACACACACACACACACACACACACACACACACACACACACACACACACACACACACACACACACACACACACACACACACACACACACACACACACACACACACACACACACACACACACACACACACACACACACACACACACACACACACACACACACACACACACACACACACACACACACACACACACACACACACACACACACACACACACACACACACACACACACACACACACACACACACACACACACACACACACACACACACACACACACACACACACACACACACACACACACACACACACACACACACACACACACACACACACACACACACACACACACACACACACACACACACACACACACACACACACACACACACACACACACACACACACACACACACACACACACACACACACACACACACACACACACACACACACACACACACACACACACACACACACACACACACACACACACACACACACACACACACACACACACACACACACACACACACACACACACACACACACACACACACACACACACACACACACACACACACACACACACACACACACACACACACACACACACACACACACACACACACACACACACACACACACACACACACACACACACACACACACACACACACACACACACACACACACACACACACACACACACACACACACACACACACACACACACACACACACACACACACACACACACACACACACACACACACACACACACACACACACACACACACACACACACACACACACACACACACACACACACACACACACACACACACACACACACACACACACACACACACACACACACACACACACACACACACACACACACACACACACACACACACACACACACACACACACACACACACACACACACACACACACACACACACACACACACACACACACACACACACACACACACACACACACACACACACACACACACACACACACACACACACACACACACACACACACACACACACACACACACACACACACACACACACACACACACACACACACACACACACACACACACACACACACACACACACACACACACACACACACACACACACACACACACACACACACACACACACACACACACACACACACACACACACACACACACACACACACACACACACACACACACACACACACACACACACACACACACACACACACACACACACACACACACACACACACACACACACACACACACACACACACACACACACACACACACACACACACACACACACACACACACACACACACACACACACACACACACACACACACACACACACACACACACACACACACACACACACACACACACACACACACACACACACACACACACACACACACACACACACACACACACACACACACACACACACACACACACACACACACACACACACACACACACACACACACACACACACACACACACACACACACACACACACACAAAGTAATTATCGAGCGGGTTCAAATCAGGCGGTCTCAGAGGCCAGTTATGTGGACCACTATGTCCATCTGTTAGGATAAGTATTGTTCAAGTGATACAACCTGGTGAGAATTATGTGGTGGAGCTACGTCGTGTTGGAAATACATCGAATTTATGTTGACACTGCATACAGACTTGGAGAATACTTCTCTGGCTTCACTGTTGGTTTTTAGTGGTGAAGGACGTAGCCAGCGCGTGAGCTAACTGGAGCAAGTGGCCCTTCGAATTCTGGAAGTTCTAGGATGTTCTTCAATGCTTCTGTGACTATAGTTTCGCTGCTTGACAGCATTTTCAGCATGTCTTATGTTGGTTTCTGACCCGTGACATAATGGCTCCTCTAGCTGTGCTTTTCTGCATGCCGAGGACCAGTTCTGGTGCCATAAATGGTTCTGCTGATCCTCTCTTTGCGAGCCTGTGCCTTTGCCTCTTCATTGCCTTGGAGCCTCCGCGGCCTGGCACCCAGATGAGGGTATCACCTCATTCTGCGCGGATAGGTCAGTCATCTCGTTTCGGCATTAACTAACCAATCTGGAGTTTGCCCATGGGCTACTTAGAGCCTTCTGCCTGTCTGTGGGTATGAAGATCCGCTTGTCCACCCCTCCTCTTATTCTGAGAGAAATACTGTGACCTACTCTCGGTCCTTCATAGTAGACACCGTCCCCTCCCCACGCTCCCCGCCAGATCGATCCGTGAATCAGATCAGGGCGCCCCGGAATAGGCCTGGCGTCTCTCTCCGCCATGCCTTCCGGTAGGGATTACCATTGAAAATCTGCCGTCCGTGTGGATTCGCAGGCTCCCGCAGTATGACCTCATTTCAAGCATGGGTTCCTTCACGATCTCGCCCGAATCGCCCATTCAGCCTAGGTTGACCTTCAGTCTATCATTGCAGACCAGTCTATATAATCCTAGCCTGGCCTCCCCCATGATGACTAAGGGTGGGGGTGGGGATGGTGGTAGCGGTAATGGGTGTAGATCCAGCAACATCTCCATGGCGGCTGCTGGGGTTGAGGTCATGCCCCCTGTGATGCCTAGGCAAACAAGTTGATACCTTACTGGGGAGTCTCTCGTGATTATTCTCAAGTAGCTCATGTTCAATACAAGGAGCAGTTCAGACTTATCTGCTGATAGGGTTATTAACTGTTTTGCCTGCCTTAAGCTTGGTGTTTTCCTCCAGCAGCATTAGGTTCCTCTCTTGAGTATCAAGTTCATTTCTTCCATGGCTTTTTGTTAAGCGACAACAGGGCTCTGGACCATATATTGGTGTTTTTGATGCCCCTTTTGCAAGACTATGTGCTTCCTCATTTACTTCAACGCCTTGATGCCCAGGTACCCAGATCAAAGTCACTTTGATATTTGTAGCCAGTTGCTTCAAGGATTTTTTTGCAGTCCCAGGTCAGTTGTCGGTTGTAGCACAGTGTAACTCGCTTAGCTTCATCAGCAGCCTTGATTTGCTTCACTTGCTGGTGGTGAAACAAATACAAATTGTGTTTGTTTATGGTTTTCCAGACAGTGAGCACTTAGACAAACAACCACATACCCCTTATTTCAAACATTTTTGTTACTGAAAATTATCCTGGAAAACGGATTGAATGTCTTTTAATTTCCAAAAACAAAAACCTATTAAGCTGGAAACAATTTACTCTGTGAAGCCTGCTGAAGGCTACAGGAACTGCATATTTTAGCTCAGTTTTCTACCAGCTTTTTGCTTCTTGTATCAGAAATTTCCAATTGCAATATACAGGGTATTATTTTTGAAACAATATAAGAGTTCACTTTTGTTGAGTCCGGTTCTGGATTTCGCAATTTCTTTGAATATATTCTTAATGAGTATGATGTCAGTAATATGATCACAAACTCTGAGGTTAACATACAGAGTGGTTCAATAGTTATGTCAAAACAAACGTTTCATAGAAATCAATTGTAAACCCTGTATCTCAGTAACTATGCCCAATTTCCAGTTTTTGTGATCATCTATGTGCACTGCAAAAGTAAGGAACAAATTAGATAAAACAGAAAGTGATTTTTTTAGCAAACTAAAGAACAGGTAATTTTTGCTAAAAGATGGACCTCGTTTTGACATACTACTTAATTATACAGAGTGACACGCTAAAGAATGGTGACGCCATCGATGTTTTTTGCAGGTTACAAAACCCCCATTTTTTTCTCTGAATTTTAATACTTCATTCAATAGGCCATTTGCAGATATTTTCTTATGTTTTCTATCTTATTGTACGCAATAGAAGGAATATTTTGATATATCACAAGTGCGTAATAGAGATCGTTTAACTTTAGGAAATAAATATCTGAAAGTTAATACATGCAGTAAGTTTGAAACGTGTGCGTATCAGATACGTCACTTGATTCAAAACAAAGGCCCACCTGTCAAATGGTACGCCAAAAGTAACAGTCATCGTTAGCGGTTTTGTGCGTACGTGAAACTGCTTATTTACATTTTCCTTGCCTCTATTTCATTTATTTGATTATAGCACCAGTTTTCTTCTACGTGACTAGGTGGATCATCTGACGTCACAAAAATAACTGAAGCGTTTATTGTCACGGTACAATTCAACCCCACCAAATCACAGTCTTGCTTTCTTTTTCATAAGAGATACACCAGCCCTAGACTCATCACAAAGAACAACCAAGTTATTCAAAGTAATGAGTCCTTTTCACTTGTTGGCATTTCTGTGGATAGAAATCTCAATTAGCACCAACATGTCACATCAATTGCAGAAGCGGCTGCTAATACTCGCAAATACTTTTCACCAGCTAATCTCTATACCTTATATACTTCACAAATAAGACCAAACCTCGAATACTGCTCCCACATCTGGGGTGCTGCTGCCACTTCTACACTCGCTATCCTGGACTCCATTCAGAAGAGAGCTATACGTCTCATCGGTGACCATAACCTAACCCAAAGGCTGCCATCCCTTGCCCACCGACGTGCCATTGGTGACCTCTCTCTCTCTTTCATAGATATCTGCATGGGCACTGCTCAGAGGAACTTTCTTTCATAGTTCCTCCACTTGCTGCCCCCAACAGATCTACCAGGGGAACAGAGCGAATGCACCCTTTTACTGTCCAGGTCACCAGACATAGAACATCTTGTTATGCCCGCTCTTTTGTCCCGAGGACTTCCAAGTGGTGGAATTCCTTGCCGGCACATGTTTTTCCTTCTCCTCCGAACCTCCAAACCTTCAAGTCCAGAATTAACAAGTTGTCTCTTTCCTCCTTGTAGACACCCACGGTACGATAGTATTTAGGCTGTAAGCCCTCGTGGTGTGTTGTTGAAATAAAAAAAAATAAAAAATAAATAAAAATTTATTGGTAAAGATTTTCAAACACATAAAAGATTTAAAATCATATTTCTTATTTATTTTTGATTATTGATATTTGCTATACCATTAACTTATGAAAAAAATGGAAATAGATGTGGACTGAATTTTATGCAAATTCCCTATTGCCAATATTGTGATATAATTTTTATGTTACGTTACATCTAGAAAAATATTTATGAAATCGGAAATGTGAAATTTTGTATTAATGCAAAATAGAGAACAAATACAACTTTATTATCAAAGTAATTGCTCAAAATGTTCACCAGCAACTTCTTGAGAATACCATAACCTACGTTCAAATTCTAATAAAACATTTGAAATAGCTTCTGGTATAATTACTCTGATTGTAGTTCTGATTCTTTTCAGCAGAACTTGCAGGTTGTCTGGTTTCTGTCTGTACACAGCACTTTTTACATAGCCGCATAAAAAACTTTCAGTGGAGTCAAATCGGGAGATCTTGCAGGCCATCCTACTCTACCTCATCAACTGATTCACCAATTAGAAAACGCAAAATTGAGATATTCACGAACTTGGCTTGCATAATGCGGCGGTGCTCCGTCTGATACCGCAAAGAACTATTGGGAATCGCTGGATCTTCATCGTTGGGGTAAATGTTGATCAATGGGGGGAAGTAATTCATTTTGCAAAAAATGAAGATACACCTCTCCTGTCGAGCTCAAAAAAGTACGGCCCTATGCATTGACAGCCAACAATTCCAGCCTAGACATTAACTTTCTGGAGGTACTGTGTTTTCTGCCAGCGAAACCAATGAGGATTTTGTGGCGCCCAGTATCTGCAATTTTGTCTATTGACAGTGCCGTCCAGATAAAAAGTTGCTTCACCTGAGAACAGAATATTGTTGAGTAGTGCTGGATTTTGTTCTAACATATTTGTCATTATTCCCGAAAATTCGATTCTTCTATCTGGATCATCTTCGTTAAGGGCCTGTAGCAATGAAAGTTTGTAGGGGTGCCAGCTCTGTTCCTTCAATGTTGTTAATAGAGATATCAAGGTCCGCACCGATAGCACGTCTTGATTTGTGCGGATTTTCTAACAGGTCTAACATAACATCCAAATGAGTATCTCTAACTATTGCTGCATATCCAACTACCTCATGAATTTTTTTTTCCTATTTTACTTACTTAGTTTGAATGTGTTATTATGGACTTCTTTCTGGGTATTTATTGTGACATAACTGACAAACTTCCTGTTGACTTCTTGTTTTGTCACCACATCCTATCATAATCAGTATTTGAATTCTTTGCTTTTCACTTAACTTAGCCATAATGCGAGAAGAAAACTAATTAAAGTGTCCCTTACAGAAACAGTTAAGTGAAGCCAGAGAAGTAGTCTCCAAGTCTGTATGTAGTATGGACAAGTTTCACCAAGTAAGGGCAACAAAATCAATGAGTTAAGGTATGTTTCAGAGAACAGATTACGGCGATATGTACTTATCTACCCTTTTTTTTTCTCCCTTAGTGCATCTTTGCCGCCCCGACAGAACCACAGCCTTTGGCTTGTTGTGCACCTTATCTACCCTAGTGATAAAATAATCATATTAAGGTGATTATTTTTCTATTGATCAAAATTGGCAGGATTTTTCACATATCAGATTTCAAAAACGTTTTTCTCGAAATTTTTGTTATGTAACGTAACATAAAAATTATATCACAGTGTTGGCAATTGAATAAAGTATTAAAATTTGGAGAAAAAAAAATGAGCTTGCTATTAAAAAAAAAAACATTGATGGTGTCACCATTCTTTAGCATGTCACTGTGTATAATTGAGTAGTATGTCAAACTGGGGGCTATTTTTTAACAAAATTGACTTGTTTTTTTAGTTTACTCAAAAAAAACTTTCTGTTTTCTAGAATTTATCCCTTACTTTTGACATGCACTGTATATGGCTTCGATATGTACATTTCGCTCAGAATCACCCTGTATAAATACAGTATGATCCGGGTTAAGGAAGATGTCAGGGAGCCACCATTACCAATTTATCAGAACTGGCATTAATTTGTGGTTTCTGTCACATTTTGTATTACAGAAAAACTTTGTTGTACATCTGCACATCCAAAATTATGGTGAAAATTCTCAAATAGAAAAGTCACCACAAATTAGGTATTTCCTTAGTGATTAATTTTGGACATAGTCTATACCTTTTATTTCTTAACACATCCGCCTGGTTATTTAATGAAGTGCATAATTCTGTAAAGATCTTAGATTTATTTTATTTTATTTATTTATCGTACGGCTGCACACGTCATAAAACACATAAAAATGTACAAAAATACATAAAAAGTGTACAAAAAGAAATTACAAGTTATTCTAATATACAAGCACATATTCAAATTTGATACATAGTCAATTGAGGCGTCAGTTGCCATCAGCAAGTCGTCAAAGTTACCCTCATATGCTGTATTTGGGCATTCCATCACCATATGTTGGACGGTCTGCTTTTCCGCTCCGCAGTCACACCTCGCAGATTGCGCCCTACCCCATTTGTGTAGTGAGTCCGCGCATATGCCATGGTTGGTGCGTATTCTGTTCAGTGATGTCCATATTTTGCGGGGCTGTTCGAAGGCGGGAGGTTTCATTCTTATGCACGGAAGATTTCTGAGTTGAGGGAGGCAGTTGTCTGTCCATTTTCACTCCCAAGAATCTATGGGGTCGAAATGTGACGTGTGTAGTTCTCTTGCAGTTCTTATGGTCGGTCTTCTGGATCGTAGTCTGTTTCTGCACGATCTAACTGTGTCCTGGTGTATGGGAAGTTGAGGGTTGCCTTGTATACGTTTATATTCTCGGAGAAGAGCTGCCTTGCGCCGGAGATCTGGAGGATGTATATGACTCAGTATTGATAGCCATTCGATAGGAGTCAATTTTAGCGTTCCGCTGATTATCCTCATGGTCTCGTTTAGTTGTGTGTCAATCCTTTGGGTATGTGCACTGTTGAGCCAGATCGGTGTGCCATATTCTGCAGCTGAGTAAGCCAGCCCAAGTGCTGAGGATCTTAATGTTTCAGCGGTTGAGTCCCATGTGGTACCGCATAGCCTGTGGAGGATGTTGTTCCGAGTTCGCAGCTTCGCAGCCGTGTTCTCCAGATGCCTCTTGTAGGTCAATGTCCTATCTAGGGTGACACCAAGATATTTCGGGTGTGTGTTGTGGCGCAGTAAAGTTTCCTCGAAGTAGACCTGGAGCTGTCTATTCACTGCCTTGTTAGAGAGATGGAAGCACGCCGTCTCCGTTTTATTGGGGTTTGGCCTCAGTCTCCATTTACGGAAATACGTCCCCAAGCTCGCCAAGTCTGAAGAGAGGAGAGTTTCTGTTTCTTCAAAGAGACGGATCTTAGATTCTTAGATTATTCTATCTATACAGTGTCAAAAACTCCACAAAACATGCAGAAAATACATGCAAATAAGAAACACTTTGTTTAGTGGTATGCAATTCTTAGAAAATCAAAGATGCCATAATAGAGGTTTATTTTAAATGAGTTTCCGATGAAGTGTGGATTAATTTTTGGCGACTGAATGACTGTTGGGATCAGGCATATCATAATATAGTATACAGTTAATAGATGTTTGAAAAAAAATTTAAAATACAAAAATAGTGTTAGTAAAATCATTAACTTTGTAAGAACTGTGACGGAATGTAAAATTTATAAAGAAATAAAAGTTCATAAAATTAGATATTTCGTAAAAATCGTGTAATAATAATAATAATAATAATAATAATAATAATAATAATAATAATAATAATAATAATAATAATAATAATAATAATAATAATAATAATAATAATAATAATAGTAATAATAGTAATAATAGTAATAATAATAGTAATAATAATAATGATAATAATAATAATCAGTGGCGGATTTGCAGTCTTGGCCGCCCTAGGCCCCAGGCCATGTAGTAAGTACCAGCCGCCCCTTTCTCAGCACCCATTATATAGACTATATAATGAATTTACTTTGGCCGCCCTAGGCCCGGGCCTACTGGGCCTTAGGGCAAATCCGCCACTGATAATAATATTTATTGCTACGATCCATGTATACAAAATATAATCATGGATATTGGCATAGTCACAAAAAAAGAAATACACATAAAAGTTAAAAATTAAATCAATTTGAAATCATTAGCAATTCCAAATGAAAAATGTTCGGGACGCAGCAAGTGCGTTATAGTAGCGAATTTTCATAAGAATTGTACACTGCTATTATATGGCATATTAGTAAAGCTAATACTTTGAACTTACACAGACCTTGAAGATCGATTTTATAGGTCCTAGTACGTGCACATGTGAAGAATGATTTCGAAAGTGTTACCATCGATATCTCTCTATTATCAAAAAAATCCTGTACTCTAACTCCTTTTGAGAAAAGTGCCCAAAACTCAATTTTCTATGAAGCTAAATAACTAACTTTTGCTATATCTGTAGATAGTGTAAGTTTCTTTAAAAGAAACTTGTATTACAAATGTCACTAAAGTTATACCGAAGATTTCCAGAAGGTAACTTAATTAATATTTAGAAAAGTAAAGTATCTGCCAAATTATAAACGTAGCAGTTATTTTTCCTTAATAAACGCTAATCTAATGAAACCGGTTTTTTCAATATCAACAATAACAAAATTATAATTTCAGACTCAAAGGTGACAAACTTATTTAGGCATTTTAAACAAAAATTAGATCTTGTTCAAAATTGATGAAATCTGTACACTACTGTTTCTCCAAACTTCAAAATAAAACATAAAAAAAACATACATTTATTGAACTGCATTCGATCGCGTAACCTTCTGCTTATGAGTCAAAGCGGGACGTCTGAGCTATCTGGGTATAGACAAAAAACGTTTTGTTTAGGTGATACATTTTTTTTTGTTCCCTCAGGGCTCGTCCGCGGCCTTGCCGCCCCGATAGCACCGCAACCCTTGGTTGATTGTGCATACCCTTAGTCTTACTCCACCCATTCCAAAATTACTGTGCCTTGAACTAGTCTGCACAGCGATTGGTAGGGTGAAGTTTTATATTGTTCTGTCTCCGGTCTAGAGTGACCGTAGATCAGTTTAGGTGATACATTAGATCGGCTTCATGCCCGGGATATTATATTGTTTCGGTCTTATATGATGTCTTATGTTTAAGTTTAAAGATAAAAGGAACTGTTTTAGAATCATTTTTATACATACTTGGCCAGATTTTGTTTACATTTGTACTATATTATGCGACAGCATAATATATCTATCTTGCGCTAAGACTGTATTTGAGTCCGTTCGTAAAGCTACAATTATAGTGTCTTTTAATAATTGATTGAATCCCCCAGTTAAATAACAATTACTTATTACTTGGCAAATTTTTAATTTTATGTCTGTCATTTTCCATAATTGCGGCCGAGATTTCACGATTGTGGGTTCAAATAGTACGTGTTATGCCTGGTATATATTTAGTTTGGTTACCGTTGGTGTATGGATTATACCTGTTCTATGAATCAATCTACGCCTGGTACACACATTTAACCCTGATAAATTGAGACTGGGTTTGAGCGATCTTAATTTGAATAGACACATTTAGTGTAGCTGCTAGTTCATCACAATGTGCATACCACTTCAGTGTCTCAGTGAAATGGATTCCCAAAAACTTAATTTTCTCTTTTTTTCTGGATTGCGATATTTTAAACTGATACTTCTTGGTCATAGGAGACTGTGTTTTGTACGGTGTGAAAAAAACATATAATTCATTTTATCAAAATCAGAAACAATTTATTACCACAAAACCATGTATATAAATTTAACATGGTATCACTAGTCATAGAATTTAGTGAAGATTGGTTAGGTGAATTCAAAAGTATTGACGTGTCATCCGCATACATTGTAATTGATGCTTTAATGAAAGATGGTAAGTCATTTATATAGAAAATAAATAATACAGGGCCCAGCACGGATCCCCGTGGGACACCACATGTAACTGGTGATGTGGAAGACTTACATGAGCACTTACTAGCACCAGTATTAACGATCCATACACTGTTTTCTGTCTCATAAATAATAAGTAAACCATTGGAAAGGTATTCCTTTAATACCATAACACGACAGCTTATACAGAAGTAATTCATGACCTACAGAATCTAACACTCTGTTTAGGTCACAAAAAATACCTAGAGTTATATAGTTAGATGTTTTTCCATACTCTGGATAAGTTCATTGTATAAGTTATCTATGCTATAATTGTTGATGTAGATTTGCTGAAACTACGTTGCCTGTTATTAATGATATCAAGAGCAGAGAGATAATGATGCAATCGAAAAGCATAGCCTATGTGAAAATCTCAGATATTGTGGATATTAATGAAATTGGCCTGCCCCCAACAGATCTACCAGGGTAACAGAGCGAATGCACCCTTTTACTGTCCAGGTCACCAGACATAGAACATCTTGTTATGCCCCCTCTTTTGTCCCGAGGACTTCCAAGTTGTGGAATTCCTTGCCGGCACATGTTTTTCCTTCTCCCCCGAACCTCCAAACCTTCAAGTCCAAAATTAACAAGTTGCCTCTTTCCTCCTTGTCAACACCCACGGTACGATAGTATTTAGGCTGTAAGCCCTCGTGGTGTGTTGTTGAAAAAAAAAGTTGTTCATATATCTCCGGTCTCCTTTTGTGTTCGTTAATTAGTGATGTCCTTACTTAGAAAACCCGTTCCACACTAAATACAGATGTAGAGACTTCTTTTCTGGCTACAAAAGTATTGGTTTTCTTCTCTGTAACTAGTTTCGCAGCTTGACGGCATCATAAGCCAGGAGATTTTTTTTCCTCGGTTACAGAGAAGAAAATCAACATTTGTTAAGCCAGAGAAAAAGTATCTACATCTGTATTCAGTCGTATTCGGTTTAATCGATATCTTAATCTTTGATTTGTATCCAAAATGCTATATTTAGCTTCATCCGAATTTCGCATATTCTGATATTTGTAAAACCTGGATTGTACTGTATTTTAATTATAAATAAAACAAGAAAGAGATAGTTATTGGTTCTCGATAATAACTTAATTAAGGCATTTAATAACATTTTGATTATAAATGGGCATATAAATGTATCTAATCTGACACAGAGTTATTAGAAAATAAGTAATTGTTTAATTTTGTATTTTTTTCCTTATACAGTTTAATAAACTGTAAAGGTTTAAAAGAACTAACGTTTTAAAGTTTTCAGTTGCAATTGATGAAACTCATAATTTGTGGTTAAAAATACCTGTTATCACCTGTATTAAATTAAATTTGGTATGAGACATTTTATGAGATAAAATTAATAAAATTTGTTTATAGAAATTGTAGAATGAGGATCTCTTTTGTTCTAACGTGGAGTTAGAATTAATTAATTTAAAAATTAACTAAATATGGGTCTGCATATGATGAAGTTAAAGTTGAAAAAACTTTGAATGCATTTCAGCACAGCTCGTTTCAAAGGAGGTTGATTTATACTCCTTGAGTTAAGTAAATAATGGGAAAAATTGTGCACTTTTATTTCAAATCATTAAAATAATGACTTTGTTATTCTGTTTGATTTTAATATTTTTAATAGGAAAGCATACCTAATTATGAAATTTTTGACATACCAACTGTTATCGCTCCATGGTGTGAATTTCGTCTCCATATTGTCTGAATGAACATTTCCAGCTGCGTTTTGACAAACCAATAAGACGGCAAATTGTAGAACTAGCTGATCTGTTTACTTCGGTGATACCTGAAATGCAAAGTAGTTTACTAGAAAATTGAAAAATATTTATGTAGACTAAAGTAAAAATGAAGGAGATATTAACATATTCAATGATTGACTGCTATCACAAAAACCCTTTTTAAATGCAATATTTTTTCTGGAATGCATATTTAGGATTAGCGACTAGTTCTTTAGTGTTACAATCTCGGAAACATTAGAATTTCGATTATTTTTTTAATATAAAAAATATCAATATCACAAGTATCCAAATCTGGTGAATACAGTGGATGCCCTATTTCTTATTTTTTGTTTTGGAAGGAAATTCACAGATGTTAGTGTATTGCCTTCGAGTATTTGTTACAGTAAACAAGAGACTTTACTCATATTTTCGCGTATTGTTAGGCAATGTTGTGTAAGCAATACTTTTAAGTAAGTTGTTTCTATTTCTGATCTATTTCTAATTTTCCAAATAAAATTCGCAGATGGTAAGTGCATTGAGCCTTGAAGAATTCTTAAGAGTAAACAGCAAAGTTTAGTCACATTTCAGAGTATTGTTAGGGAAATATTGTGTGGACAATACTTTTAAATAAGTAACTTATTTATATCTCCGTTTAAAAATTGTAAGTAATTGTTTCTAACAATCAAGACAGATAAAAATTGTTTAAATTTTTTGATTGCGATGATCACAGCATTCAGTGAATTAAACATAGCCGTTTGGACCGTGCTAAAAAAAGTAACAGTAAAACAAGCTCCAAAGCGAGACTTCCTGGAACTTTCATTATTGAAGAAAGTCTTTAGACCATTTCCAGCAATATTATCACAATTTCGATTTGATCTTGGAAGCCAGCAGCAAAAGAATAATTGGTATTTTTACCTAGTTCATCAAAATACTGTCTTTGTTGTCCATTTAAAGTACATAATTTATGAAATTCTCGATATTTATTTAATTTACTTACTTGTATTTAAAATTATAGATCATACCTTACAAAGAATAGAAAAAAACAGTTACCAACAAATAACTCAGAGTACACCTACTATGTTCCATCATTGGTTGTTTTGTGAGCAGGCGTTCCATCTTGTTGCCAAACTATATATGTGGTGCCTATATTGTTCAAGCTAAATATTTGGGCTGTCGAAAGTTGCAGGTAGTTGCTTTATTTATTGGTACCCTTATAAACTCATAACACGCCAGAGAAGTAGATAACATTTATAAAAAAATAAATATACTACATTTTGGCACTATTGAAAAGCAAATTGCATTGTCAAGGGAATTAATGTCTTCTTAGAGCATTAGATGCTACAAGATAGAATAAAGGTTTGTTACAAAACCACTTGATATTAATTTGATTTTGATAAGTTAAAGCTGAGCATTACTGAGAAATCTTTTATATCTTGCAGTTGGCTGTATGATCTTATGCAAATCACAAAAGAAAAATTCTGAAGTGATAAAGAAAAAATATTCCTTAATGAAATCCCAAGGATTAGAGTTTGTGATGGTGTACTTCCGAAGGATGGAGTGGGTCGGTTAGAAAACATGGTTAAGTCGAGCGTCGCCACACACTGAAATATTTAATATTTTTGGTGAAAAGTGGAAGCCCCAACGTGACGTAAGAATCTGTAACAGGCCATCCTGTGGAAGTAGGATGCCTAGATAAACTAGTGGAGATGGTTATTGTCCAGACAAAGTACCTACAAAAATAAATATGGGTTTATTTAGCTGATGAAAATATGTACAGGAAATATTTATATACAATGTTACGAATGAGTTATAAGGTTGAAATTCTCACCAGGACTGACTAATATGTAAAATGTATGAAATATAACGGGAGTATCGGATCTTTGTCTCAGCTTTGCCCCGGCTCAAAGGTTTTGCTCGCGGTATTACTCTTGTTCCCAGCAGGTTTGATTCCCTGACTTTTAGGGAAGACAACTAAGTTATGGCAGCATTGAATGGTCGATACTTTACAATGCTCCGTCACTCTGAACGCCCCGGGGGTCGTATTGGGGGATAAGATATTGTAAACTATTTGTAGACCTCTAAAATTCAAGTTATTTCCTCAAGTATGGCCACCTAGTGCGTTTCAATTAGAGTACTTAGTATTTCCCTCGGAGCCCATGCAACGGTGTTTCAGGCCGAGATGTACGCCATCCTGCACTGTGTGCGGGAGAACAAGAGGAGGGGCTACACCAACAAGCGGATCCTCATAGCCACAGACAGCCAGGCAGCCCTTAAGGCACTAAGTAGCCCACGGGTAAATTCCTGGCTGGTGAGTGAGTGCCGAGACGAGACGAGCGACCTGGCTGGGCAGAATGAGGTGACCCTCATCTGGGTGCCGGGTCACTCGGGGGTTAAAGGCAATGAAGAAGCTGACAGTCTCGCGAAGAGACGGTCAGCAGAACCATTTATGGGACCAGAACCGGCTCTGGGCGTGTCAAAGAGCACTGCCAGGGGAGCCATTAAGTCCTGGCTCAGAAACCAACACAAGGTGTACTGGGCGGACTGTCCAGGGCTCAGACATGGGAAGTCAATAATTGACGGACCCAGTTCAAAGAGAGCTGTGGAGCTGCTAAACCTTAGCAGAGGACAGCTCAGAAACACAACAGGTCTCTTGACGGGACACATGGCCGTCAAGAAACACCTGCATAAAATGGGGCGGTTCGAAGGGGACCTCGCATGCAGACTCTGCGGCGAGGGGGAGGAATCAGCCCAGCACATCTTGTGTGAGTGTATAGCTCTGGACCGGAAAAGACAACTGATCTACGGTCACTCTAGACCGGAGACAGAGCAATATAAAACTTCACCCTACCAATCGCTGTGCAGACTAGTTCAAGGCACAGTGATCTTGGAATGGGTGGAGTAAGACTAAGGGTATGCACAATCAACCAAGGGTTGCGGTGCTATCGGGGCGGCAAGGCCGCGGACGAGCCCTGAGGGAAAAAAAAGTTACGGAAACAAAATAATAATTGCCTTGACAGAACTCTGCAAATTTTACTAAGAAAAACTCTTAAATAATGGGGAACACCTGTATAAAGGATTGTTAATTAAATGAAAAATAAAATAACAAATCAATGCAGTAAATTTTTGAGCAACGGTTTATACATACATATTAAAAAGTTTGGACGCAGCAAGTGCGTTATGGTAGTGAATTTTCATAGAAATGATCTGGCACCAAATATTTTATTATAACTTTTTTTTCTTGTAACATAGAAAGCTAAATTTTGGGATATAGTTTACTTTTTATATCGTTAACCTACCTACCAAATTTGGTTACCATAGATTTTTTATTTTTTGATATAAGAATTTTTTGCGAAAGAAAACTCAAAATTTTCCCAGAAAACCTGATCCGATTTTCCTGGCTAAGGAATTTATCCAAGCTATTTACAAAAGGAAGGTACATGCCAAGCCAAATTTGATCAAAATCGGCCCATTACCTTTTGAATAATTGGTGTGATAAAATTCACAAGTGGAGATCTCCCCATTAGTGAATTTTTTCTACGAAAATCCACTAAAAATAATTAGCACCACAGACTCTAGATGGGCTTCGGAACGGTAGGTCTAAGGTTTTTAAAAAAATATGAAACTGTTTAAAAATAGAATTGTATTAACAGCGGAATTGAAGATACTAAATAATTATACTGTGTCAGAAAACTGAATCTTGATTTATGTCCTAAGGCTGCAAGCAGATTAAATGAAGTAAACTGGCGAGCCAACTGGCTTCTATATGGTATAATATATGCATCTTTCTTTAGTTCTAGAAGTTTCGAAGGACTCTGTTTAGCTTATGCATTGATTAAACTATTTATGATTGAGAATTTTGGGAATTTACACATTTACTGTGGTGATCTCAGAATGATAACATTCCAATGTTGATTTTATCTACTTGAAAATATATTACATACGGTTTTTTATTTATAGACAGCTGTTCTAAAATCGTAATCACGAATATTGCCAGAGTTTTGTTTGGGGAAAAAGAAACTAGAGTTATCGGAATGAAGTGGGAATTTCCTTATAAGTTTGAAGAATATCGAAGCAGCTGAATTTTTTTTACCATATGCATAACCCATATTTATTATGTTCTTATATTTTGTTAATGTATAATAGTCTACTGCATGTTTTATATTGCATGCATTGACGTGGAGTAAGTAATTGTGATGGTATATTGTTTTTTTTAATTCGTAATTTTGCTTTTTTACTGTATAGTTTTTCTATTGTATTACTCATAACGAATTTGTTAACTTCATTTATTTCATGCAACTAAAGTAGCTGTTAGCCATTATTTAATTTACATATTTTTAGTGATGTATGATGCTGTTAAATTAGTTAGATTGTTCCTACTTAAAATATTTGTTATAATATTTAAAGAACACTAAAAATGCGTATGAGTTTTCAAAATTAGAAGGGTGCCTACAACAAGAAGCTTCTAGGTATTGTATAAACTTTTAGAATTTTGATTATTAATAAATATAATGATAATAGACTTAAGCGAATTCTAAACACTTGAAATAATAAAAAAAAGCTACGAAAGAAAAATGAATAGTTTTCTAATGTTTGTATTGGAAGGATTAGAAATAAAACTAGGATGGATTGTTATAAAGTAGGGTTATATCAATTTTTAAAATATAACAGCTGACCTCTCCAGTTTAGGTAGTATTTTAACTATTCTTAGGGCACTTGTTCAATAATTCCCACAAGTTTGAAACACCTATTATGTACTCATTTAATTTTAGTTTTATTGTATTAAGGAATGTATTATGTTGTATTTATTTAAGCAAATGTTATGTTATAAATAAAACCATTGAATCAAGTATCAGAAAATCAGCAATTTGATTTTATTATAAGCATCCTTAATCAAGACAAAATAAATAATCTCAAATATTAGGTCCTGAATTGATTTTAAGAATACTTTACCGCAATAGAATAAAAAGTCTGGACGCAGCAAGTGCGTTATGGTAGCAAATTTTTATAAAATATTTCTAATAGCAAATGTCTTTCTTTGATGAAAGCAGGCATCAAACTTGGTTGCCTATATAGTAGAAAAAATGTACCATATTTCATCGAAATAACTTTATTGTTTGAAAATATATAAACATTTTTCAACAGTCTGGATGCAGCAAGTGTGTTATGGAAGTCAATTTCCATAAAAATGTTTTTAATAGCAAATGCGAGCAGGCATCAATCTGATTACCGGTATAGCCTATGTAGTAGAAACAGCGTACTATATTTTATCAAAATTACTTATGGTTTGAAAATATACAAAAATTTTCCGAAAATAAACTTAAATGTTGGTTTCCTAACCAACAAAGTTTACGTTAATAGCAAATTGAGTTATTGAAATTTGAAGGATTCATTGAAAATTCGGTAAATTTGCAGATTAGCTCCCGAACGCTTTTCAAAAAATTGTTTTCAGAAATATTACTAGGACCCCACCTGGATGTAAAAGCCACAAGAAAAATTTCTTGTTCACACCCCCCAAGGAAGTTACGGGATTGGGAGTGAATAGGGGTGCTGTGCGGTGTAGGCAGGGTTTAAGGGGGATATGGCTTCAAGATGTGAAAAAGACAGCTTTCAAGCCCGTTTTATTCGCATTTTCTGCTCATATTTCCTTTTTAATACCTACCCCGCCCAGCACCGCTACTCACTCCTGGTCCCGTTACTTCCTTGGGGGGTGTGATCAAGAAATTTTTCTTGGGGTTTGTGGCAGGTTTCTGAAAACAGTTTTTTGAAAAGCGTTCGGGAGCTAAACTGCAAATTTACCGAAAATTCGCTACCAAAACGCACTTACTGCATCCAGTTTTTTTCTTATAAACGCATCATATTTCCATAAAAATGCAAAAATGCATTAACGAATTTGTTCTACGAAAATTGGCTAAAAAAATTATAGACTGTTAAACCATAAACTTCACTAAACCTACGGCGAAAGCATTAACTTAGCTAAACCGACAGCCAAAGCATCAGAGAAAGGGTCTATTTGAAATGAATATTCTGTAAATATTTTAGTAAAATCAAGTGCAATGACTATTGAATCTAAAACTTAAGGGTTTGCAGAATACTCTTCTTGCAACATTTTCTTCTTACAATCGGTATTTGTTTCACGTTCTTTGCCTTAACATTGCCAATTAAAATTGCGAGTTTGACGTTTTGAGGAAAGTTCCAAAATTTGTTTCTTTAACTGCCCAAACTTCTTTGTCTTTAAAGCTAGAGACCTAAATTTTGGTACAGAGTTCACTCTTTATAATACAAACACGGGTACCAAACTGGTTGTCCTTTGTTATTTACGGAGATATGAATTTTTTTAGAAAGAAAATACAAAACTTTTCGGAAAACCTTGTCCCATCTTCCTGGCTAACGAACTTATCCAAGCCACTTGCAAAAGAAGGTTACTCACCAAATTTGATCAAGATCGGTCCATTATTTTTTGTTATCGGATATATATATATATATATATATATATATATATATATATATATATATATATATATATATATATATATATATTGTTTGCTGTACGTTTGTGATTTCTTATTGGTTTGCGCGGACTGCAGTTTCGAACCGTCCCGGTTGATCATCAGCATGCTATTCATGATGATGCTGATAAAAAAAAATCGCTAATAGAATACTTTTAGCTTTTAGTCACAAATCTGAGTTCTGTCTGGGCACTCCTGATTGTAAGGCCTTGAAGGCAACTGTGACAACAGTACGACGTACAATATATTGTCACAAGGCATGTGCAGTCTGTATCCTTCCGTTAGAACAATAACAGAAAAAGTTATTGCATATAGTGGTACATAAAATCTATAGTATCCCATAGAGGTGGCATGACTGCCCTGAAATACATTCAAGGAACCGTTTAGTACCATCTTGTATCAAAAATTTAAGAATAATCCCAAAGTAAGTTTTTCAAGAAATAAATTCTCGTTCAGATGTTGCAATCCCCACTCCCAATCATTACTTTGGTGTGTTTTGAGTTTATTTTTTATCATGGCCACTCAGAATTTCTGAAGTATACCTTTTATTATGGCCACCAAGATCTCCGGCCTTTCATCCTAAAGGACATACATAGGACATCTTTGCTAGGGGACCTAGCAATTTATCTAGTCCCCTACCAACTTTGGACGAACTTGTGTATAAGGTATAGACAGTCTGTGATTAGATACCTACATAAGACAATATTCGTCATCTGATTAAATACAGAACCCAGCAGCACCCTTGAAATTTGATCAGGATGTTCATTTTTTTGAAATCTCATTTCTTGCATCATGTTCAACATGTTGTTTCATTAGTTCCAATTATCAAAAAAGTCTGGACGCAGCAGGTGCGTTTTGGTAGCGAATTTTCTTAAAAAAGTTTTTAATAGCAAATGTCTTTCTTTGATGAAAGCAGGCATCAAACTTGGTTGCCTATATAGTAGAAACAATGTACCATATTTCATCGAAATAACTTTATTGTTTGAAAATATATAAACATTTTTCAAAAGTCTGGATGCAGCAAGTGTGTTATGGAAGTGAATTTCCATAAAAATGTTTTTAATAGCAAATGCGAGCAGGCATCAATCTGATTAATGGTATAGCCTATGTAGTAGAAACAATGTACTATATTTTATCAAAATTAGTTATGGTTTGAAAATGTGCAAAAATTTTCCGAAAATAAACTTAAATGTTGGTTTCCTAACCAACAAAGCTTGTGTTAATAGCAAATTGGGTTATTGAAATTTGAAAGATTTAAAAAAATTCGCTACCAATTCGCTGATAAAATAAAAGTGTGGAGCAAAATACTGGGTAACAAGATTGTCTTGGACCTGTATTTCTAGAAAAAATATTTGATTAGACATTTGTATCTCAGTATGCTGGAAACCATATCACATCCTCGAATAATGCAAACAGTGGGGAAAAATGAAAAAGGATTTACTCCCCTGTACTACAGCAAACAATATGGGCACACTTAGATGCAAATTATCCCAATTGTTATATTAACTTATCACGTAGCCCGCTAGCTGTCCTGATATGACACCAGTTGATCTTTTCTTTGTGATATATAAAGTAGAAGTTGTAAAGCTGGATGTATTCTCACCATAATTAGAACCGCAGACATGGTTCGCTCTAATTAGAGCTCACCAGTACGGTATACTAATTACAGCGAGAACACACCTATAAAGTAATACGGCTATGGTAGCCAGCCTCCTAGAACATTGTGAAATGTATGACAGGGTCGCCATCTCGGTGGATCGGTGGCGAAAGTTATGTGTTATTTTGTGCATGTTGTTGAAGTAACCAGTTGCAAAATAATAACTGCTGTTATTCATAAAAGGTATGCAACACTTGTCGAATAAATACATGCCATACGCCGAGTATTTACAGAAATATTGTCTAGCACCGAATCGACTACATTTTCTTCGCCGGGTACATCCACTACATGAGAATAAAGGACCTTTCCTGAAACGGCATTACCTGCTTCTCGAAGTGTAACGATTCTATTGTTTTGTCAAAAAAAAAAAACACCAGTTCAGTTTCTTCATATGTCTCCGGAAATACGTCCGTCGAAGATAGTTTGGCAAGTACGATGATTCGTATAGAGCTGTTTCACAAGTAATTTGAATCTACTTGCATGCAATTTTTAGTAAGATAACGAGTTTGCCGATTCAATATCTGGAGTTAAGGGACTAAATGAGTAGTTTCTAGGCAGTATCGATAGACGAGGTATATCCTCAACCTTCTAGGACCGAAAGAAGTGAGATCGTAGGCAAAAGCTAAGTCTTCTATCAGATACACAACTGTGACTAAATGGAATCTGGAAGCGATACACCCTGGCTCATAAGTTTTGAGCAGCGACATGTCATACATTCACAGCTGCAAAAATTGGCATCGCGTTGCCGTTAGGTAAAGAATAGTTTCTGTTGGTTATATCTAACAATAGATTTGATACATAGTTGACTTCACCAGAGGAAATATTAAGCTGGCCAATTAATTTTCTAATAAACCCAAACGTGGGAAAAGAGTTCTCAGATGTAAAATAATAACTTAATAATCTTAAGATAGTTCAGTGCAAACTTATAAAATTAAGCTTAAAGAAAATTAGGATGACAGATTCCTTCATCTATTACTTCCACATCGTCAATACCTGTGGAAGTCTGGCATCGACGACAAAAATTTCAAAAAAATGTGCCCCTAAACGTCGTAAAAAGTACAAAACATATAGAAAACAAGTAGGTATAGGAGAGCCGTTCTAAGCCCTCCGCCATATCCGCCACGCTAATACGCCTGCGTGTAACGTCAGGTGTCGAAACAAGATGGCAGGTTGGATATAGAGAGAAAAGAGAGCTGACCTTAGATGGTGTAATCCAAGATGGCGGATGTTGCCATGGAAATAAGAGTTTGTAGTCAAAGTGATAAAACAAAGATGGTGAATGGATAGAGTGTGACAAGAGACTTAGAATGTGATGACGTAATTCAAGATGGCGGCCAAGATGGCCGACCGGAAGTGAAAAATCTGGGAAATTTGAATTTTTAAAAGACCTTTACGCTAACCTGTCAAAATAAGAGAACAATTTTGATATTTATGAGAATAACACACACAAAAGTATGACTGGCGGCGCAGGCGTAAACCAACTTTTTTTATTTGTATAGTTAGACCCCCATGTGTGGCGTGGGTGGGTGATTTGGGAACGAATTTTTTTGTGTCTGACGGTCTGTGGGATTGTAGTCACGATAACTTTAGAACGAAATGAGATATCGTCTTCAAATTCGGTATACAGTTAGCACCCAACAAACGAACGGTTGGGATTGTTTTTGGGTAAAATCGCTTCAGGGGGTAGGGGATGAATAGGGGATGATTTGGTAAAAATTGACATTTTTTTCGTTAAAACTCGAGTAATATAACGTTTTGGGATTTGTTCATTACAAAACTTTAAATTTTATTAAACATCTGGTATCCTGTACTGAAATTAAATTAGGGGTTGAATGTGTGGGGGTGGAATATCGGTGACAGAAATTTCGAATTTTTTTTTGGTAAAACGGCGTAAAAATGTTCCAAACATACAGAAAACTTGACTCTGGATCGAAAATTTTTTTGTCTATCGGGTGTCGGTCTGTCTGCCTGTACGTCTGTCTGTTAGTAGGCGCAAAAATTTTCGAACGAAACTAGATATCATCTTCAAATTTGGTATCCGGTTATCACCCGACAAAGGAACGCTTCGAATTGTTTTAGGGTAAGATCGCTTGAAGGGGTAGCGGATAAATGAGGGGTGATTTGGTGAAAATTGACATTTTTTCGTTAAAACTCGAGTTATATAACGTTTCAGAAGTTTATGGGTACAGGAATACGAATATTTTCTTTGTGGTTAAATTATGGACCCTAAATTCATTTCATGAAAATGTTTTTATAAGCAGAGTAGATTACCACAGCTATGTGGAAGTTATGATTCAATTTGCGGCACTATTTGAAGTTTTTTCACTTGACTAAAAATATCAAGCAATTAGTTAAACTTTACAGATACCATTTGTGTAATTGTGTTACATTCAAACAAGAATTAAAAACCGAGATATCTCCCACTATATTATTGAATCTTTTATCGAGCAATATTTGTTAAGTCTGGAATGTATAGGCTTTCAGGTCATCTTCAGAGACTCTATCAAAGTGCTTCATTTGGTCTTGGACAGCTTAGGTGTCACCGTTATTTACGAGGGCAGGTCAATTAGTCCGTGACTTTTTGAATGAAACACAGGTTTTTTGACAAAAAAATCATTTTATTTCTCAACATACTCGCCTTTGAGCTCTATACACTTCGTCCAACGTTTCTCCAATTTTTTTATCCCTTCCAAAAAATAAGATTTTTCGAGGTCCTCAAAATAGGTATTTGTTTGTGAGATGATTTCATCATTGGAGTCAAATATCTTTCCGCCGAGCCATTTCTTTAAGTTTGGAAACCAGAAATGGTCACTCGGGGCTAAATCCGGAGAATAGGGCGGATGAGGGAGCAATTCGTAGCCCAATTTATGCAATTTAGCAATGGAGACTACACATGTGTGCACCCTTACATTGTCTTGGTGGAAAATAACTTTTTTCTTGACCAGATGCGGTCGTTTTTTCTTCAAATCGTCATTGAATCAGTCCAATAAATTGGTATAATATTCTCCATTGATTGTTTTTCCCTTTTGAAGGTAATTAATGTGGAGTATTACCGTGAGCATCCCAAAAACGGTCGCCATGACTTTATTTTCTGACAAACCCACCTTGGCCTTCTTCGGCGCCGATTCGCACGGAGAAACCTACAGTTTTGACTGCTGCTTGGTCTCTGGTGTGTTGTGATGAATCCATGTTTTGTCTACGGTTACAAAACGGCGAAAAAACTCGTCCCTATTGCGGTTGAACAACGCCAAACACTCCTTCGAAGTTGTCACACGATTGCGTTTGTAGTCGATTGTGAGCAAACGCGGCACCCATCTGGAGTATAGCTTTCTCATACCTAAGTGATCATGCAAAATCGAAACCACTCAGCCATGTGATATGCCTATCTATGGCTTCCACAATCTCCCGCACTTTCAATCCCCGATCAGCCAACACCATATCGTGAATTTTTTCAATTGTTTCGACCTCAACTGGGCGTCCAGAACGTTCGGCGTCTTTTGTGCTTGTACCGCCGCAACGAAATTCAGTAAACCACTTTTATTATCATGAAAATTGATGGTGCATAGTCCCCATAGTATTTTTCAAGTTTAGACTTGGTTTGAGTAATGTTTTTTTTTCCGCAAAAAATAATGTTTGATGAGCACACGAAATTAGGAGTCAATTGACAGATGCTTGTTGGCAGGAGCAGTGTTGACCTTCCTGTGAAGAGGCGGGAAATTCAAAAAGTCACGGACTTATTGACCCGCCCTCGTAGATATTTCTTACTTCTTATCATTTTGTACTGTATAAAAACGAAACATTTTGTTAGAACCGCTGAAGATGATTTAAAAGCTGAAACATGTCAGAATTGACAAATTATGCCTGAATAAAACAAGCGCTTAGAGACGTCACAGTTTTAAGTGAATTTTCGTAGAAAAAATTCACTAATGGGGAGATCCCGACTTTTGAATTTTGAAAAAATTTTTGCAAATGAGCGCGAACTAGGACCCCTGGAACCCATATCCGGGGTCACTTTCAATTTTTATATGTTTATATATATATATATATATATATATATATATATATATATATATATATATATATATATATATATATATATATATATCACACCGATAACTCAAAAAATAATGGGCCGATTTTGATAAAACTTGGTACATATCTTCCTTTTGTTAATGGCTTGGATAAGTTCGTTAGTGAGCAAAATCGGACGAGGTTTTTCGGGAAAATTTTGAGTTTTCATTCGAAAAAAATTAATATCTCCGGAACTAACAACGCAAGGGCAACCAAATTTGGTACGCGGGTTAACATCATCATAGGTAAGCTACCTACCAAAACTTAGCTCTGTAGGTTAAAGGACAAAAAAGGTGCAGGCATTTAAAGAAAAATAAATTTGGATTTTCCTCAAAATGTCAAAGTCGCGATTTAAAATGTCAAATTGGTAATATTTAGGCAATGATCCTGAAATTAATATTAGCTATGAAAAGAAAATATCTCAAGAAGCATGCTTTACAAAGCCTGAACTCTTAGTTTCAATCGTCATTGTCCTTCATTTTACTAAAATATTCCCAGAAAATTCATTTAAAATAGACCCTTTCTCTGATGATTTGGCAGTAGTGTTGGCTATAGGGTTTATCGTTTAATGGTATATCATTTTTGTCAAATTTTCGTAAAAAATCTTTAAAGCTCAATATATCCGTTATTATGCAAGTTACGAAAAAAAAAGGTATACATTAAGTATAGGGTGTCTTGGCTACATCTTAAATAATATTTCCACAATTACAGGCTGGCCCATAAGTCGTTGGTGATTCAAATTTTCTTTTTTTTTTAATCGAACACGCCTTATCTTATTGCATTTTCCATCGAAATATAATACATGTTTGTAAGAAAAGAAATTCTGTACGCAGTAAGTGCGTTATGGTAGCGAATTTTCATTAAATGCTTCAAATTTGAATAGCTCAATTTGCTATTAACCTATAAGGTTGACTAGGGAACCAGTTTTTTCGGGAACAATTTAAGTTTACTTTCGGAAATTTTTGTACATTTTCAAACAATAAAGTTATTTTGATGAAACATGGCATATTGTTTCTACTATATAGCATGATGCCTGCTTTCTTAAAAAAAAACACGTTTGCTATTAAACACATTTTTATGAAAATTCACTACCATAAAGCACTTGCTGCGTCCAGAAGTTTTTTATTGTTGTTTTAATCAATGAAACGCATTAAATTAAAATGTAAATGGTTCTACTTTACATTATCGAACTAAACCATTTATAAGAAGAAAAAAAAAACTTTTGAACTGTTTTATTTGCGTTATTTCACTTCACAATTTCAGTACAATTTCAAGTCAATTAGTCGATGGAACAATAATTGTTAGTGCATATTTATTTTTATTTGGACTTAACAAAAACCAACTGAAATAAAATCTGGGCAATTGGCATTTCTCCACGGCGAACGTAAGGCATAATTTGAAAACTACTTAAAGAATTTTACACTGTTATCAATATTATTATTATTATTCAGATGATACATTATTAATAAAAGCTTGTCTGTCGTGGATACATTTGCAAACAAGCTAACCAGCGCACTAAATATTGTTTTGGAAATTTTCCTACTCATTCCTGGTAAGCAAGATATATACAGCATCTCCAGAAATATTTCGCGCATCCGAAGTAGCACCTCAGGAGCAGTCATCGTCGCTTCGATGATGTGTACAGATTCCTGCAGTTATCATCCCCCAGACTAAGAATATCGAGGCTATTTACAGCGCATCTGAAGATGTTTCAGCGCCTGCCCCATCCGCTAATCAATAAGTTTATGGCGTGACGTCACGCCGTACAAACACTACTATTGGTTCATCGTTAACTCATCCTATTATTTATTAAAGGTGCATGAATGGGAAATTGCAATCTGTGATATTTGGCCGGACGACGGCAGAGACAATCTAAAATAAAAAGCCACAACAGTGTAAGAGAGGTGAAAGAAGAGGGTGTCCGTTGCGTGTGTACCGGAGGTGACAGTGAATCGGATAAGAGAGAATTCCAGATCGGTGTCGCGACACGGTAGACGGGGATACGCCTGGTCAGTGCAGACCATACGACCATACGAACCTTCAACCGACCACCAGGTATCAGCATGTTAGTGTTCGCTCGTTACGCGTAACAAAATGGACAGTGCCGTTACGATATCCCATTGCCCCATCTCCAAAGGATAGTCGGACTGGCGACTGTCGAATAACTGTGATGTCCGAAAAGGGCTAGCATGGAGGAAGGGCCGGATCTGTCTCACCTCACACCCGAAGAACGGGCAATCATCGAGTCCGTTATGGTCCGACAGAAACAGGAGGAGGAACGGGAACATGAAATCATGAGGTATTTGTCAACATTTTGCTTTCACATAAATTACCTTCCATATCCTTTCACAATAAACAATACATGTCTGCTCTTGTCAGGTGTCTCTAACAGTGGAGATCATGATGTTCTCATGCCTTGCATCTTACATATATCAGCTAAGGAAATGTGATTTCAGATAAACTCTAAAATTTCAGTGTATTCTTTCTAAGATTTTCATTATCTCATATCTTTTAGAACTGCGTTATGAGAATTGACAACATTTCATCTTAAGCTGTTCCCTCAATTATCAGTTGCTTGTGGTAAATGTCACTATGTTTGTTTATATAAAAAATAAAAATTATTTTAAAGCGAAATGGCAACACGTTATTATTTCTTTTCGCGATAATATAGAAGTGCGTGTTACTTGATTTACATAAAATTCGTTCATCAGGAAGCCTAAATCAAAATGTTTTGAAGCAGGATTATATGATTTTTTTCATGCTTAAATATTTAGTACTATCAATGCAATACTTGAAATTTACAATTTATCACCAGCATCTGCCAATAAAAAGTTATGACGTGGCCCCACTCCAAGGTATTATGTTGTATGGACCAAATTATTATGAAAAAAAAATAATCTAATTGAATATCATAATTTTTAATACCATTTCAAACTCTCTTTGCATTTTTGATAAAAATGTAAGTTTTTCTTGTTATTTTTCTTATCATCATGGGCGTTAATTAGACCGAATTGAAAAAAGTTAAATCCAGAAGTCAACACAATAGAAAAAACTCTGAACGCAGCAAGCGCTGAAAAACATGCAAAATAATATTTTTTTTACGGAAAGTAGGTATTTTTTTTAAATTTGGTAGAAGTTCTGTATATCAACTGTCATCAAGGTCTGAAATGACTTTTAAATTAAAATAAATAAATAAAATAAAAAAACTCTGGAAGAGAATTTTCATAAAAATGTTTTCAATTGCAAATATATCGCTCTAATGCGAGCAGCCATCAATTTGGTTACCGGTATAACTTATATAGTAGGAACAATGTACCATATTTTATCAAAATAATTATTTGAAAATGTACAAAAATTTTCCGAAAATAAACTTTAAATGTTACCGAGAAAACTGATCTCCTAGCTAATGAACCTTAGGTTAATAGCAAATTGAGTTATTGAAATTTGAAACATTTAATGAAAATTCGCAACCAAAACGCCCTTGCTGCGTTCATACAAAAATTTTCCGAAAATAAAGTTAAATGTTGGTTTCCTAACCAACAAAACTTATGTCAATAGCAAATTGAGTTATTGAAATTTGAAGGATTTAATGAAAATTTGCTACCAAAACGCACTTACTGCGCCCAGATTTTTTTCTTACAAACGTGCATCATATTTCGATAAAAAATGCTAAAATGCAGTAACGAATTTGTTCTACGAAAATTAGCTAAAAATTATAGACCGTTAAACCATAAACTTCATTAAACATACAGCGAAAGCAGCAACTAAACCGACAGCCAAAGCATCAGAGAAAGGGTCTACTTGAAATGAATTTTCTGTAAACATTTTAGTAAAATGAAGGACAATGACAGTTGAATCTGAAATTTAAGGGTTCGCAGAACACTCTTCTTGCAACATTTTCTTTTCACAATCCGTATTTGTTTCACGTTTTTTGCCTAAACATTTCCAATTTTGACGTTTTAAATTGAGAGTTTGACGTTTTGAGGAAAACTCCAAATTTTGTTTCTGCCCGTAACTTTCTTGCCCTTAAACTTAGAGACCTAAATTTTGGTACATGGTTCACTCTCTATAATACAAATACGCGTACCATTGTGTTATTTCCGGAGATATGATTTTTTTAGAAAGAAAACACAAAATTTTCCGGGAAAACCTTGTCCGATTTTCTTGGCTAACGAACATATTAAAGCCACTTGCAAAAGGAAGGTACTCACCAAATTTGATCAAGATCGGTCTATTATTTTTTGAGTTATCGGTACGATATACTAACTATATGGCTAATAAGCTTGAAACACGTGTATGCGGTTGTCTCCTTGCGGCTTTGCCCTTAATCCTCTTTCCCTATATATATATATATATATATATATATATATATATATATATATATATATATATATATATATATATATATATATATATATATATATATATATATAAGACAATTCCCTAAAAAAGAAAATTTGAATCACCAACGACTTATGGGCCACCTCTAATTGTAGAAATATTTTTTAAGATGTAGCTCAAGACACCCTATAATTAATGTATATAATTTTTTTTCGTATCTTGCATAATAACGGATATATTGGGCTTTAAAGATTTCTTACGAAAATTCGACAAAAATGATATACCATTAGCCCATAAACTCTATAGCCAACACTACTGCCAAACTATCAGAGAAAGGGTCTATTTGAAATGAATTTTCTGGGAATATTTTAGTAAAATGAAGGACAATGGCGATTGAAATTAAGACTTCGGGCTTTGTAAAACATTCTTCTTGAGACATTTTCCTTCCATAGCTCATATTATTTTCAGGTTCATTGCCTAAATATTACCAATTTTCACGTTTAAAATCGCGACTTTGACGTTTTGAGGAAAACCCAAATTTATTTTTCTTTAAATGCCTGTAACTTTTTTGTCCTTTAACCTACAGAGCCAAATTTTGGTAATAACTTACCTATGATGATATAAACCAGCGTACCCTTACTTTGTTAATTCCGGAGATATAATTTTTTTCGAAATAAAACACAAAATTTTCCGGGAAAACCTCGGCGGATTTTCCTGGCTAACGAACTTATCCAAGCCACTTGCGAAAGGAAGGTACTCACCAAGTTTTATCAAAATCGGTCCATTATTTTTTTAGTTATAGGTGTGACACATAAATATATAAACATATATATATATATATATATATATATATATATATATATATATATATATATATATATATATATATATATATATATATATATATATATATATACATATAAAGTCTGAAACCGACCTCGGATTTGGGTTCCAGGGGTCCTAATAGAGCTCATTTAAAGAAATTTTTTCAAAATTCAAAAGTTGGGATCTCCTCATTAGTAATTTTTTTGTAAGAAAATTCGCTAAAAACGAGCGCGAACTATAAGCTCTTGAACCCATTCAGAGCCAGTTTTAATTTTTATATGTTCATATACATACATTGCCTCAGAGTTCTGAGAACTGCTGAGAATTTCGAAAAACTCTATATATACTGACTTTCCAAAAAGTCCGAACACCCAGCAAGAGTCGATCAATTGCAATGATATTTTCTATACTATCCTGTTTTGTCTCTGATAAGAAAAAAAAATGGACAAAAACTTTTAAGAAGTGTACCTTTTTTGATTTTATTATTTTATGTATCTCCATTTATCTCTATCTATTGTATTGTCTGCTATTTAGTGCTGTAGGAGTAGGTGTAACTTTGTAACGACGTACTACGTATCGCTCTTTGCCTAGAAAATATTTCGTTTAAATAGTGTTAAGGCTCACGTAACAGTACCTTATACGTACTTTTGTGGGTGGACTTTGTTTATTATTGTAACATCTATTGTGTTTTCCCCTGTATCTCTTTTTCTGTAATTCTGGTGATAATACACATATATTATTATTATTATTATATTATTATTATCTATTTAGATTTGCGTTGAAGCATTATTTCGTAGAGATTTGTGTTCAAATTATTAAGTTATTCAGTCGTTATGCGTAGGCGCCGTTTACGGAACAAATACAATAATTTAAGTGAATTCTAAAGGGGGGACATTGTTGGTATACGGGAGGCCGGTTTTTCAATCAGACAAATTTTCAACCACATAGGACGCAGTGTGTCAACAGTGTTACAGTATTGGTCCAAGTGGTCTGAAGAAGGAATCCATAACCGTCGTCATGGATCCGGACGACCTCGAGCAAGTTCAGCACGGGAAGATCGTCACTTGAGGATTGAGGCTTTAGAAGACAGAGTTTCTACAACACGGTCGATTGGAAATGTTTAGTTGGGAGTTTTACAACAAGAAGTGTCTATAGCAACGATATATTGCGGAATACGCGATTTTGGGCTTTGTTCGTTTAGACGATTTTTATATCTGCCACTGACATGGTCGCAAAGGGGTAAAAATAAGAAAGGGGTAAAAATAACACGAGAACTTTTAATAGAATATTCCTTGTATTTTCTATCAAATATTCTATACAATCCTAATTTATATTAACGAAAAATATTTTGGAAATAACACGAGAACTTTTAATAGAATATTCCTTGTATTTTCTATCAAATATTCTATACAATCCTAATTTATATTAACGAAAAATATTTTGGAAATAACACGAGAACTTTTAATAGAATATTCCTTGTATTTTCTATCAAATATTCTATACAATCCTAATTTATATTAACAAAAAATATTTTGGTAAATACTTCAAAATCAACACATTCCTTTCCCTCGACAAAGGTAAATAACAGGAAAGGTGTCTCCGAACATAAAATGAGATGACCATACATAATGAAGCTCAAAATTTATAGACCGTTTTCTAGGAGATTAAAAACTGTTTAATTACTTGCTTTAGCCGTGGGCTTGGGAGTTCTTTTCCTTCCAACTTCAGCTTTTGAAGCCTCGCCGAAGTTTCCAACTATATCTGGCACGTCTTCTTCCTCTCCAGAAGCTATTTTGGCAACTCCAGCATTAACAGAATTGGCGAGCCTCTTGATCTGGGTAAGACCGTCGTTTCCTAGCTGGTTGAGTATACCTGGCAGCATCTCGGTGATCTGTTTGTTATCTCCATGACCTGTGATTGCGAAAGGATTTGCGGCTAGAGAAGCTTGGGCCTTTAGGTTATTGAAATGTATAACAGTACCGTCATCCTTGATCATATTCACCTCTTCAATACGGGGGATTGTGTTCACTGACAGCTTCTTCAGCGAGGACTATAATTTCTTATCGTCTGTGGCTTGTGTTGAAT
This sequence comes from Tillus elongatus, assembly GCA_964006375.1. Classification (NCBI taxonomy): domain Eukaryota; kingdom Metazoa; phylum Arthropoda; class Insecta; order Coleoptera; family Cleridae; genus Tillus; species Tillus elongatus. The sequence goes on from OZ023265.1 coordinate 42,337,919, forward strand.
GTACTACCTTCTTCTTGCGTCTAGTGGTACCCTTACCGCCAATCCTCACTTGTGACTGTAGTTTTTTAAGTTTTCGGTGTTCATTTTTACTTATTTGTGAGAAATCAGTTAATAATAAAGCACAACACTTTTGACATTAAAAATCTAGGTTTAATATAAAGCGTCTTTGATAATTACCAGAGATGTTTTATTGTCCTTCATAAGCACATGTGGTTTTACACCGGCGATGGGTAAAAGAAAAAAAAAGAAAGACGGTTACCTGAAAAACGCAAAAATTTGGAATTTGCTGTGGAACGGCATACAGTCCTTACACGACGGGTGGTGGTATGAGGTGTGATAACATACGGTAGGAGGTCACCTCTAATTTTTATTGACAGAAATTTGAATGCAAATGATTACATATGAAAAGCACTGCAGCTTGTTGCACTGCCATACTCATGAGAGTTAATTCATCCCAATTTCCAACAAGACAACGCACGTCCTGATACAGCAAGGGTTACTACAAGGTTCTTACAAGAAAACAACGTGACACTGCTTCCATGGGCTTCTAGGTACTAGGTTTGGTTCATTTTTCTGGCTAATAAACGTATTCATTTAGAATAAACGAATTCATTCATTCATTTTTAGGCATCTCCGAAAATTTTTCTGGTTTTTGAAATACTTTGAAAAATTTGGATTTTTCGATTTTACATATTATTTTTTTCTGGCCTTAATGGTGGACCTACACCAATACTGCTGACACTTATCCGCAGCAACTTTTCATTTTATTTAACGTAGCATTGCTAATTTTCAAATCCGACGTTTCGTCTTTGCGGGACCATCATCAACTTTCTTTTTTTAAATACGGTCCTCATTTTCTGATATCATATGTTAAAAGCCCTTTTTATTCCAAATTCAGCGATGTGCCATATTTTGTGGTTTAGTACCATTTTAGTATTTCTTTCGACCTTAATCAAGAAAATTCCTATTACGGACCTGTAGATAGCTTTTAAACTTAAGCACTAAACAACTAGCCATATCAATTAACACTTTGTCATTTAGGCGTTAAATAATTAGCCAAAGGATGAATTGACGCAATACTTTAATGGAATAAACACAGAACAAATAGACTTAAATTTAAAAAGTCTGGACGCAGCAAGTGTGTTATGATAGTGAATTTTCATTTAAATGTTTTAAGTATCAAATATGTGTTTTTTTAAAGAAAGCAGACATCAAATTTGGTTACCAGTATAACATATATAGTAGAAACAATGAAAATGTACAAAAAATTTTCGAAAATAAATAAAAAATAAAATGTTCCCGAAAAAACTAGTTTCCTGGCCAACGAACTTATAGGTTAATAGCAAATTGAGCTATTCAAATTTGAGGCATTCAATAAAAATTCGCTACCATAACGCACTTGCTGGTCCTGAATTTATTTTCTTACAAACATAATTTCGTGGTCGAAAATCCATACATTTAAGGTCAGCTCAGAACTGACACTGATCGGGGGAATCCGTTTGTCAAATTAAAACAAATCATTGTTTAATCTATTTCAACTAACTAGATTTTCCTGGCTAACAAACCAAGTCACTTGCAAAAGCAAGGTACTCACCAAATTTGATTTAAATCGGCTAATTATTTTTTGAGTTATCGGTGTGATATATATATATATATATATATATATATATATATATATATATATATATATATATATATATATATATATATATATATATATATATATAAACATATAAAAATTGAAACTGACCCCGGATATGTGTTCTGGGGGGCCTAATTAGCGCTCATTTTAAGAAATTTTTTAAAAATTCAAAAGTCGGGATCTCCTCAGTGAATTTTTTTAAGAAAATTCACTAAGAGACAAAAGTATGCTTTGGAAAATAAATGGATGTGACAATATCCGTACTTGGGTTGGCAGTAACATTAATTTTTGACACATTAGTTTCTTGTTTAATTTATTGGGTAACATTTAGTAACTGTGTCTGGTAAAATGTTTTCTAACGAAGAAAAGTTTGAGATGTTAGCATGTTAGATTTCATCCCACCGAAATTGTTCTGTTGCGGAGCGTATGTATTTGCTGAAATCTCCGGAAAGAAGACAGCCAAATAAAAGGACTTATAGCAAATTAGTGACAAACCTTAAAGCATATGGTTCTTTTAAAAAACCTGTAGTTTCTAGGCAAAAGTCCAGCAATGCGGAAGCAATACATAATATTTTGTTAGCAGTTACTGAGGATTCCGGTACATCAATTGGATTGAACGAAACGGTATATCAAAATCAACGGCACATTTTATTTTACGAAAACAAAAATTACATCCGTACAAATACAGCATTTGTCAAGGACTCAAACCAGGTGATTTAGAACGACGTCGCTCGTTCTGTGAGTGGTACACAAGAAAATGCCAGGACAATTTTAATTTTCCATGTGAAAAATATGGTCTGATTAAAATATGATTATGAATAATGGTATTTTCAATAGAAGAAATGTTCATTCTTGGTCTGAAACCAATCAACGCTCAATGTCGAGGCATCAACACCGTTTTGGTTTCAATATGTGGGGTGGTATCTTCGGTACAACAATTGTAGGACCGTTTATTTACCACCATACCTTAACATCAGAGCGCTACCTACATTTGCTACAAATAGAGGATGCTCTCGGTAACATGCGTCTGAAGAGAGTTCGCAACTGTTGGATACAGTAGGATGGGGCACCTACACATAATTACAGGAATTTCAGGAATATATTTCAAGGATGTTTCCAGATAAGGTAATCAAATAGAACCCCGTTTGATTTCTTCATATGGGGATACGTTAAGAATCATGTATATCAGCAAAACTTTTCTACAGAACAAGATCTGAGGAGGTTAGTTCTGGTACCATTCGCCAGTATTACTCCGCAAATGTTGACCAGGGTTTTAAAATCGACAGTTAGAAGGGAAGGTGCTATTTCTGCTTGGAAAATAGTGGAAGTTTATTTGAACATAGGCTCTAAATATAGTTGTTTTGTTCGTATTAGTTTGTTATTTTTCTAATGTTTAGGTCTTCTGGTAATGTAAGTTTTTTGTTCTGTGTTTATTCCATTAAATTATTGCCTCAATTCATTCATTGGATTATTATTAAACGCCTAAATGACATACAGGGTCGATTGATATAGCTACTTGTTTAGTACTTGAGTTTCAAAGCTATGCACAGGTCCGTAATAGGAATTTTCTTGATTAAGTTCTACGGAAAAACTAAAATGGCACTAAACCACAAAGTGTTACACATCGCTGAATTTGGAATAAAAAAGGCTTTCAGAATATGATTATAGAAAAAGAAAAATAAATTGCGGTTTTTATCAAAACGTCAAAGTCGCGATTTAAAACGTCAAAAATGGCAACATTTAGGCACAGACCTGAAATTAATACGAGCTATGGAACGAAAATGTCTAAAAAAGTATGCTTTACAAAGCCTGAAGTCCAAGCTTCAACCGTCATTGACGTTCATTTTACTAAAATATTTCCAGAAAATTCATTTCAAATAGATCCTTTTTCTGATGCTTTGGCAGTAGTCTTAGCTATAGAGTTTATAGTTTAATGGTATATAATTTTTGTCGAGTTTTCGTAAGAAATCAATAAAGCTCAATATATTCATTATTATACAAGATACGAAAAAAATGTATACATTAATTATAGGGTGTCTTGAGCTACATCTTAAAAAAATGTCTACAATCACAGGCTGGCCTATAAGTCGTTGGTGATACAAATTTTCTTTTTTTTTTAGTCGAACACGCCTTAGTTGTTGCATTTTTGCATTTTCAATCGAAATATAATGCATGTTTGTAAGAAAAGAAATTCGTGACGCAGCAAGTGCGTTATTGTAGCGAATTTTCATTAAATGCTTCAAATTTGAATAGCTCAATTTGCTATTAACCTATAACGGTGACCAAGAAACCAGATTTTTCGGGAAAACTTTAAGTTAACTTTCAGAAATTTTTCTACATTTTCAAACAACAAAGTTATTTTGATGAAACATGGCACATTGTGTCTACTATATAGGTTATACTGGTAACCAAATTTGATGCCTGCTTTCTTAAAAAAACACACAGACTAATTTGCTATTAAAAACATTTTAATAAAAATCACAACCATAACGCACTTTCTGCGTCCAGACTTTTATGGTTATAAGTTGATTCTATTTTCATGTTAAATATTGACTACATCACATAGACATTTTAAAGACGTCATCTGCCATTTTAGTGAATTTTCTTAAAAAAAATTCCTCAAATGAGCGCTAATTAGGCCCCCTAGAACACATATCCGAGGTCAGTTTTAATTTTTATATGTTTATATATGTTATATATATATATATATATATATATATATATATATATATATATATATATATATATATATATATATATATATATATATATATATATATATATATATATATATACGTATCACACCGATAACTCAAAAAATAATGGACAGATTTTGATTAAATTTGGCAAATACCTTCCTTTTGTAAGTGGCTTGGACAAGTTCGTTAGCCAGAAAAATCGGCCCAGGTTTTCCCGGAAAATGTTGTGTTTTCTTTCGAAAAAAAATATATCTACGGAAATAACAAAGTAACAGAAACCAAATTTGGTACGCGGGCTTATATCATTATTGGTAACTTTTAGGCAAAGAACCTGAAGCTAATACGGGCTATGTAGAGAAAACGTTGCAATAAATGTGTTTTAAAAGTCCTTAAGTTTCCGCTTCATTCATTGTCCTTCATTTTACTAAAATGTTACCAGAAAATTCATCTTAAATATACCCTTTCTCTGATGCTTTAGCAGTCGTTTTAGTTGTAGAGTTTATGACTTAATTCTCTATGATTTATAGCAAATTTTCATACAAGAAATTCGTTTTTGAGGAGGCCGCGACTTTTGCATTAAAAAAGATTTTTCCAATTGAGCGCGAACTAGGTCCCCTAGGACCCATATCCGGGGTTAGTTTAAGTTTTTATCTGTTTACATATATACAGAGTGACGCATTTCTACGGTAAAGCTAAATATTACTGTTATTCTACATGATACGAGAAACAATTGTTTACGTTAATTATACGGTGTCTTGAGCTACATCTTAAAAATTATTTCTACAATCACAGGCTGGCACAAGTCGATGGTGACACAAATTTTCTTGTTTTTAATCGATCACGCTTTATATTATTGAATTTTTGATTTTCCATCGAAATATAATGCATGTTTGTAAGAGAAGAAATTCGGGACGCAGCAGGTGCGTTATGGTAGCGAATTTTCATTAAATGCCTCAAATTTGAATATCTGCAATTTGAGCGGCATCTTATACAATTATTTCGACAATCACAGGTGGCACATAAGTCGTTGGCAATATAACTTTTCTTCTTTAAATTGAACACCTCGTACATTATTGCATTTTTGGATTTTTCATAGATTTGTAATGCATGTTTCTAATTTCTTTTCGAGTTATTTCAATTGTTTTGCAACTTTTCACATTTTTGGCACATATGAAAACTTGTGTGATACGGCGTTTTTACCAACAAAAATAGAAGTCTAATGCAAATGACGCATTTAGAGAGGTTTTCGTTTATATTATTTCATGAAAAAATCGAGATGCCATGCACCGAGCGCTCTCAAATAGTGACTGAATTCAGAAAAAATCAAACTGGCGTTAACTCAATTGTTTCAAATAGAACAGTCTGTATTATCTGTTACAGAAGTGAAGGGCATAATAATAAATGTTTAATAAGTTATTTAAAAAAATGTTTTTGGATTTTCCTGAAAAAAATGTTTGTAAATTTTTATGCAAAAAGCTTTTTTGGGGCTTTTGCCGTGAAGCTTATTTAATGAAATATGGTACATTGTTTCTACTATATAGGTTATACTGGTAACCAAATTTGATGCATTCTTTCATTAAAAAAAGACATATTTGCTATTAAAAACATTTAAATGAAAATTCACCACCATAACGCACTTGCTGCGTCCAGACTTTTTGTTTTTTCCATGTTTAATTAAAAAGTCCCGGAGGCAGTATTCCTACAGTTAGCGGTAATGTAAATGACCTTTTGAAACGTGGGACCTGCCATTGGTACAGGAATATTGAAATGTCAAAGTTAATCCGAGAGGGCAATAAATAACATGTATGAAACGTAAGTACTTGCTTATACATGAGACTAATTTTCTCGAAAATGTAGTGAGAACATAAGTTGATTCTCATCCCGAGGCAGCTGGTATTTTCAGAGGAAACAATTTCATCTCTTGTCTGTGAGTACGTGGGTTTGCACACAGGTCAACGTAGGCAGTAGCTGCCTTCACACTACTTGCTGGGCGAGTATCAACATTACAAGTGATGAAATATTCCCTTTTATAAAGGTTAATAGATTCTCTTCTGAAACATTTACTTATAATTCGAGAGGTTATATCTATTTTGTTTCGTTTCAACTTTTAAAAGACGCTTAATAAAGCATTATATTGCCTGTTTGCTGCTTGGTCAAATAATATATTGGTTTGTCAAGAATATTTTGACATTTGAATAAAAGAAATCAACGAAATCCAAATAAATGAAGAGGCGACGTGACTCTGTGAGCAAACCGACAAACGTCGCGTTGTCAATTTTGACACATTTCCTATGCTCTGTGGTGTGTCTATCCCTTTATGTAAATGGCGCGATGGAAAGTAGTAGTAGAACGCTAGGGGGTCATAATAAATGAGTTTTCTATGCCAAAATTGACTAAACTGGGACTGAAGAGAGTGTAGTTCCAGCAAGATGGGGGCTAGAGCACACACATACCCCTAATACAATAACGCTTTGCGCGACGCGTCTTCCAGCAGATTAACCACTTGGTTTGTTGACTTCCATGGCCGGTCAGCTACTCCTCTTCATGCTGCATACATTGACTATCAGAGGGATTTCGATAGTGTCCCGCATTACTGGCTATTAGACGTTCTCAGTGTATAAAATAGACCTTAACATACATACATGTCTATCTATCATAATAGCGGGCTGTAATACCAATCTAAAATTGACCCTGTCAGATACAACGACAGAAATTGGAAGAATAAAAATCAAGAGGTCTGTCGGAGGCGCTAAAGAGATCCAGTCAAGATTACCGCATAACATCGGACGTGACTTTGACACACTTGCTCTATATGGACGATTTTAAGGTATATGCGTCCACTAGGAAGAAACTTGATAACTCGCTTAACCTTACTGCCAAATTCTCCAAAGACATGCAAATGGAGTTCGGGCTAGATAAGTGTCGGATAAACGCAATGAAGAGGGGAAAATAGAAACTGTATACAACCAACCATCTAGCCTTACATACTTTTCCCTATATTAGGGTACAAATGGGCCAGGGCTAACAATTTACTAAATTGTTAGCTGGTTGTATACAGTCTCTATTTTTTAACATTCTGTCTTAGGACATGGCTGCTCTATGGCTTTGCTCAAGGTGCTGGACGACATTTTGATTGCTGCTGATAGCAATAAGCTGACACTCATGGTGGCCATCGATTTTTCCAAGGCGTTCGATAAGGTTAATCATTGGCTTCTGGTGACTTTGTTGAAGCACTCTGGGTTTGGGGTCGCCGCTGCTTCAATGTTAGATAATCACCTATCTGGAAGAATGCAGCGAGTAAGGCTGGGTGATCAGACTTCAGACTTCCTTCCTGTCACATCTGGTGTCCCTCAAGGGTCCATACTAGGGCCTCTGTTATTCAGCATATATACATCAAAGCTACCTACCCATCTTCGTGATTGTCAATATCACTTTTACGCAGATGATACACTGATATATTATTCGTTTGAGCCTTCAGCAATTTCGGAATCCTGTTATATCATTAACAGGGACTTAGGCACATTAAATGACTTTTCAAACCAATACAGTCTTACTGTAAATCCCTCTAAATCAAAGTCAATTCTTTTCGGACGCAAAGCTACAGTTAAAAATCTTAAACCTTTGGCTAAACGTGGAATCCGTGGCGTAGAATTAGAACCGGAAGAATGTGGGGATAAGAACAGATAGTGAACTAAGATTTTCCTATCACGTCAGTATGATTACACGCCGAGCTTATGCTAACTTAAAATTGCTCTATGGGTACAGGGAGTATCTTAGCAGGGCTGTTAGACTGACTTTGTGCGAGGCACTAGTCTTATCTCACTTAAATTATGGTGATGTGTTGTACGATGCATGCTTGAGTGGTAAATTCAACTAGGCTGCAGCACGTTCAGAATTCCTGTGTGAGGTTGGTGTGCGGATTGCGAAAGTTTCAGCATATCTCTAGTAGCTTTAAAGACTTGAACATTTTGTCACTCCAAAAGCGGAGAACTCTTCATTGTATGTGTCTTTATCACAAGGTAATACAAGATCGGACCCCCCAACATCTTTATGATAAAATTAAATTTAGGACCGACATCCACAGTCTCAACATCCGAAGTAAGGGAACGCTGACAATTCCACAGCATAGAACCGAGCTGTTCAAAAGATCTTTTTCTTATAATATAGCGAATCTTTATAACAAAGTTACCGATTGTTACAAGTCACTATCAGCTGTTGCTTTTAAACTAAGGTTGAAGGGGCTGCTTCTGGAGGGAAGCTTAAGATTTTCTGTGGCTGCGGAGTTTGTATGTTGCCTGGATGTCTGCTGTTTGTAGTATAGACATAATATATGTGTACCTACCTACCAATGTTTTTTTTCTTTCTTTTCTCTTTCTCTTCTTCTTCTTACTTTTTCCTGCTAATTATAGTTATAAACATGTATTTATTTTTATTTGTTAATATCAGTTAGGTTACTTCTTCTTTTTGTCATGTTTTTCTTCTCTTTTTTTTTCTCTTTTGTTTGTTTATCTCATGAGTTTGTAAATAGTCCATACCACCATTTAATTGTGTTATATTAAGGATCGGTTGAGTGGAAGAACAGAAATTTTTCTGAACTCTGCCGTTTGACATGTAGCTTAATTGTCACTAAAAGCATGTTATTATTATTATTTGGAGCTGCCGTGACAACATACTACTTGGTTCCGCAACGAGGTGGCGGTACGTGCTTCGTGTCTTACATCTTACTTAGTGTAGTAATTCTCGTAAAATAAATAGATAAATGGAACCTGATTGTTCTAGCTTTTTCTTAGATTATGCGGCTATGGTTTAGTGCTATTTCAATTTTAAAGCAGTTTCTGTCTCTGATATCAAGGGTTCGTATCTTAGGATCTTGATCTTTTCATCTTTTCAGTACGTATTATAAAATTAGCATACAAAGAGGTTGTAGCATTGTTAAGTACACTTGGAGAATCCAAATCACCACAACACATTTTAAAAAAGACCTGACGATCGTTTCACTTACCAAGTTAGCGTCATCAGAGGATGAAAAATTCTGAATACTTAAAAAACTAACATCAACTTATATATATATATATATATATATATATATATATATATATATATATATATATATATATATATATATATATATATATATATATATATATACCGCATCTTAGGTAAAGAGATCGAACCGAGATGGGACGCTAGTCGTAGGCAAATTCCACAGTGTATTGTATTTTTATCGCCGGACAAGGTCTTTGCGCTATCCCTACTGCTTTATCTAAAAAGTGTCCATCTGTAATAGTTCAACGACAGCTAAATTAACAACGATTCCTTTGGCGGCAATAACTGTATACTTATGTTATCGGTAGAACGTGCCGAAAAAGTGGGAATTTTATTTAACAAAGCAATCGATGAGGTGACTCGTAATTGGCGCTAGTGAAGTGTTCATACATTTTTTGTTGTAACTATATTTCGCAATATATACGCTTTCGAACCCATTTAGCTGTCCTGGTTTTCTAACATTTTTATTAATTTCAGATTATCTTTATCAACGTGATGATTATTATCCCAAATATGTCGGGCGACGGAAGACTTATCTACAGTACCGTAACGTAATTTGGATGTGTGTTCTTTGAATCTAATTCCAATCGATCTTTTTGTTTGTCCGACGTATTTAAGATTACAATCTTTACAACTTATTTCATAAATTCCCGACATTTTGTCCGCGCTATCATTGTCTTTTGGGTTACCTAGCAAGTTTTTTAAAGTATTTGTTGTTGAAAATGTTAGCTGTAAGTTGACTTTAAAAAAATGCTCTCTAGACCGCTCGAGATTCTAGGTTCAAATGGTAAGCAAACAAAGTTTTTTACGATTTTTCTCTTTTGAATGTCGTTGATTCCGTCAACATTTTCTTTGTTTTCTGTTTGTTGATTAATTTTTTCACTAGGCAAGCAGTGTATCCGTTATAGTCGGCCACGTTCTTAATATAATTTAATTCTTTGGTATATCTACTTTTGTTTAAAGGAAAATTAATTTACCGATTTACTAAAAAATTCAGACTGGCCATTTTTTGTGCGTACGTATGATATGAGTCGTTCGGGATGTAGCTTAAGGTAGTGGTTTTTTTTCTATAGACATCGAATTCTAAAGTGTCTTTATTCTTGATCATACGTTCGATCTCAGCTCGATCTCTTTACCTGAGATCCGGTATATAAGTTGATGTTAGTTTTTTAAGTATTTAGAATTTTTCATCCTCTGATGACGCTAACTTGGTTAGTGAAACGATCGTCAGGTCTTTTAAAATGTGTTGTGGTGATTTGGGTTCTCCAAGTGTACTTCTCAGTGCTCATCACAGGTTCCAATCTTCACTTAGTTGTAGCATTGTGTTTAAGAAAGTTGAGTATATGCATGTTTTGCCCTTCGGAATGGCCGTAAAACCGCCACACTGTTTACCATGCAATGTTGGACACGTTAAAGATTCACATTCCCTTTATACAAGGGAAGGGATTCGAAAAAATCCAGAAAAATGAGACTAAGCTGCTCACCGGCGCCGGTGATTGGCCATAGGAACGGAAATAGAAAGACGTTAAACAAACATAGTAAATTAATACATACCTTCATGAATTGAAAGTTGCGTAATAGACTATTTGTTTTTCTGCCTAATTAGTTGTCTGAGCAGTTTTAGTGGTAAAGTGGGTAGAGCGTTGGCTTGGTTGACTACATTATCGAGTCCTACTCAAGTTAGGTAACCGTTATGGTGGGAGGTTAGATGTTTTTCACGTGGATGATATCTTTTTCTGTAATATGTAATAGGAGAGTAATAAAATAGATGAGAATTCATTTAGAGCCCACATACACGTGTGCTTATATACTTCCTATGTTTTTCTTAATTTTTTTGTCAGGTATTATACAATGTTTAACAGAAGTGATCCCAAACAGAGAGCACAAAAACACAATAAGCAAGCCTGGAAGTTATTCACAAAATTAGAAACATTAAGATAACTTAAAATACGTTATAAACATTACTTTTTATGCCAGTATTTTTTTACTTAGTTCACCTTAAATATATAATAATAGTAATAATAAGAATAACAAATAGATATATTACATACTTTGTTATACAGTTTATTTTCATACCCAAGTCATCTTGAACGCAAAACAGTCAGAAAAGACAAAAAATATGTAGAATTCTTAATAACAACAATAATACAAGAACACATTGTGAGATGTACAACCAACCAACAATTTCGTAAATTGTCAATTTGTGAGAATACATCTAGCCTTACATACAGTGTCTCTGTAATTATTAGGGAAAAATGGGCCAGGGATGACAATTTACAAAATTCTTAGTTAGTTGTACACAGTCTCTATCTATAATATTTTCTGTTCACTAGAGCTGTCGTGACAACATACTATCCGCACCGAGATGGCGACCCTACCGTACATCTCAGAATAGTGTAGGAGGCTGGCTACCATAGCCGTATTACTTTATAGGTGTTTTTATTGAGCTTAGGTACACCAACGTTAAACAAAGCATTAGTTAAGAAAATACACTTAGATTTGTAAAATCAAAAATGGTAATGCGTTGAGTTACATTAGATAATAGAGTTGGTCAATCGTTATTATTGTAAAGAAAAGTATTGTAATAAATTAAGGTTTCTCCTTTTGTTTTTGCTAGTGTGTGCCCTATCTTGCCGTGACCCTTCCGTATGTCTCTTAGACTTGAATGGCCCTAAGGTGAATATTGTGTCCCAGTATAACTCCTAGTAGCATTAAAAAAATATAAAAGCTTTAAAAATATCCTAATCTGAAGGTGAGAGGGAAAAATAAGGAAGTTTATATTAGCTGCTTGAAGTAAGCGCCATATGGGATACTGTGTTTTGTTTATTTATTAGGATTTGACAGTTCTGATTTGAGGTTAAGGAGGATTGTCACTGAAATATATGTAACAACTTGTATTGCTTTTAAAATTGGAAACTAAAGAATAATAACGTGTTTTGCTTATTTATCATGATTTGACAGACAGTTCTGTTTTGAGGTTAAATAGTTAACGATTGTATAATATATTTGTAAAATTGGAAATAAAAAAATAAGAAAATAACGTTAATATTCGTTGATTAATTTTTCAAGTAGGTAAGTTATTTAAACAATGAATTGACTTCTTGACTTTTATGAATTCAGGAGTACGAACATTTTCTTTGTTTTCACTTGCTGTAAGGCTAGATGCATTCCCGCAACAATTAGAAGTGTTTTATTTGTTTTCACTTGATGTAAGGCTAGATGCATTCTCACAACAATTAGAGGCGTAGACCGGTTTCGCTCTCATTGGAGCTCTTCAGTACGGCATACTAATTGCAGCAAAAATACACCTATAAGGTAATACGGCTATAGTAGTCAGCCTTTCAACACTAAGTGAGTGGTGGACGTGCCGCCACCTAGTTGCGGCACGTCCACGTATTTTTTAACACTGTGTTATTTGGAGCTGGCGTGACAACATACTACTTGGTTTCGCAACTAGGTGGCGGCACGTCCACCACTCACTTAATGTTGAAAGGCTGGCCACTATAGCCGTATTACTTTATAGGTGTATTTTTGCTGCAATTAGTATGCCGTACTGAAGAGCTTTAATAAGAACGAAACCGGTATACGGTTCTAATTGTTGCGAGAATGCATCTAGCTACATACTTTGTCCCTATATTGGGATAGAAATGGGCCAGGGCTGACAATTTTTTAAATTGTTAGTTGTATACAGTATCTATTTTTTTAACACTTTGTGTTATTTGGAGCTGGCGTGACAACATACTACTTGGTTCCGCAACTAGGTGGTGGCACGTCCACCACTCACTTAGTTCACTTGCTGTGTTAAAAAAAATATTAAAATGAATCGCATAAGAAATCGGGGTTTAGTTCATAATTATCGATTCTTATAAAAAATGAGGCTCACAGAAAATAACACAAGTTAGATAAAGTTACCATTTCAGTAGACATTTTTTATTGTTATTATTAGTAAATTTTTATTAAGAAATTCCACTAACAGAATTTGTTTTAAAGAACTTTTTTGTTGCTGAAAAAACCGTCGATAAGGTTGACTGACATGAAATTATCCACGCGATTAACAACGAAAAATCACTGACACGTTTATAATTTGGCAGATACATTCTTTTCTAAACATGAATTCAATTTTCTTCTGGAAAGATTTTGTAACTTTAATGAATTTTGCAATACAAGTTTCTTTTAAAGAGACCTATAGTACATAAATTCACCAAATATTAATTTTATAGCGATATAGAAAATTGGGTTTTGGGCATTCAAATTTTTTTCATAAGGAGCTAGAACACAAGATTCGAATATTTTTTATAATAATATAAGGAGAGAAATTCTTCAAATGAGCTTGTATTAGAACCCCTAAACCCTCTTCGACGTTTGCTTAATTTACAAGTATTACTTTTAGTAGTATGCCGTACTAAATGTGTGAATTTTTTATGAAAATTCACCATTATAACTGTGCCCCGAAATTTTTACAATTTGAACTTCTCGTAGCACCTAAGCGGTTTCTAGAACATTCTGTATATGAAACTTTATTTTGGATACATACTATAGCAACTTGGCGTCTATATGATACACAGTGTGAAATATTTACTCTAAAAACATCAATGCGATAACTTCAAAACCATTTTTTATCAGAAGTTTTTATCAGAAATTTTCAAAATATTTAAATTCTCCCAAAACTATTGGACTTAGATACAGAAAATGTTTATTGTGTCCTATTTAAAATAACGAAGTTTATATCAGTTATCAGTCACTTATGACCACGTTAAATGGAACTATAAACTCTGGTTAACTGGCATTTGATCTGTTGGTTTCGCGAGTGAGTCAAATAGAATATTTTCAGGATCTACAAGTGGCCCACAACGTTTCCTGGTTTGAATTTGTCTGCTTGAAATAGTTTTAAGGCACTAAGTGCTGATTCCTTCTTCACGCATATCTGCGATGGAGTAAGATTCAGCATTGCCTAAATTGCAGGCGTGGGGAATCATGCCATAGCTCTTATTCCAAGACAGATGAGGCTCTGTAATTTTTGCAATTTGCTTTGTGTTGAGGTTTGTTACGTTTCTGGTCAGCATACTATATCATCCTAGGATTTAGCCCCCCATGCCTTTCCTAGGAGTCCACGGCAAGTCCAAACTGTCATTGTGGCTCTCAAAGAGCCTTTTCGAAGTGTGCGTTCCAGTTAAGTTTTTGGCCTAAGAAGATCCCTAAATCCATAATTTATTAGAAAATTGTATTTGTGTGTGGGAGCTTTTAAATTTAGTTACTTTCCCCTCAGACACGCATAGTGTACGAAATATTCTAATAGGTAACTCACCATGAATGACCGTGTATATTCATATGGAATTTTTAGCTTCTTATCTCTGGTTTCTCGAGGCGCTTATGGAGTTCGGCCCCCTGCACACGCCGCAACGCTCCTAACGGCGAACATTTATCATTTGAACATAGAAGTCAGAAAGTAATAAAGCTGCATAAGTCTGTCACGGTTAAAAACTGCTTTTAAAAAGGAGGAATTAGTACAGGCAATAGAGGAGCCCGTTACTCTTGTCCATAATGCACTAAACTACAGGAGTTATTTTTTTTTAAAGATAGGTTCAGAATTACGTACTGAATGTAAAAACACAAAATCCTTACAAATTAGGAGGGCGGAAGTGCCGCCATTTTGAGAAAAACCGTTTCGACCTATATCTCCGTAACCGTGCACTTTAGACCAAAAATGGTAATGACCTTTATTGTAGATAATTGCATTTCTCATCTTTTTTGTTATTTTTTTTTTGTATCACTCACCGTTTACAATGTATACGACTATTAGCATTCATTTATTGACTTTTTACCTATGCATTATATAATAACATAATATAATATAATAATAATAATAATAATATATATATATATATATATATATATATATATATATATATATATATATATATATATATATATATATATATATATATATATATATATATATAATAAGATTTTAAATGAACTTACAGTTGTGCATTTCCAAACTTTTTTCTTAAATAAATTTCTAATTTTGACTTCATAAAATATATGCCACCAACACAAAATTACTTTAAATCATGCAAACACCTTCTGAATAAGTTTAACCTACATTTTTGAAAATCCGACAGTGACATATTTGTCATACCTAATTTTATGCCAGACTTTAGGGGGTATTTTCCATCTTTTTCAATGTAATAATAATTAAATTCTGTTTTCTTACAACTTAACATTTAATTCCATTTCATTCTTTTCACTGGTGATTTCTTCTGTAATAGTGCAAGTGATTTGTTAGACAATTTTTATGGTCGCGATTTAGATCGGATTAAGCACTTGTCTATTTAGTTAAACTCCAGACCGGTTTTTGGTTGGAATATATCCTTTGTTGGGATTAACCGAAGAAACACTTGAAAATACAGAGCCTTGTAAGCTACGGGTAAGTCATTATCATTTTAAATATCTTGTAAGCATACATTTAATACTGGATATTGTATTTTAGGGCTCTTCCGTTACCTCATTCATTCTCTCCGCCCTTCTTTTAATTCTATACAGTTTATATAAGCTACCCGATTAATCTGTTATTGAGTTTGGTATGTCTTCTTGGTTGGGAATTATACTACAAACTGTCGTAGAGCACTGACACGGTGTCCAAGTGACCAACTCCATCTGAAGTAATCTGTCTACAAGGGCCATTCTTCACAGTTTACATTCAGAAAATTCACTAGAATGTTCTGTGCACCCAGGTGACATCATTTCAATTATTCGTTTACCTTGTATTTAATAACCTGTTGATTTTAAAACATTTAAAAAAATGTATGTGTATATATTATTAAAAAAAAGTAAGAAAAAAGAAAAACAAAAGAAAACATAAAAAAAATTATCATTAAAAAAAATAATAATGATAATAATAATAATGATACCAATTTAATTATAGAAACTATATAACCTCAATTTTGTTGCTCGTATTGTTAGTAATAAACCTTTCCTTACCTCTCGTCTGTCTAATACAACAGTTTGGGGCTAATGGACCTGGTTTCCGAGGCCATCAGGATACAACACACACACACACACACACACACACACAAAACATTTTAACATAGTATACTTATTTTGTATGAATCTAATAATAATATAAACAATTATTCTGGTTATCTTGAATGTAAACCGTCGCAGTCTGCTAACGGGTAACACTTTTTTACTTTTGTATATATGCTATTTAATATCTAATTTAAAACTGAATAAAAAAAGAGGCAAGAAAATTTTAATAACTTACTATGGTATTTACAAGTTATTATTCATCAGTTATCAGATTATACATTTTAAAAGGCACGTTGTCTTTGTAATACTTTAATTAACACCTTTTTCTTTTGATGAAATTCCCCTTGAATAATAGTTTGCTGCAAAAGCCAACCAAAGTGTTTAATCATTTTCGTAACTAACTGTTTTAGACCTTTATTTGTTAAACATAAATCAAAAGATAACCTATGATATATCCTCGCTGTCACTGTCACCTGACGTGTTCGACATTCGAATAGTAATAATAGCAATAATTATAATAGAAATATTATGACGGACGAAGAGCCATAGAGCGTCTCTCGTCGATGGATAGTTTTCGTTTCTCTATGGTTGATTTGTTTATCCTTCCCGCTTATTTGTCTACGTTTAAAAAAAACATATAGTATAAGTGAAAGCCATATTAATCTTTCCAATTTGGCTGTTGAGCTTCTCCACCGACACAGTTAATAGAGTCGTGCTGTAACAGAATCCCTAACAGAAATACCGCGAAAGGTGAACGTTTGCACATATAGACCAAAGCCTAGTCCTATCGTAATGAATTTAAGCGTTTATAAGGCATCGTTTATATGGCGCGCTGCCACCATTTGCGGCCTTATTTTTCAGTCAATACACTTTATATATCAGCAATGAAATCTCTATATAAGCTAGGATTTAAATCTCAATCATCCTAATTATTCACGCTAGCGTCGCGCCCTATCTAAAGCTAGTACAGTTCATCGGATTAGAGACTGAGAAGCTGGGCAATTTCGACAAATTACCTCGTCGAGACACCTAGCGGGATGCGGGAGGGACAAGGACTGTTTCGTTTTACATTTACAGTACGACATGAACAGTATCTATCTGCATTTAGGGCACCGACCTCACGCTCAAAACGCTCGCTAGTTTCTACTACCGCTACCGGTGGATACTATGCGCATATTAGCAAATGCGGCAGAAGCACGAAACGTCCTCTATTGTTTTCTTTCCCTAATGAGCCATTTTCGATGCTTTCAGCACTGCAATATTCAAACTGCGCCTTTGTTTCATACAATATTTATATACAGCTTTATAAAATAACTTTTCTTGCAGAATCCGCTTAACACCTCGGATAAGGCTAATTCCCACAGCAAAGAAACAGTGTATCGAGTTAAAGTTTTCGTTTTAACAGTGTAAATAACAAAAGGATAGTTAACAGAAATTTTAATGGACCATATACGGGATGGTGAAAACTTAGATGTGAAGTTTTAGGTTAATGGAAACTGTTTGAGATACTAAAATTTAAAAAAAATGTACAATGTAAAGTTCTTGGTTAAATTGAAATACTTATTCTAATTTTGTAATTTTTAACAACATAAAAAAGAGATTTCCAAGTTAACACAAATATTGTATTAGGTAATAGAAACTGAAAAGAATAATCACAATCATGTTATGGTAGAAGGCGAAGGAGTAGATACGAGGGTCGCCTTTTGGTGAATTTTCTTTAAAAAAAAATCACTAATGAGGAGATCCAGACTTTTGAATTTAAAAAAAATTTATTCAAATGAGCGCTAATTAGGCCCCCCAGAACACATATCCGGGGTCAGTTTCAATTTTTATATGTTATATATATATATATATATATATATATATATATATATATATATATATATATATATATATATATATATATATATATATATATATGTATGTATCACACCGATAACTCAAAAAATAATGAGCCGATTTTGATTAAATTTGGTCAATAAATTCCTTTTGCAAATATAAGTTAGTTAGCCAGGAAAATCTACCCAGGTTTTCCCGGAAAATTTTGTGTTTTCTTTCGAAAAAAATTTATATCTCCGGAATTAACAAAGTAAGGGAAACCAAATTTGGTACGCGGGTTTATGTTATTATAGGTAAATTACGTACCAAAATTTAGCTCTGTAAGTTAAAAGACAAAAAGCTATAGGCATTTAAAAAAATGTGGTTTTCTTCAAAACGTCAAAGTTGCGACTTAAAACGTAAAAATTGGCAACATTTAGGCAAAGAGCCTGAAACTAGTACGTGCTATGGAAAGAAAATGTCTTAAAAAGAATGATTTACAAGCGCTGAAGTCTTAGCGTCAACCGCCATTCTCCTTCATTTTAGTAAAATGTTTCCTTGTAGGTAAGTTACCTACAAAAATTTAGCTATGTAGGTCAAAAGACAAAAAAGTTATAGGCATTTAAAGAAAAATAAATAGGAGTTTTCCTCAAAACGTCAAAGTTGTGATTTAAAACGTCAAAATCGGCAACATTTAGACAAATAACTTGAATCTAATACGGGCTATGGAAATCAAATGCCTCAAGAAGAATGTTTTACAAACCCTGAAGTCTTAGTTTCAGCCGTCATTGTCCTTCATTTTACTAATATGTTTCCAGAAAATTCATTTCAAATAGACCCTTTCTCTGATGCTTGGCAGTAGTATTAGCTATAGAGTTTATCCTTTAATGGTATATAATTTTTGTCGAATTTTCGTAAAAAATCAATAAAGCTCAATATATCCGTTATTATACAAGATATGAAAAAAAATTGTATATATTAATTATAGGGTGTCTTGAGCTACATCTTAAAAAATAATTCTACAGTCACAGGGTGGCCCATAAGTCGTTGGTGATACAAATTTTCTTTTTTTAAAATCAAACACACCTTACGTTATCGGATTTTTGCAGTTTCTATCGAAATAGAATGCATGTTTGTAAGAAAAGAAATTCTGGATGCAGCAAGTGCATTATGGTAACGAATTTTGATCAAATGCTTCATATTTGAATAGCCCAATTTGCTAATAATCTATAAGGTTGACCAAGAAACGAGTTTTCCGGGAACAGTTTAAGTTTACTTTTGGAAATTTTTGTACATTTTCACACAATAAAGTTATTTTTATGAAACATGGCACATTGTTTTTACTATATAGGTTATACTGGTAACCAAAATTGATACCTGCTTTCTTAAAAAGAAAACACACATATTTGCAATAAAAACATTTTTATAAAAATTCACTACCATAACGCACTTTCTGCGTCCCGAAGTTTTATATTTTGGTATTGGGCAAATCTAGTGCTACTATCTACAAACTGACGTCGTTATTGTAAAGATTGACATTCTTGACGTACGAGCGCTATTTGTGTTGTTTACAGTAACTTAAAAAGTTAATATCAGCCAAAAAAATGGAATTAAATCGTGAATATTCTCTTGCAATAATTTTTTACAACTTTCCACGTGGACTCTCAATTGCAGTGCATCGATGAACTTCATTCGATTTTTGGGGATGAAGCACCACAAAGGACCAGTGTTTATCGAGGATCTACCGAATTCAATTGTGGTCGCATTTCGCTCAAGGTAAAATTCTGTTAAGGTCGTCCAAAATCGGTAGTTCTTCAGAAACAAGATTGATGCAGTGTGGGAGCTAATTCAGCAAGTAGTATGATTATCGTGAGACTGAGGCACCTTGGACATTAGTGGGACGATACATTCAATATTGCATGAACATTTGGCAGCAAAAAACATGTTAGCGTTGGGTCCCACATAATGCAACAATCGAGCAAAACCAGCTCTTGTCAATTGGCCGCAAAAAATTCGATCGCGGTGCTTTAAAACATGTGTGTGACCTCGTAACAGATGACAAATCATGGATCTATGCGTATGAGCCCAAAAATAAGCAGCATTTGGCTGTATTGATCTTCCAAGGTCATCCAAACCCAACAGAAGTCGTTCGTGCTCGAAGCACTTTGAAGCACCCGTCATGACTCAATCGTACCATTGGTGTAACGTAAAACTCTCAATTATGAACGGTAGACAGCCAATCGTTTGCCACAAATCTTCAGAGAAATAGGAAAAACCAACCGCCTAAAACGGATCATTCTCCACCACGGTAATGCGATATCTCACACATTGGCTCGAACTTGTGACTTTTTGAGCACTCATAACGTCGATTTGATGAGTCATACGTCGTATACTTAATGATTTCTTTTTATCTTAGCTAAATGAACAAATTGATTTACACTATTTTATAGAATGTATATGTACAACTGGTGCAGTTTCGCTGAAGTGCTCAGCTTTGTCAAATACCTGTCAAATACCTTCTTTTTATTCCCGAGCATCAAAAATAAATTGCGAGGTAGAGGTTTTTTGGCACCCGAAGAAGCAGTTGATGCGTTCAAAATGCATGTTTCGGAGACATCTTAATCGGTGGGGAAAAAGCGTTTCGAAAATTGGTTTACACGCAGGCAAAAGTGTGAAGTTGAATGTATTTAAAATAATGTTGATGACGATCAAGTAGTTTCTTTTTATCGAAAAATTCTTATTAGTGAAATGCCGATAATAAAATAGCTCATAAATTTAAACAAAATTGAATAAACATTTTAGATGTCAATCTTTTGCCATTACCACCCTCAAAGTAATTATAAAAAAGCAATAGCACTTTTGGATTGTGAAATACCATTTAACTTAGATAAATAAACAAATTGATTTACACCATTTTATTGAATGTATAACTGCAGTTTCGCTGAAGTTCTCAGCTTTGTCAAATACAAAATGAAAGTAAGATTTTAAATTTCAATATCTACTCCGTGTTGAATTAACCTTTTTGTCTCCTCAGGTAAACGGTATCGACTCGGAACTACCTGTTTTTATGACATAGTCAGGTCAGTAAACTATCCTCGCCTAATTATTATTTCCTGCAAACATGTTTAATAATGGACTACTGCTAGTTTGGTCAATTAATTTAATGTTTTTGTTTGTTTGTTAGTTTCTACTGATTCGCACAAATTTTATTTAAAACTTTTTGTACCCAATTTGGGGATGTCGAAATCATCGTTAAATTGATGATTCTCATTTAGTACATGACTTCCATAATTTGAATCAAATTTATTATGTTCAAAGCTACTTTTATGTTCGCGAATGCGTGTTTGAAAACTTCTAAATGTTCTACCTATATATATTTTGTCACAACAACCACATGAGGGTTTATATACACCAGACTTATCAGATTTTTCAACTGTCGCCTTATGGTTTTTATGTATTTGCTCAAGTTGTCGGTTTTATATGCTGTCTTGATACTAAATTTAGAAAATAGATGTTTTAATTTTTCGCTACTCTTATTTACGCAAGTCAAAGGTGTGAATTTATTGTGTATTATTCTAGTGGACGGGAATACTTGTTCTAAAGCTCAAGTATATTTCTTTTATTTTTATTATAAAGAAAATATTGTATTTGTCAAAGCGTAGAACTTCAGTGAAACTTCAGTTATACATTCAGTAAAATAGTGTAAATCAATTTGTTTATTTATCGTTGACAATGGATTTACATCAAATATAGACCAACAAAATATAAAATACTATTTATATTTTAAAGACCTCTTCTATTATAGGTTCAGTGCCACTTTCCAAATGAGCAGGTTATTGTTAGATCCTAAATGACCTTTTTGGCAATTTTCGGCCTTTGTTGAGAGTTCATAATATATATATATATATATATATATATATATATATATATATATATATATATATATATATATATATATATATATATATATATATATATATATATATATATATATATAGGGTATCTATTAAAAAAAGGTTGCACCAAGGTTCAACTGCTGAGAATTTCGAAAAACTGCAAAATACGTCGATTTTGTTTGCGGGACACTTTTTTGAATCCTAACATTATTTTTATCATTCAACCCCTAGTGGGGATGACTTTCATCCATTTACTTTGAATAAGGAAAAATAAGGAAAAATACTGCGTAAGGCAGTCATGACCTTAGCCGTCACTAGGCGGCTATATGGAAAAACGTGGGGACTAAGACCTAGTATGGCCCACTGGCTGTACACAAGGGTGGTCAGACCATCGTTAACATATGCGGCACTGGTCTGGTGGCCTAAGGTGACACAATCCAGTGCCAAACAAAAACTAGGCAAGATCCAAAGGATGGCTTGCCTAGGCATCACAGGGGCCATGTCTTCAACCCCAACAGCCGCCATGGAGGTGTTGCTGGATCTACCCCCCCTACTCTTCGTTATTATGGGAGAGGCCAGGCTAGGACTATACAGACTAGCCTGCAATGGTAGACTGAAGATCAACCCAGGCTTCAGGGGCCACTGCAAAATTCAGGAGATCGTGAAGGAACCCATGCTTGAAATGAGGTCAGACTTCGCGAGCCCGCGAATGTGCAGGGAAAACAACTTCACAGTGGAAATCCCTGATCGCGGGGCATGGCGGGAGGAGACACCGGGCATACCACGGGACGCGCTCGTCTGGTTCACGGACGGATCTGGCGGGGAGCGTGGGACGGGGGCAGGTGTTTACTCGGAAGGACCGAGGGTAAGTCACAGTATTTCCCTCGGAGCCCATGCAACTGTGTTTCAGGCCGAGATGTACGCCATCCTGCACTGTGTGCGGGAGAACAAGAGGAGGGGCTACACCAACAAGCGGATCCTCATAGCCACAGACAGCCAGGCAGCCCTTAAGGCACTAAGTAGCCCACGGGTAAATTCCTGGCTGGTGAGTGAGTGCCGAGACGAGACGAGCGACCTGGCTGGGCAGAATGAGGTGACCCTCATCTGGGTGCCGGGTCACTCGGGGGTCAAAGGCAATGAAGAAGCTGACAGTCTCGCAAAGAGGGGGTCAGCAGAACCATTTATGGGACCAGAACCGGCTCTGGGCGTGTCAAAGAGCACTGCCAGGGGAGCCATTAAGTCCTGGGTCAGAAACCAACACAAGGTGTACTGGGCGGACTGTCCAGGGCTCAGACATGGGAAGTCAATAATTGACGGACCCAGTTCAAAGAGAGCTGTGGAGCTGCTAAACCTTAGCAGAGGACAGCTCAGAAACACAACAGGTCTCTTGACGGGACACATGGCCGTCAAGAAACACCTACATAAAATGGGGCGGTTCGAAGGGGACCTCGCATGCAGACTCTGCGGCGAGGGGGAGGAATCAGCCCAGCACATCTTGTGCGAGTGTATAGCTCTGGACCGGAAAAGACAACTGATCTACGGTCACTCTAGACCGGAGACAGAGCAATATAAAACTTCACCCTACCAATCGCTGTGCAGACTAGTTCAAGGCACAGTGATTTTGGAATGGGTGGAGTAAGACTAGGGGTATGCACAATCAACCAAGGATTGCGGTGCTATCGGGGCGGCAAGGCCGCGGACGAGCCCTGAGGGAACAAAAAAAAAAAAAAAAAAAGGAAGGTAGGTCGAGTGGCACCTTTTTGGGAGGTTCTTTTAATTTTCTATTCAAAGTTGCATTTCTACCGATTAGTTTTTTAGATATTTGCTTTCTCAACTTTAAAATAAAAAAAAACTAAAGTAGTAGTATTTATTTAGTACTTATGCCATGGATTAGTTTTTGGAAAAATATAAAATCTTTGGTGGTTACTGGATATTGAAAAAGAAAATTTTTCTAGTATTGTTGTGTTCTCACTGATAAAGTGTATGAGTTGGTAGACATAAATAAAAATCATGATAATCTGTAGGAAGGTTTTTGATAGTTTTTTTTGTCATGTTTTCTTTTACTTTAAATTGTAATGAGGATTGTTTTCAATACAATTTTTAGACAATTTGTTTTGTTTAAAAGTTTTCAAAGCAAATAACTAAAAAACTAATCGGTAGATTTAAAAAATGCCGCTTATATTTGGAAAGCAAATATCTAAAAAAATGAATGAGTTAAATGTCCACCAATACACACAGTTAATGATTCTAGCTAGTGGTAACAATTCTGTTACTGTAAAGGGTGTTACAAAGAGATTTTAGATTTTAAAAAGTGGGGGCCAAAGTACTATACGTTGAGCTGTATATCAGAAGAAAGTGAAATGAGGGAAAATATGTATGAAAAAATCCAGTTTTCACTTTTCACCACTGAATCCACGACGAAGACATGCTGTCAAAGATGGCTATGACAACCACATGACCTTCACAATGGCATTACAATACGTGATGAATCGCAGAACTGGAGATACATGCATCTAGAAGGTTGTGGAAAAAAATATTAATTCTTTTCTATCAAATAATCTCGAATATTGCAGCAATCACCAAGGACAAGATGCAGTTTCACCATATCATAGTGGAAATTTGTCCAAATTCCTCCCTTTCTGTAAGGAGTGTAGAGCTTTTAACACGATCAACATCGCATGGGATACAGGACCGACTTCACCTCCGCTCCCCAAAAGGCGGAACGTACAGGTATTCAACTTGCTTAAACACAAAGGCACAACTTTGGGTAAAGCTAATTTTAGAGCATGTATTGAAAAGCTTAAATAACGACCCCACTGGGAACAAAACTCACTACAACTGGTTGCAGAAGCACATCTTTTACCACCGAGCTATTGAGGCTCCAAAAAACTGTATCTAATTATGATTTCTAGGCATAAATGCTTGTTGCTTCTATACTTTAACGACTTTATATTTAATCAAGCTAGCTTGTGGCAAAACCAGTCATACAGTGCAATAGATATTAGTGAGAACGCTTCTAGTTTATTATGGTTCACAATGAAGATTATGACTTCCATTATTCTGAAGTAGCTCTAATACCTTTAAACTATAATGAAAACCCACACCGCTTTTCCTGGAAAATACCATAGCAACTATAATAGAAATTATAAGTTATAAATAAATTATACAGTGAATGCCGGTGCATCTCTTGGTATAATTTTAGCCTAGGCTAACGTGATGCAACTTTGACATTTAGATTTACCAATGACAACCTCCACGTTTCTAAAGGTCACCCTACTTAATGGATTTCTACAAAGGAAATATATTTGCAAAGTGATAAAGGACTATGTGGTAATGCTTTTTTCCTTGAGTAAATAATACAAAAAATATATTAAAAGCAACTGAAATTAAATAAATAACAGTGAATGAATATCGATTAAAATTTTATGCGGAAGTATAAAAATATATGGAGAGGTCACAGATATATTTTAGTTTTCAACAAAACAAAAATTATATTTGTATTTCAATTTTCTGTTTGTTTATGCAAGCGGCCACAAAAGTAATCATACTCAGGCGAGCAGTAGATTCTTGACATGAAAATATTACTATTTGGCCAAACTTTTCTCAGTACAGAAGTAAAAAATTACGGAATGCAGCAACCGCGTTATCGTAGCGAATTTTAATAAGAATTGTACACTATTAGTAAGGCATATTACTAAAATTAATACTTTAAATTTAAACAGACCTTCAAATTTAGAGGTCCTAATAGGCGCTCATTCGAAGAACTTTTTCGAAAGTGTTACTATCGATACCTTTCTATTATCAAAAAATATTTAATCTTGTGTTCTAGCTCCTTTTGAGACAAATGCCTAAAACTCAGTTTTCTATGAAGCAAGAAATTTAAGATTTAGTATATCTAGGTACCTTAAGTCGCTTTAAAAGAAACTCTTATTACAAATTTCATTACAGTTACAAAAGTTTTCCAAAAGAAAACTTAACTTATAATAAAAAAGGAAAGTATGTGTCAAATTACAAACGTGGTAGGTATTTTCCTTATTAATTGGCTGGAGGATTTCGTTTTAGTCAGCCAACCGGTTTTTACAACCAAAAAAGATTTATAAAAAGTCTGAACGCAGCAAGTACGTTATGGTAGTGAATTTTCATAGAAATGATCTGGCACCAAATATTTTATTATAACTTTTTTTCTTGTAGCATAAAAATCTAAATGTTGTATAGTTTACTTTTCATATCGTAAACTTACCTATGAAATTTTGTTACGATAGCTTTTTTATCTTTTAAGAGAATAATTTTTTTCGAAGGAAAACTCAAAATTTTCCCGAAAAACCTGGTCCGATTTCCCTGGCTAACGAACCTATCCAAGATACCTAGAAATGTAAGGCGCATGCCAAATTTAATCAAAATCGGCCTATTATTTTTTGAGTTATCAGTGGGATACATACATGCATACATACATACACACACACACACACACACACATACACACACACACACACATATATATATATATATATATATATATATATATATATATATATATATATATATATATATATGTATATATATATATATATATATATATATATATATATATATATATATATATATATATATATATATATATAAACATATAAACATGGAAACTGACCGACCCCGGATCCATATCCGCGCGAACTAGGGTCCTAGTTCGCGCTCATTTGCAAAAGTCGGGATCTCCCTATTAGTGAATTTTTTCTACGAAAATTCACTAAAACAAATTCTCTTCTTTTTTATCAACAATAAAAAATGTCTGCTAAAAATTATAAATTTAAAGTCAACGGGGACGAAGTTATAGAGACGTTTCAAAGAAAACTTATTGTTTCTTCTGATTATTAAAGTTACTGAAACAAAACAAAATGTTACATGTGCATCAGCGGGAAACGAAACCGAGTCGCTCGCGTGTCATGCAATCTACCACTGGACCACGGAAGATATCTAATAAATTGTTTGTTTTGAAACTTATAAACACGACAACTTGCTGCCACAGGAAATTTTATATTATATCCTAACAATTAACAAACTGTTTTAAAATCATTTTAATAGAAACGTAAGCTGATTTTGTTTACAATATTTAGTTATATCTTTCTATTACATTCTCATATTTTTATAATATGAAATTTACCAAAACATGGTTTGGCAAAAACGTCATATTTTCTTTATAAAAACGACAGTTTCGTAAACATTTCTTTATTGACTTCCACAGACCTTGATGTTTCCACTATATGTTACATTTTCAGTCTAAAACTTTAATTGGGGCCGTTCATCAGGCCACAAATATAGTGTATTTTTAAAATGTATTGAATTCCTCACTCAAAAAACACTCAAATCGTTTTCATTTTTATGCCATCTGTCATTAAAACGTAATTGTTAACAACGGTTTTCGGGATTATAGGGGTCGAGTTTCCTCGATCGCTAGTTCGGGTAGCATAATTTACCCGTGTTATTTGTATTTTTGGTTCTGTAGTATGTATCAATCTACTCTATCTTTGTCAAGCATTATACCTTAACCACTTAGGTCATTTCAATTAATGTCTTTCAGATTTTATTTTTAATTTGGAAACAACTCCAAATGTTGTAAACCAAATAATTTTAAATTTTCAAGAAAGGTTTACGTACACCAATTCTAGCTACGTGTAAAGTATTATACCATTTACTTTAATACTTTAAAAATATAGCGTATTTAAAAATATTTCGTATATTTTTGGGGTAAAATGTCTGCATAGCTGAGTTACGAACTCGTCCGCGATCTTAACTAAATGAAGATATGTGCCAAATTTTGTTCAAATCAATTATATATATATATATATATATATATATATATATATATATATATATATATATATATATATATATATATAATTCAAACGGACCTTGGATATGGGTTCTAGGAGCCCTAATTCGCGCTCATTTAAAAACATTGTCTGAAAGTCCTACCATCCTTGCCTCTCTATTAGCGAATTTTCTTAATAAAATTCATAGCGTTTTTAAATAGAGAATGAAGAGATGCCCGTATTTCCTATTTAAAAATTTGGGGGTTGCAACTGCCACTCGAATGGGGTTGAAGTTGCACGATGTCATTTTTAAATCTCAAATTGACGTGCTTCGGAATGTTTTATAAATATGCACACACAGTGTATACGCAATCGTATATTATAATCTTCTAACCAATTTTATTGCTTTTTTATTGCGTTTTTCGTTTTTTCCTCATTCTTTAATCTTTTATATTAACAGGGACATACTTGAACTGAAGGATCTATCACGGTTACTTCAAACCCAGACACGCAAGACCATGGAACTAAAGGTACAGGGGAAAGACAATAGGAAAATTAAAAAAGTTTGTTTGTTTGTTTTATGCTTATAATTCGATTTTACATATGACATATTCTTTTGGTTCTCCAGCTAATGGACACCCCGTATATTATGACACCGTTTTCCTGAAATAGAGTGATATATACTGTGTGAATTGAACTGAAAGCAAGTGCAGTTGACGACTTTGATACTCTCGTCCAGAAGTTTGATGCTTACTTCCTTCCGAAGGTAAATTTAACGTACGAACGGTACAAGTTCTTCAACAGAAATCAAAACCCAGGAGAAAATATAGGGTCGTTTATCACAGAGTTAAAATCATTAGCAGCAACATGTGATTTTGGAAAATTGAGAGACTCCTTAATTAAGGACAGAATTGTATGTGGCATAGAATCAAAGAAGATACGTGAAAAGCCATTACAGGAACAGAATTTAAACTTAACAAAGTGCATCGATATATGCAGGGCATTTCAAGCCACTGTCAACCAATTGAAAGAAATGGAAACAGGAGAAGAAGATAGACAGGTGGACAAAATAGGCAAGAAGAGAGAATTCATGAAACCAGAGACAAAAAGGAACGAACAAGGGGGAAGAACAGGCAGCACGAAGAAGCTGATAAGTAACTGTTCAAGATGTGGGAAAAAACATAAAGTAAATGAGTGCCCAGCTTTCAACCAAAAGTGTCACAAGTGTGGGAAAATAAATCATTTGAAATCTGTAAATGAAGTTGCGAAAGAGAAAGAAGATGCTTCAGAAGATGACATCGTCTCAGAAGAAATGAATGAATTGTCCATGGGAGTGCTGGAGAGTCAAAATACCAAAG
Source organism: Tillus elongatus (assembly GCA_964006375.1). Classification (NCBI taxonomy): domain Eukaryota; kingdom Metazoa; phylum Arthropoda; class Insecta; order Coleoptera; family Cleridae; genus Tillus; species Tillus elongatus. Next base: position 42,367,214 of record OZ023265.1, read on the forward strand.
AGAGAAAAGTCATTTTTAACAAGGGGGGAAAATGTAAGGGTACAGAAACCTGATAAGTCCTCCTGGGAATCTGGCAAAATTATAGAGATGACTAATAAGCCTAGAACATACTTTATAAAATTAGATAAGGGATCAATAGAATAAGGTAGTAAAAACTGAAATTACTCACTCCAACACAAATTAACAGACAAGACCGAAACGGTTTATAAAAGAACCCCTTAGATTAAAAGATTATCAGTGTACAAATAATTAATTGTAAACGTACAAGCAAATCTCACATGTATGTAAATATGTATATACTAGCTTATCAATTGTAAATAGGTATGTAATAAGAGACTATTGTAACATGTTAGACATATCTGAATACATCAGTAACAATAATAGTAATGTATAAGGTAAGGTGTTAGTGTTAAATCAGTGTTGTGATGACAGCTATGATGCATGCTAACAAAACTAAAAAAATCAAAGACCTTAACTGAAGCGGGGAGATGTGGTATGATGTAGAAAGAAAAAGAACAGTTCTGAGGTCAAGGGGCAATGCTCCATGACCATAGAGAACGTGGGGAAACGATGCTAAATGCATGCAGAAGTTCAGTATTAGGATTATCATTGGTAATCTGTAAGGCAAGGGGCACGATTGTAATTAAGCAGAGAATACAGTTTAAAGTAAATAAGTTGAACGTTTCTATTATTAAAACCCTGAAGTAAACAACAACACATATACTAAACTACCCGGTTGCTAGTTCTATGGAAAAAAACTTTGAAAGTACTAGATACAGATAAAGCAATACAATTTATAGGAAATATAAAACATAGAGGTTGTACAAAACGCTCTATTTTTTCTTTGCCACTTCCAATCTGAGATCTGAGGAATAGTCAAGAACACCAATCTCTTTCTATCAAAGATATATAGATCTCTATTAGATTTACGGGGGAAATAAAATCAACCACGCAATTTCGCTTTAACCGGATCAGACGCTATCAAAAGACAAACTCGATAGTTGACATTGCTATTAAACAAGTCATAATCTATTTATAGAAACGTATAGGGTAGTAAAAAGAGAGGAATTATATCGCATCTCTGCTTGAAAAATTGAATTATCTAGGTTATTGGTTGAAAAATATGATCCATTACCTACCACTAAAGAATAGACAGCAGAGAACTAGTGTGATATAGGTTATGTGAGACTAATGATGTATAGATGGGTAAATATTATGCAATGTGTTGCGTTTATAGATCCCACGGTCTTACAACCAATTAAGTACAAGCTATATGTATAATCATGGAGATAATCATATGCTGGATTAATGCTCGGTCAAACACTTGCATATTAACAACCATGTAAAATAACAAGTAATAAACGCTATGGCATAAGTTTCACTTGAATGTTGTGAGCAAATCAAGAACTTTATTAGGACTGTTACAAAGCTTTTATGACTTATAAAGTTCCACACAGAAAATATCATTTATGAGGACAAAAGGATTTGAAAGTTGTAAAAGAAATGAAACTCTGTAAATAAAGCATTATAACGAGAGTTCCAGAACTTTTGAAATCAGTGCTAGTGTCCACTTGTTAAAAAATATGTCTAAACGCTGGAAGTGCGTCACGCTAGGGAATTTTCGTAGCAATACTATACACAATTGTTTTTACGCAAATTCACTAAAAGCCTTTTCTATACAAAAATTTGTTAAAAGTTGTTAATAAATTAAAAATTATCACATCTGATCTAAATACAGATGTAGATACTTTTTCTGTGCCTTCAAAGATAAAATTTCACTAAATCGACAACCCTTACCTTCCCTATCAGGCTAACAGGAGCAGACACCACACCCATATACACACAAGAGTTTCAGTCGGCCCCACGTTGGGCGCCAATTAATTGTAACGGATTTTCTTGTAAAAGATAAATAAATGAAAAGCTTGCACGGCTTCTGGCCCGTTACAATTTAGGAAAAGCGAGGTTTCGGAAGAATAAATAAAGAAGGAAAAGGAAATTAAACAAACCACAGGGAAGAGTAAAAGAGAAAGTATAGAGAATGGCTTCACGCTACACCTGGGAATTGGGAACTTCAGCGTCGGCACTTGGTACTCAGCAGGTAGGCCACCACTATTTGCCTATTTCTAGTGACAGATGCAACAGATGTTATAAGAACGGTTTTGGGGGATTACAAGTTTATAAACTAATAAATTATTTGACACAAAGTATTTTAGTCATTTGTCTGATAGTTAAATAAATACGACATCAACGGTAAGTGAAATTTAATAGCTGGAATCACAACACTACAAGTGAGGAATGGTTACATTAATTAATTGTTGTATTTGAGGCTGACACTCAGCGATGGTAAAAATGTGTTACTGTGTCAGAGATATAATTGTTAATTTTACTTAATTTAACAATGATGCAGAGATCCCCTTACAGTCGACTGTTCGAGTTTACACACAAAGACAAGGTTAAAACATCAACTTAAACGTATGTATAGCTTAATAATCATCTGATTGTAGGTGTACTACTCAAAATTCAACAACAGTTACACAAAATAAACAAACAAAAAACTTCGTGGTGTTATCTGAAACTTAGTCCTTGTCCTTCAACTTCTTTGGGCCCGGAGGTGTGCGTGCTGACCCAGTTAAACCATAAAACACCACCAGATTTCATCCCCAGACAAGAAACCCCAAATAGATGAGGTTTCTTGTTTCACAAAATATAAATAATTTCCACTGAACCTTAATAATTAAAGTAATTAATTGTAGAGTAACAAAATCCAGCTTCTAGCTGCAGTCAACTTTATTGTTCAGTTACAGGAATATTAGTGAAAATATAAGTTCATGTGAATATTAATCTTGAACCCAAGAACAAAAACTTGTTGGAATTTGATAAGAAGTGATAATAGAGATGTTAATATTTTCTTTTAAATGAATTTTATTAATTTCAGAAATTATATCTGGAAGAAAGAGAGAGAATGAAAAAGATGATACTATACATTGAAGAGTGAGATAGAAAAACATGGATAGTCAAAAGACAGAAGGAGACAGTACATACCTAAGGGCAATTGCTATTATTAAAAATGTAAACAAAACCTCAAATATAAACTCGTTTACTGTTTTGAACTTAGGTTAATTTTTACAAATGTACTTAGATGAAGAGGGTTGTTTATTTGTATTAAACCTTAAACTACAACAAAAGTGAAAGTGTAATTGACGCCTTTCCAAGGTTTTACAAGTGTGTATTACAAACAAACTATTTATATACCAAAACATGCAAACTATAAGCTACAGAGTGTTCACAAGTGAGTATTATGTCCATATATTAACTATGTTTTTTCACCCTTGAAGTCAGCAAGCTGTCAGAAATATAAAGAGAGGTTTAGAACCGTTTCACTTTTGCCTGACGATGCTATCAAAAACTAAACCGGTTGCGCAGAAGAAAGCAACCACCAGTGGAGCTATAGAAAACGTCTATGCTTCGGTTTTAAGTATGGAATCGAAACAACAAGCAATTTGATCAGCTCTTAAAATTTAATTGAAAGTCTTCAAAGTCCACATCTCGTAACAATTTTTTTTTACAGAAATTCGCAAAAAAATTATTTTAACTACACAATCTGATCACATAACAAAAGTCGAATAAACGACAACATAATTAAAAAAAATTAAGAGATAACTAAGACTTGAACCTGAGTTAGAAGACGATTAATATGATATATTTAGCCGACTTTAAAACACGGACACAGAAAACATGTGAAGTGGTGTATAATACAAGGTATATCTTCTGACCATAATCGCATTAGGTCGTATGCGAATCTTCTCCGGTCTTAAGTCATTTGTAACAATTGTGCAAAAATCGCATAACTTCATTTTGGCAGAAGGTTGTAAGTAGATTCGATAATAAAATATTAGGCGTGTGCTTATTATTGCCAACTGGCCAGATATACATTAATACCGAACTGATGCAAAAACTTTGCAATGAAGGTCTCTTTCAAATGCATTTTTTGCAAATATCTTCATCAAATGAAAGAGAATAACAGTTGAAACATAAATCTAGGACCTTCTTAAAGATGTTTTATGCTATAGCTGCCACTCATAACCGCATCAGTTTCAAAATTTTTTATTAAAAATCACCAATTTTTTAATTCAAATCGTTACTGGCAAAGCAGTTACTTCCACAACATCAATACGTGTGAAAGGCGGCATCGGCGACAAACATTTAATTTTTTTTCGCTGAAACGTCGTAAAAAGTGTCAATACATATAGAAAACATGATTTGGGAACGAATTTTTGTGTGTGTCTGTCGGTCTGTCAGTCTGTCGGTCTGTATGTCGGTCTGTTTGTAGCCACGATAACTTTAGTACGAATTGAGATATCGTCTTCAAATCTGGTATACAGTTAGCACCTGACAAACGGACGGTTCGGTTTGTTTTTAGGGTTTGTCTATTGGAACACTTTCAATTTCATCAAAGATCTGGTATTATGTGCTGAAATTAAATTAGCGTATAATAATTGTTATACAGCGTGATTTTCACACGAGCACCAATTTAGTACACTTCAAAGAGCGTTTTATCAATTTTTTCAAAAAGAGCACCCTGTATGTTATTGTAATTTTGAATTGGTAGATTAATTATCTACATTTTTTATGAACCTTGTTATATATTTGATATTGATATTTCAGGGTTATTTTTATTTTTTCATAACAAAACGTTAAACTATCATCTTCTATTTTTAACTAGTCTTAGTAGTCGTCATTTTGACATAAACTTAAAACATTTCCATTTTGTTCATTCTGATAAATAATTCAACATCTTCTAATATTAACTAGTCTTAGTGGCCATGATTTTGATATCAAATCAAAACATTTTAGTTTCATTAATTCTAATAAATAATTCACGAAATCATTTGATATCAAAAAAAAATAATATAGAAAAACAGGAACAAAAAAATGGGTTATTAATTACATACATAATAATTGCTTAAAACGTTAAGAAAGCTATTCTGATGATAATCTAATCAAATAAGTGATTACTATTCATAGAAACTTTTCAGAGTTACCTCCTAGTAGGTCTATGGATACCTGTAGACGATTTTCAAATGACATACTGACATTGCTTAACATGGCCACATAATATTCTAAAAAGCTTTCCTTCTTCGGTCTTTCATGATTTCTCTTGTAGTTGCGTGAGTTTGGTACACTTGCTTCTTAACATATCCCCACAAAAATGTCCATTTTGGTCAAATCAGGGCTTGTGGCAAGTCATTCTTCCTATCTAACGATTTGGAAAAGTGATTTAAATGGTCGTGAATATCTGTAGTATGGTGTACAGGTACCACATTCTGTCTCTAATATCCCAGGGGATATTCTCCAGTAATTCTTTCTTTTGCAAAGTTATTTTTCAAAAATTCCAAATAAGCTTCACCACTTATAGGCATTTAAAGAAATGTGATCCTATCACATAATCACCGACAATTCCTGCCCAGGTATTTAACGTTCATCTTGTTTGGCTATGTGATTTTTTAATATTTTAACAACACACCACGCGGGCTTACAGCCTAAATACTATCGTACCGTGGGCGTCGACAAGGAGAAAAGGGGCAACTTGGTAATTCTGGACTTGAAGGTTTGGAGGATCGGAGCAGAAGGAAAAACATGTGCCGGCAAGGAATTCCACAACTTGGAAGTCATCGGGACAAAAGAGCGGACATAACAAGATGTTCTATGTCTGGTGACCTGGAAAGTAAAAGGGTGCATTCGCTCCTTTTCCCTGGTAGATCTGTTGGGGGCAGCAGGTGAAGGAACTATGGAATAAAGCTCCTGTGAGCAGTGCCCGTGCAGATATCTATAAAAGAGAGAGAGAGAGAGAGAGAGAGAGTTCACCAACGGCACGTCGGTGGGCAAGGGATGGCAGCCTTTGGGTGAGGGTAGGGTCACCGATGAGACGTATAGCTCTCTTCTGAAGGGAGTCCAGGAGAGCGAGTGTAGAAGCGGCAGCGGCACCCCAGACGTGGGAGCTGGTTTGACCTTATTTGTGAAGTATATAAGGTATAGAGATTAGCTGGTGAAAAGTATTTGCGAGACCGGAACAGGAAACCTAATTTCTTAGCAGCAGCTTCTGCAATTGATGTGACATGTTGGTGCCAATTGAGATTTCGATCCACAGAAATGCCAACAAGTGAAAAGGACTCGTTACTTTGAATAACTTGGTTGTTCATTGTGATGGGTATAGGGCTGGTGTATCTCTTATGAGATAGAAAGCAAGACTGAGATTCGGTGGAGTTGAATTGTACAAGATTTCTACTTCCCCAGTCTAATATTTTTTAGAGATACACAGAGACAGAACCCTCCATGAGTCTGCGATCCTCAACTAATTGGGCTAAAGAGACAGGCTTAGAATATTGTATATTTCAGTGGTGGGTGCTATCGTCCGCGTAACTGTGAACTGGGTTGGATGTGCTAGAGAGTAGGTCATTGATGTGAAGAAGACACAAAGTAGGGGCTAAAGCTGAACCTAGAGGGACTCCTGCATTAATGGGATACAGTTTAGAGGAATGGCCATCCACGACAACAGAAATGCTCCGGTTGGAGAGGAAATTTGCTGTCCAGGTACAGAGTTTTGGTGGTAGGCCATAGGCCGGAAGTTTATTAAGCAGCGATGCGTGCCAGACCTAGTCGAATGCTTTGGATATGTCTAGAGCGACAATCTGGGACTCACCGTGTAGTTCCATAGACTTGTTCCAAGAATGGGTGACAAAGGAAAGGAGGTCGGCGGTTCTGCGTTGACGGAATCTGCCTGTCGTGGATTAGACTGTGTTTTTCAAGAAATTTTAGTAATTCGGTGTTTATATACTTTTCCATCACTTTAGAGACGACTGAAAGGAGATAAATAGGCCTGTAGTTGCTAGGAAGCGCTTTGGATCCTTTCGTGGGGACGGGTTGTACTCGAGCAGTTTTCCAGTTACTAGGGAATATGTCTCTATCGTAAGATGTCTGAAACAGACGAGTCAGGACAGGGTCAAGTTCTGGTGCGCATTTTTTGAGAACAATTGGTGAGATTTCGTCAAGGCCAGAGGCTTTCCTGGTATTAAGAAAAGAGAGCATCTTTCATACCTTTTTAGTTTTAAAAATGATATCAGTCATTTGATGCGCGACATTGGGGACTGTTGGTGGTTGAATATTTGGAGGTGGTTTGAGAGTACAATTGCCGGAGAACGAGGCAAAAAGTTCAGCCTTGCCCAGGCCTGTAGAAACAATTTCATCCCCTGAAACAAGAGGTGGGAACGTGCTCTTGCAGAAATTATTCCCAATAGATTTAGTAAGAGTCCAGAAGGGTTTGCTGCCGTTGGAGCTTGAGAGGACTTAGTTTTTGATGTGGTTATGAAACGAGTTTTTTGCCCCAGAAAGGATGCGGACATAGCGGTTTCTTGTGTCGTTAAATGCTTGACGGTTTTCTTGACTGGGATTGTGTAGAAGCGTTTTGTGAGGTTTGACATCTTCAAATCTGGCCTTGTCACAGGATTTGAGAACCAGGGATTTTGAGTGGCTGAAGAGGTTTTCTGTGTACGTGGAATAAATAATTCCATGCCAGCTTGGATAATTTCGCTGACGTTTTGTGAGATATCAGAGTGGTCTGGATAAGAGAAGCTAAGTTCGTAAGATGTAAAGATTGATTTTGTCGTAATAATTAAAATTATGACGAATAATATGATATATTTAGTCGACTTTAAAACACAGACACAGAAAACATGTGAAGTGGAATATAATACAAAGTATATCATTTTGACCACAATCGCATCATTTTAATGAAAACTTCCTTCGTTGACAAATAAAACATAGTCCAAAAAAAATTTCTTTGTCCTTCTATTTTTCGTTGTGACCATTGACAAAACTGCATTCGGTTTTCATAATCTATATCAATCGGTTACTGCACTAATAAAATGTATTAAATATCTGTCGTTCTAAATGATTATAATATTTAATCTGGCAACCAGTCTAAATCGATCGAAGCAGCAGGTAATATTTTATGGTTCTGCTAAAAGGTGACGTGCATACGAGCATTTACTAATTGTATTAAGTGTATTTAAGGCAGGCGATCTATTTTAATACAATTTCATGTATAATGCCTACCATCAGTTGCCGATATATTCTTTTCGTGACAAATTCTAAACGATTCGCGGCAAACTATTCCATTGAAAATTATCATGGAACAGATTTTTGAAAAAATTAAGCATAAGTCGCAGTAAGTATATAAAAGTGATTACCCATATCTTATGAAGGGCATTAATGAGCAGTTTTTTCTGAAAAATTACCTTATTGTTGACATCAGTCTTAGTTTGATTTTATTTCTCTACCCAATATTAGATTTCGTCAGGTATTATAAGGGTTTTTACACAATATATATATATATATATATATATATATATATATATATATATATATATATATATATATATATATATATATATATATATATATATATATATATATATATATATATATATATATATATATATATATATATATATATATATATATGGTGACACTGGGCAAAGGTCATATAATTTTCGAAAATGTGATTTTGTCAGATTGTATGCGGATCTTGGCGGCTTGTGCTGGGATGGCATGGATGGGCTTCAGGATGTCTATTCTATGCTTGACTTTTTCTATTCCACAATTTACGACTGGTTTGATCTGTATGTTCCCATGACTGCTCCAAGAGCATGTAATAGGTACCCCTCGTGGTTTTCTAAAGAAATTAAGGTTAGTATCAAATACAAATATTCATTATGGTGTAAGTTTAAGAAGTCTGGAAAAGTGGAGTTTCTGAATAGATTTAGAGAGCTGAGACAAAAACTTAAGAGAGACATTTATCTTTCTTGAGTAAACTACTTTCATAAGGTTGAAAGAGAGATTAGGTCTAATCCTAAAAAAATCTGGAACTGCTCTTCTCGGCGCCGTCAAACTTTTCTATTGCGAATTAATCTAACCAGCAACAGGCATCTGAAAGTTTTGCTTCTTATTTTGCGGGATGTTCTGGTTCCACCCCCACCTCATTACCTACGGCCGCCAGCCTGGCTTCGGGTGACATCACAATGTTCTTTGTTTATGACTTCGCAGATGACGAAATTATTACAGCGGCTAAGAGAATTAAGGCTAACATGTCCTGTGGACCTGATCTGGTTCCTGGTTTCTTGGTGCGCGACTGCTTATATGCTTTCCTGACTCCACTTAAGAAAATTTTTAAACTGATTCTTAGATCTGGAACATTCCCCGCGATTTGGAAGCTGTTACGGGTTTTCCTTGTCTTCAAGGCGGGGGATAGTGGTGATCCATCAAACTATCGACCAATAGCCATACTATGTGTCTTCTGTAAGATTTTCGAGGCCTGCCTTTTTCAGCGAATACTGTTTCACATCAAAAACAGGCTCTCTATTTCTCAGCATGGTTTCATTCCAGGTAGATCGACTGTAACGAATTTGGTTGACGTTACACAGTTCATTGCGTCCGCTCTTGACCGCTCTTCACAGGTTGATGTTGTGTATACTGATCTATCTAAGGCCTTCGATTGTCTAAATCACTCTGTTCTGATTGACAGCATGAGGGCTATCGGATTCTCCGAGGGCTTGCTTGGCTTGTTCAGATCTTACCTGGATGGAAGGAGGCAATTTGTTGAGGTTGGGGGCTTCAAATCGAACACATATCACGTAACCTCGGGAGTGCCGCAGGGTTCCATACTCGGTCCATTACTTTTTAATATCTTTATTGACCCAGTAAAACATTTTTTACATGTTCCCTTTTTAATGTATGCAGATGATATTAAGATTTTCGCAAATATTTTGAGTGCTGATGACCGTTTGCGGCTCCAGAACTGTCTTCAGACCCTCGATGAATGGTGTTGTCGGAGTGGTCTTTCTATGAATGTTTCCGAGTGTTGTGTGATGTCCTTTACTCGAAATAAGCACGCAATCACTTTCGGGTACAATATAAGGGGGCTTCCACTTGATCGCCCCGGAACAGTTAAGGACCTTGGAATTGTTTTTGATGGTACTCTATCTTTTAAACCACACTATGAGCAGACTGTCAGTTCTGCTTACAAAACTCTAGGGTTTCTGATAAGAAACAGCAAACATTTCTCACAGACTGACACCCTCCTCCTGCTCTTTAGCTGTTTGGTTAGGTCCCGACTTGAATATGGCTCAGTTGTGTGGGCTCCTACTTATGAGATATATGTGGCAAGCCTGGAATCAGTGCAAAGGAAATTTTTAAAATTTCTTAGTTTTCGTGAGGATGGTCGATATCCGTCTATTGGTTTTCCTCAGGAAAGTTTACTTCTTCGCTTTAGTCTGCAGAGTCTGTCGATGCGCAGGCAGTGCAGTTTCATTATATTTTTATATAAACTTGTTAATTCTGTGTTCGACTGCCCTAGTCTGCTTCAGCAACTTAATTTCAATGTGCCTCGTATTGCAGCACGTTTTCCAGGCACATTCTATCTCCCGACTGCTCGTACACGATTGCTGCGATCGTCTCCAATTTACCAGATGTGCAATGATTACTCTGTATTGCAAGACCGCCTAAATATCTTCTCATGTAACATATCAGAGATAAAAATGTTTTTCAAAGCGATCTAATTTGTGACTCTTTTTTTGTATTGTTAGTTTGATTATTGTTAGTTATTATGTTTTGTTTATTGGCCCATCTTTAATTTGTCTTTTAAGCTGTTGGATGGTGTATGAATAAATAAATAAATAAATAAATATTTTATCATATTTAACTTTTTATTATTATTTTTTGGTTTATAAAAAGAAGATCGGAAGAAAGTATTGTTTGGAGCCTAACCTAATTGAAAAAAAAAGTTCGAGACGCAGTAAGTGCGTTATGGTGGTGAATTTTTTATTAAATGCTTCAAATTTGAATAACTCAATTTTCTATAAACTTAGAAAGTTAACTTTTGGTATGTAGTAAGGCCTTTTCTCAAGTAGCGTATTCGCCAAATTTCATTAAAATAACTTTGTAATTTTTGGAGAAAAAAAATTAAAAAAAAATAAAAATAAAAATTTGAATAACTCAATTTGCTATAAACTTAGAAAGTTGAATTTTGGTGTGTAGGAAGGTCTTTCGCAAGGCAACATATCCATCAAATTTCATTAAAATAACTTAGTAATTTTCGGAGAAAAAATTTTTTTCGAAAGAAAACTCAAAATTTTCCCGGAAAACCTTGTCGGATTTTCTTGGCTAACGAACGCATCCAAGCCATTAATAAAATAAAGGTACTTACCGAGTTTCATCACCATAGGTTAATTATTTTTTGAGTTATCGGTTGGATATATATATATATATATATATATATATATATATATATATATATATATATATATATATATATATATATATATATATATATATATATATATATATAGGGTGTTTCAAAAATGATGGTATATGTTACAGGTGCACATTCAGCACAAAAAAATAAGACTATTTTTTATATAAACATGGGTCCGCAAATGCTTAGTTTTTTAAATACGGCGTGTTAAAGTTATTTGTTTTTGTCAGTTTTTCACGAATAAGTCTGAGTGAAATTAAAATTTTGGCGTGAAAGTTTACAAGCGGGGCTTTTTGAGGGCAAGAAATATAAATGTGTTATTGTTAATAACACTGTTGGTAGAGGACGCCACCTGTAAGAATATGCATGCATTCAATTGGTTATAATTTTTTGACACCCAGTAATATCGACCTACCGTATAGCTACATTGCAGATCTTATGAATTGTAAGCAAAAAATGTATATTTGATTCAAATCTCTCAGACACACCATTTTCGAGATATTTCGATTTTTGTATGTCGATGTCGCCCAAAAATTAATTTTTGAAATTGTGTCGTTTGGATTGCTGAAAGGCGAATTAGTGGCTTAATTTTTGAAGCACCTAGCTTTATTCCTTTATGGTTAACTGAAAGTAATTAATATTTCCAAAAAAGTGCGAAAGATTTTGAAAACATATTTTTATTTCCTAAGTCATTAACATTATTTAACGTCTCTAACGATATTAATTATGCAAGGTTAATTCTAATACTGTTATCTCTTGTTGTAGACGAAAGGCTGATGAGGTTCACATACTGGAAGAGACGATACGTGCCCGAAACGAACAACACAAGAAGGCTGGTGTGGAACTGGACGCGACGTGTCATATATGTTTAAAGACCAAATTCGCGGATGGTGTGGGCCACCTCTGCAACTACTGCTCGATAAGGTGTTGCGCCAGGTGTGGTGGGAAGGTTACCCTCAGATCTAACAAGGTGAGTAGTACTTACAGGATTCTAAATAACTTAACTGAATTTCACTTATTAATGAGACACTTATTTTTAGTATTTGATGTATACGTGATATACCTCAAATTATATAAAAATTGAGACTATTAATAGTGTTTTTAATTTAAATAAAAGTTTATTGGATCTTGTTATGAGTGCTTATAAGTACACTTGGAGAACACCCAAATCACCACAACACATATTTCAGAGACCTTACGATCGTTTCGTTGACAATGTCAACATCTTCAGAGGAAGAAAAATTCTAAAATTAAACTACTAGCTACAGTGTATGTATATCGCGTCTAGGTAAACGAACTAGTCCGAAGTAAAGTTGTCGTCCAAGAACGATCGTTTGTTTATTGTGTAATAAAAGTAAGAGGTCTAAGACCTGCTTTAATCACCTGGTCGACAAATGTATGACCCTTATCTAATATAGGTCCAAACGACCCGAGTTATTCAAGGAATCAGCACGTTTTCTTTCGATCTAGAAATTTACTATGTGGATATTGGAACATGCCGCCAAAGACATCTGGTGAGATAAACAACATCAACTCAACTCATCTCTTTTAAATAGAAAACTAAAACCCCGAGTGTCTGTCTCGCCATGTTAACTCTAACAAAGAATAAATAATTCAATCAAATACCACATAAAAACTATATTTATATTGATTTGAACTCTTCGTGAAAGTATTTATATTGAAAAAATAGATACAACAAATCGAAAGGGTCTTTAAGTCGAGACAAACAAAGAGATTAGTATATGTATAAACCGGCCGAGTTATTGAGAGCTATTTATTATTCTACCAGACAAATTGGTAGTGTTTGAGCGGTCAAATGCAAAGAGAAAATAAATAGCTTGAAATTAAAGGTGCCGCACGATTCAATGAAGTTTTGTTCTTAATAGACTTTAATATAAAAATACTTTCTAATGAATCAAGCATAGTTTGATGTCTAAAATTTTTGACAAGTTTCAAATTTTCTTTGTCGATGTTGTGCCACATGATTTATCCACCGTACCATAACGTAAATGTGCGAGATGTTTACGAAATCTGGTGGCTATGTTTCTCCTAGTTTGGCCCACGTATTTAAGATCACAATATTTGCAACTAATCTCATAAATGCCGGACATTTCCGTGATTTTGTCTTTGTCCTTTGTATTACCCAACAAATTTTTTAAATTACTTTTCGTCGAAAACGTGTGGCACCTTTAATTTCAAGCTCTTTATTTTCTCTTTGCATTTGACCGCTCAAAGACCCCAATTTGTCTGGTAGAATAAATTACTGTCAATAACTCGGCCCGTTTATACATATACTAATCTCTTTGTTTGTCTCGACTTAAAGACCCTTTCGATTTGTTGTATCTATTTATACAATATAAATACTTTCACGAAGAGTTAAAATCAATATAAATATAGTTTTTATGTAGTATTTGATTCAATTATTTATTCTTTTTTGGAGTTAACATGGCGAGATAGACACTCTGGGTTTTAGTTTTCTATTTAAAAGAGATGAGTTGAGTTGATGTTGTTTATCTCACCAGATGTCTTTGGCGGCATGTTCCAATATCCACATAGTAAATTTCTAGATCGAAAGAAAACGTGCTGATTCCTTGAATAACTCGGGTCGTTTGGACCTATATTAGATAAGGGTCATAAACTTGTCGACCAGGAGATTAAAGCAGGTCTTAAACCTCTTACTTTTATTACACAATAAACAAACGATCGTTCTTGGACGACAACTTTACTTCGGACTAGTTCGTTTACTTTGACGCGATATAAATACACGGGAGCTAGTTTTTTATTTTAGAATTTTTCTTCCTCTGAAGATGTTGACATTGTCAACTAAACGATCGTAAGGTCTCTGAAATATGTGTTGTGGTGATTTGGGTGTTCTCCAAGTGTACTTATTAGTGCTCATCACAGGTTCCAGTTTTCACATAGTCGTGAGTGCTTGTTTTGTTCGTCGATTCACGTCCATTAATTGATATTGATTCTCATCACCTTCTGCCTTAATTGACCACAAAGAAAAAAAAATTAGGGCAAATAAGCTTTTGCCACTTTTTAGTTTTCGAGAAATAAATTACTTTTACTTTATGAAGCACAGCGATCGACAGAATGGTCAAATTTTTAATCATTATTCAATGTCAACTTGGTCTGCTTCTTGTTGTGTGAGTCTAGTTACCTCTGTTTTTAGTGAATTTTCTTAAAAAAAATTCACTAATGAGGAGATCCCGACTTTTGATTTTTGAAAAAATTTCTTCAAATGACCGCGAACTAGGCCCTTTAGAACACATATCCGGGGTCCGTTTCAATTTTTATATGTTTATATATATATATATATATATATATATATATATATATATATATATATATATATATATATATATATATATATATATATATATATATATATATATATATATATATATATATATATATATATATATATATTTATATATATTTATATATATATATATATATATATATATATATATATATATATATATATATATATATATATATATATGTATCACACCGATAACTCAAAAAATAATAGGCCGATTTTGACTTAATTTGGTGCAAAAATTCCTTTTGCAAATGGCTTGGATAAGTTCGTTAGCCAGGAAAATCTGCCCAGGTTTTCCCGGAAAATTTTGTGTTTTCTTTCAAAAAAAATTTATATCTCCGGAATTAACAAAGTAAGGGCAACCAAATTCAGTACGCTAGTTAATGTCCTTATAGGTAAGCCACCTACCAAAATTTAGCTATGTAGGTCAAAAGACAAAAAAGTTATAGGCATTTAAAGAAAAATAAATTGGGATTTTCCTCAAAACGTCAAAGTTGCGATTTAAAACGTCAAAATCGGCAACATTTAGGCAAAGAACTTGAATCTAATACGGGATATAAAAATCAAATGTCTCAAGAAGGATGTTTTACAAACTCTGAAGTCTTAGTTTCAACCGTCATTGTCCTTCATTTTACTAAAATGTTTCCAGAAAATTCATTTCAAATAGACCCTTTCTCTGATGCTTGGCAGTAGTCTTAGCTTTAGAGTTTATCGTTTAATGGTATATAATTTTTGTCGAATTTTCGTAAAAAATCAATAAAGCTCAATATATCCGTTATTATACAAGATATGAAGAAAATTTGTATATATTAATTATAGGGTGTCTTGAGCTACATCTTAAAAAATATTTCTACAATCACAGGATGGCCCATAAGTCGTTGGTGATACAAATTTTCTTTTTTTTTTAATCAAACACGCCTTATGTTATTGCATTTTTGAATTTTTCAGCGATGCATGTTTGTAAGAAAAGAAATTCGGGACGCAGCAAGTGCGTTATGGTAGCGAATTTTGATTAAATGCTTCATATTTGAATAGCCCAATTTGCTATTAATCTATAAGGTTGACCAAGAAATGAGTTTTTCCGGGAACATTTTAAGTTTACTTTTGGAAATTTTTGTACATTTTCACACAATAAAGTTATTTTGATGAAACATGGCACATGGTTTTTACTATATAGGTTATACTGGTAACCAAAATTGATGCCTGCTTTCTTAAAAAGGAAACACACATATTTGCAATTAAAAACATTTTAATGAAAATTCACTACCATAACGCACTTGCTGCGTCCAGAGTTTTTTTATCTCTACATTCCCAGTATACGCCACGATGGCTATCCACCATTCGACTTCTGATCTCATGAAGAATATCAGGCAAAAAAGGGCTCTTAAGGAATACGGTAGAGGCCCTGGCAGGTGTTTAACAAAGTGTAAAATAAGGAAACCTTCCACGGTGAACACCTAAGAGGTTGAAAATTCAGTTCAAATGACTCAAAATCCTTTTAAACATATTTCCAAGAAGGACGGGATGCTCGACTTCAATTGTAACCAATTTTTTGCGCTATTTTAGGAGTGTATACTTGTCCAGATTCCCCACTGCTATGAAGATCCTGTCAGCTATCACGACAATTCCAACATTTTGCTTTATAGATTTTGAGACTTGTACTAAGAATTAAAAAATACCTTTACCATAACCAAGTTCCAAGTTTTCTTGTTAGGGACTCTTGTTGTGGCTTTTCGAGTCCTTTATCCCACATCTTTAATTTGTTGCTCAAAACTTGCACATTTTCGGATTTGTGGAAGATTTTTAAGATAACACTTGTACACAAAAGTGGTAGCCAAACTGAAGCTCCTAATTACCGACCAATTAAAAAAGCCTGGACGCAGCAAGTGCGTTATGGTAGTGAATTTTCATAGAAATGATCTGGCATAAAATATTTTATAACTTTTTTTTCTTGTAACATAGAAATCTAAATTTTGGTGTATAGTTTACTTTTTATATCGTAAACCTACCTACCAAATTTGGTTATCATAGATTTTTTATTTTTTAAGATAAAATTTTTTTTCAAATGAAAACTCAAAATTTCCCCGGAAAACCTCGTCCAATTTTCCTGACTAACAACTTTGTCGAAGCTATTTACAAAAGAAAGGCACATGCCAAATTTTATTAAAATCGGCTAATTACTTTTTGAGAATTTTTTTCGAATGAAAACTCAAAATTTTCCCGGAAAACCTCGTCCGATTTTCCTGACTAACGAACTTATCCAAGCTATTTACAAAAGAAAAGTACGTGCCAAATTTTATCAAAATCGGCCCATTATTTTTTGAGTTATCGGTGTGATACATATATATATATATATATATATATATATATATATATATATATATATATATATATATATATATATATATATATATATATATATATATATATATATATATAAACATATAAAAATTGAAACTGACCCCGGATATGGGTTCTAGGGGTCCTAGATCGCGCTCATTTGAAAAAATTTTTTCAAAATTCAAAAGTCGAGATCTCCTCATTAGTGAATTTTTTCTAAGAAAATTCACTAATACTTTTTTTTCGCTAGGGGTTTTAAGATGTCTTTATATATGTTCATTTTAGCATTGTATATAAACATCCCACATATACGATTCTCTTTGAGATGACACAATCTGTTTCCAGCATTTTGAATGAACAAGGTCGATGTAATTTATACAAACGTCTCAAAAAAAGCCTTCGATAGAATTAATCATGAGAGCGTTTTATCAAAACTGGACAGATTCCGCTCAATTATTTTTTGTTGTTGCTACCTTTATAACATACCTCAGTACGTGGTCTGTGGTAGTCATAATTCTGAAAACTTTACTGCAATGTTTGGGGTTTCTCAGGGGTCCAATTTGGGCCCTTTAATTTTCCTTATTTGAAAAAGGCCATGATTGTGTTGCATGATCAACGTATTAGGATCAGAAGAGGTAGGCTTGTCTTGCCATAAAGTATACAACATCCCAACAAAATAACTTAATGTGAAAAAAAAAACAAGATGGGTTCGACGAATAATTGACCAAAAGAGGAGCCATGTTTTGATTTGTCGGCGGTTCCAGAGCAGGTTAGAGTAACTTAATTGACCGCTTTCAAACTGTTGTTGAACATTGGATTAATAATATCAAATCGCAGAACTGTTTCCTGGACGGTTAAGGTGTCGCTTTGGTTGAGACTTTGCAATAAATGGTCAGTACTATGCCAAGTCAATAATTAATTTTGGCGAAGCCATAAAAGAAACATCACCAAACGTTAAAATAAAATGCATACTTTTTCATCAAGACAATGGAGCAATGGCTGCCATCAACAACGTTTTGTTAGTGCCTTATTCGTCTGATCAGGCACCAAGCGACTACAGGCTGTTTCCCAAAAGTTGATACATAGACTGATTCATAATCTGTTTTGATTTTTTGCGAGAATACATGGATAGGCTCGAAACAATAAATAATAGAAAGAATATATAGATTTTTCCTGTCTAACGGAGGACTGGGATAAATAATACCCGGACAACGCAGAGTACTCAGCTAATAATATAATATGTAACATTCCCACTATGTTATGTTAGGACTCCTAAAGCTGATAGAGTAGTGAAGGTTTGAACCTGTGATAAGTACACTTTTTGGGAAAGCAGATTCACCAAAATACATTTTTAAACACCTGGCGATCGTTTCACCAACAAGGTTAGGGTCATCAGAGGATGAACTATTCTGAGACCTAAGATTTTTGCATCCTCCGATGACGCTAACCTTGTTAGTGAAACTATCTTTAAGTCTTTAAAAATGTGTCGTGGTTAATTGGGCTCTCCAAAAGTGTACTTACATTTCAATAATTCAGATACCAAAATATTAAAAAATAATATACACACTTTGTAGGTTACACGTTCATTATTCCTTAAGCCAATTTTATGACAGAAATATTTTAATAAAACTCTGTAATGAAAGAAAACACTTCACCTTTTTCTTAAAATATGTCCAAAATTTCCACATTTTTATATACTTATTATATATATATATATATATATATATATATATATATATATATATATATGTATATGGCTAATAATATAATATACACTGTTAGCAAAAATAGTGCTGCAAATTAAATCATAACTTCCACATAGCTGTAATAATCTACCCATCAGAACGACATCCCAATGAACCTAATTCAGGGTCCATGACTTAATCACAAACAAAATGTTCATATTCTTGTACCCATAAACTTCTGAAACATTATATTACTCGAGTTTAAACGAAAAAAATGTTAACTTTCACCAAATCACCCCCCCCCCCATTCATCCCCTGCCCTCTGAAGCGATCTTACCCAAAAACAATTCGAAGCATTCCTTCGTCGGGTGCTTACTAGATATTATCGTGGCTAATAGGCAGTAAAAGGGTGCATTAGCTCTGTTCCCCTGGTAGATCTGTTGGGGGCAGTAGGTGGAGGAACTATGGAAGAAAGCTCCTCTGAGCAGTGCCCGTGCAGATATCTATAAAAGAGAGAGAGAGGTCACCAAGGCACGTCGGTGGGCACGGGATGGCAGCCTTTGGGTGAGGGTAGGGTCACCGATGAGACGCATAGCTCTCTTTTGAATGGAGTCCAGGATATCGAGTGTAAAGTGCCAGCAGCACCCCAGATGTGGGAACAGTATTCGAGGTTTGGCCTTATTTGTGAAGTATATAAGGTATAGAGCTTAGCTGGTGAAAAGTATTTGTGAGCGCGGAAGAGGAAACCTAATTTCTTAGCAGCCGCTTCTGCAATTGATGTGACATGTTGGTGTTAATTGAGACTACGATCCACAGAAATGCCCACAACTGACAAGGACTCATTATTTTTAATAACTTGGTTGTTCATTGACTGAGATTTGGTGGATGAATTGTACAATATTTCTACTTGCCCAGTCTAATATTTTTTGGAGATCCACAGAGACACAACCCTCCATGAGTCTGCGTTTCTCATCTAATTAGGATAAAGATACAGGCTTAGAATATTTATATTTGAGTGGAGCATGCTGTCGTCCGCGTAACTGTTAACTGGGTTGGATGTGTTAGAGAGGAGGTTGTTGATGTGGAGAAGACACAAAGTAGGGGCTAAAGATGAACCTTGAGGGACTCCTGCATTAATTTGATACAGTTTAGAGGAATGGCCATCCACGACAACAGAAATGCTCCGGTTGGAGAGGAAATTTACTGTCTAGGTACAGTGTTTTGGTGGTAGGCCACAGGACAGAAGTTTATTAAGCAGCGCTGCGTGCCATACCTGGTCGAATGCTTTGGATATGTCTAGAGCGACAATCTGGGATTCACCGCGTAGTTCCATAGACTTGTTCCAAGAATCGGCGACAAAGGAAAGGAGGTCGGCAGTTGATCTGCGCTGACGGAATCCATACTGCCTGTCGTGGATTAGACTGCGTTTTTCAAGACATTTTAGTAATTCGGTGTTTATATACTTTTTCATCACTTTAGAGACGATTGAAATGAGATAAAGAGGCCTGTAGTTGATAGGAAGCGCTTTGGATCCTTTCTTGGGGACGGGTTGTACTCGAGCAGTTTTCCAGTTACTAGGGAATATGCCTCTATTGTAAGATGTCTGAAACAGATGAGTCAGGACAGGAGCAAGTTCTGGTGCGCATTTTTTGAGAACAATTGCTGGAAAGTAATAGAAATAATATAAAATTCCGTTTCAAATTTATCGCTTCGTAGAGCCCGAGCTAGATCGAATTAGCCGACTGAAAATAAACCGACTGAAAATAAAATTGAAGGACAAAGCAATTTCTGAAAGGCAATAACGATGATAGTATCGATAGAAGAAGCAGCGATCTTCAACCGGTTTTCTCTGACTAAAAGAAGTAAGACTGAGAGTGATCGATGTGTCGCCAATATGACGACAAGCTTGTTTCTATCTAGAAGAGAAAAAGTAGTCTTTGCTGGAGTATTTAAGACATAAGAATTATATTTCAATTGTGGGCGTATTAAGTATAAACCGAAAACAGAAACACAAGCTTCTTTGCACCTACAACATTTGCACTTTATATAACACGATTAAAGATTTTAATGTAATGTTTTATCAATATTTATAGATAGATAGTGGTTGTGTAACACAAATAATGCGTTATGTAGTCAGAGATATGACAATTGCGTGTGCGGGAAGCACATAACGCAACATCTGTTCTATAATGTATCGTCCTACACTGTTGCTGTTTGGCAGACATAACTAATATCATACAATGAAACTACTCCATTAATGCGGTAATGTATCATGTGTATCCTACATGTTGCTGCCTTCTGCTTGCGTTGCTTTCCCCAGGAACCTCAACTAGATAAGGCCCTTAAGTGTCTCTATTAATAACCACTCGATGCCAAACATACAGGTAGAGTTACTGCCGCCAAACATGAAGATGGCTTGGTCTTTAGGGGCGGCGCAATGTTTACACAAATATGATTTGGTAGCGGTGAAGATAAAATCAGAGCTTTCAAAACTGGTTTGAATTTTGCAAATCAAAAATCTTAGGATTCATATCATGAATATGAGGGCGGATCCTTATGTCCCGCCACTGACCTATTTATACTTATTTTATTAACATTCCTGTCAAAATCATACATTTAAAAATCAGATAGTAACAGCGCTGCAAATTGAATCATAACTTCCATATAGCTGTGATAATCTACTCTCATCATAAAGACATTCTAATGAAATGAATTTAGTGTCCATGACTTGACCACAAAGAACATATTCGTATTCCTCTACCCATAAACTTCTGAAACGTTATATTACTCGAGTTTAAACGGAAAAATGTCAATTTTCACCAAACCACCCCTTATTTATCCCCTACCCCCTGAAGCGACCTTACCCAAAAACAATTCGAAGCGTTTCCTTATCAGGTGTTAACTGGTTACCAAATTTGATGATTTGAAGATGATATCTCAATTCGTTCGAAAGTTATTGCACCTATTAACAGACAAACGTACAGGCCGACACACCGACTGATCGGCAGACTGACAGACAAAAAAATGTTCGTTCCAGAATCAAGTTTTATATATGTTTTGAAACTTTTTACGTCGTTTTAGCAAAACAATTTTCTAAATTTCTGTCACCGATATCCCAGCCCCACACAATCAACCCCTAATTTAATTTCAGCACATAATCTTTGATGAAGTTGAGAGTTTTCTAATAAACAAACCCTAAAACGTTAAATTATCTAAGTTTTAACGAAAAAAATGTCAATTTTCACCAAATCACCACCATTAATCCCCTACCCCCGGAGCGATTTTACCCAAAAACAATCCCAGCCGTTAGTTTCTCGGGTGCCAACTGTATACCAAATTTGAAGACGATATCTCAATTTATTCTCAAGTTATCGTGGCTACAAACAGACAGAGATACAGACCACAGACACAAAAAAATTCGTTCCCAAATCATGTTTTCTGTATGACCTGACACTTTTTACGATGTTTAATCGAAAAAATATTTGAAATTTTTGTCGCTGGTGCCATACTTCCACACGTTTTGACGATGTGGAAGTAATTAAGAAACACAAGATTAACTAAAGTGACTACACGTTATCGGTTGGAAACTGATAGAGCTAAGCAGCGAGCTGTGATTGTATACTTATAAAAACAGTCAATTTCTCCACCCCAAAATTTGGTGGGAAAATTTCAAAAAACTATTGTATCTCACGATGTAACATACTATAGTGAGTTGTTAACTATATTACCCGGGAAAATTGCTGAAAAACGCCACGGAAAACTGGCCAAGGGGGTGTTTTTTTTTCTTCAGGAAAATGCCCCTGCTCACAGTACATTAATTGCACTGCAACCAATGATAAAATTGGTTGATCAGCCACCCTATTCGCCAGATTTAGCACAATCGAACTTTTCTTTAGTATAAATTAATACCAATATTTCATCTTTATAAAAGACAGCTGCTTCAAAATCAATTACATCTCGGTAGATTCTGAAGTTTGAACCAATCAGACATATTTTTATCACCAAAAAACTTACTAAATTAGGGTGTATTGTATTTGTGAACTTGCCTTGAACAAGTCAAGTTTGTTGTTATGTTTATTGAAACCACAAAAATTCAAAACTTACTCTATGTTAAGATTTGACAAATATTTTACCTTTTCCATCTATTTAGTATGGCTTTTTTCAAAAGTACTAAACAGGCTATCGCGAACTTCAAAGTGAATCTTCCATGGCCTAACGTAATCTCAATTATTTTGGACCAGCGTATAACAAGGAAATTACTTTTTTAAAGATGATAATTATTATAGATACTCACTATACCTATAGCCAAGACTACTCAAGATGGTCAACGGATTAAAAGCATCAGAACACTAATAACTTCAGTTCCCCTTTTCAGTAGATTGACCTTTTTACTTTATGATTATCTATGGTAATAATATTGCTTAAATGCTGAACCAGCTGTTCCAGTCTACTGATTTTTGCTGTGGCCTCCTATAGTTGTGACACCTCCTGCAGGCAAACATTTTGACATTTCTTCAATTGGGCAAACTATTGGATCTACTGAAACTAGATATAAAGAATATTTATTTAGTCTCGGTCTATTTCTGCGTCTAAGGCCAATCACAGGCGCCAGGGAGCAGTTCACCTCACTATCCTGGAAATTTTGCCAAACCCCTGACTTTCTGTAAAGAGGGTAGGGATATTCAATGTGCCCAACATTACATGGATGGATTTACGCCCACTCCGAAGGACGGAACGTGCAGACATTCAACTTGCTCAAATATAATGCCACCACAGTCTGTACTGAAAAAGTGAAAGGGAACCCTGGGAATCGAACCTAGTACCCTTCAGGTGAGAGGCACAAGTTATCACCCCTGGACCACCAAGGCTCTAATATTGAGTCACGTGTCGCTCAACATATTTTTAATAATAGCCTCACGTATATCGAGAGAAAATCGTAAGTTATTTAAAAGTGCCACAATAAAAGTATGTATACCATTAGAAGTGTGGATAAAAAATTCTGCATGAATAGCGTAGGCCCTGTGTGGAGTTCGTTGTTGAGTACTATTTTCCTAAGCCGGTTTCTCGTTCACACAAAGATTGCCCACATGCGGCCTGGATAAGTTTTTAGCGAATTTTTGTAAAACGAAAAATTCACTAACGAGGATATATATATATATATATATATATATATATATATATATATATATATATATATATCACACCCATAACTCAAAAAGTAATAAGCCGATTTTGATGAAATTTGGTTGCACCTTCCTTTTCAAAGTGGCTTGGGCAAGTTCGTTATCCAGGAAAATTGTACCAGTTTTTGCTGAAAAATTTTGGGTTTTCTTTCGGAAAATTTTTGTATCTCCGAAAATAACAGAGCTACTGCATGCGTTTCTACTATCAAACTTACCCTACACATCAAAATTTAGATCTCTACGTTAAAAGGAAAAGAAGTTATAGGCATCTAAAGAAAAAAATGTGGGTGCCACTGGCGATCATAGGAAAGCACAAGAACAAAATATTTTGTGTGGTTAACAAAACTAATTGAATATTACATACAACGGTTACGTTTTCTTGGCGCAAAAGTGTCATGAAGTACCAGAAAAAATATTTTGAATATTTTATAAATGTTCTTCTTGAAACGCCAAAGTCGCGATTTGAAACGTCAAAATTTGCAATTTTCAGACAACGAATTTGGAGCAAATACGGATTATGTCGAAAAAACCTCTTAATACGTGCGTTTCACAAAGCCTTAAGTTTCAGCTCCAACCATCACTGTCCTTCATTTTACTAAAATATTTTCGGCAAATCCATTTCAATAGACCCTCTTTCTGATGCTTCGGCAGTAGTTTCCGCTATAGAGTTTATGGTTTAATAGTCTATATTTTAGCAAAGTTTCGTAGAAAAAATTCGTTATTAAGAAGACCGCGTCTTATGAATTTTAAAAACATTTCTTCAAATGAGCGCCAACTAGAACCCCTAAACCACATATACGGAGTCAGTTTCAGTTTTTGCCTAATTACACATATACAGGGTGACGTATTTCTAGGGTAAAGCTCAATGTATCCGTTATTATACAAGATATGAGGAAAAAGTATATACGTTAATTATAGGGTGTCTTATCAACCTATTTTAACAATTACAGAGTGGCCCATAAGTCGTTAGTGATACACGCTTTATTTTTTTAATAGAAAACCCCTTATGTTGTTGCATTTTGTATTTTCCATTAAATTATAATGCATGTTTGTAAGGAAAAAAAATTATATCGTTCATCGTTTTTGAGTTATTTCAATTGTTTTGGAACTTTTCACGTTTTTGGCACATATTTCAAACGCATATCACAAATTGTGATATGGCGTTTTTATCAATAGATAGTGGAGCCCCATGGAAATGACGCATTCAGAGAGCTTTTTCTTTGTATTACTCGTCGAAAAAATCGAGCTGCCGTATATAGGCACGCTCAAATAGTGAATGAATTTGAAAAGTTTTCGCTGAAATGTTTTTAGGGTTTCCGTAGGAATCATTTTTGTCAGAATTTTGTGAGATCTTGGTAACGAATAGTAAATGTTTAGTAAGTTATTGTAAAAAAAATGTCGAATTTTTGTGAAAAATATAATTTAGTGTAACATTGCTGAAGGCAATTTATGTAAAAGAAATTATCATAATATTTTTTTTTTGAATTTTAGTCCTAAAGCTGTTTGTGAATAATTATATCTTGTCAGGTGTGTAAATAGCTTAAACAGGTTCGTTGGCCAGGAAAACGGACCAGTTTTTCTGCAACTTTTAAAGTTTATTTTCGGAAAATGTTTGTACTTTTTGAAACAACAAATCTATTTTAATGAAATATGGTACATTGTTAGTGCTATATAGGTTATAATATCAACCAAATGTCCCTCTTGTAAAAACAATACATATTTTTCATTAAAAACATTTTTACGAAAATTCGCTATTATAACGCAAATTTTTTAGCTCATTTAGGAGACCAAAGCAGGGCACCAGACTAAGAGTTTTGGTTTCATGAAGACAATTTTTTAAATACAGTTGTGTATACTTATTTTCTGGTTTTAAAAATGTAAGTGCTTGCTTTCTTCTCTGCAACTAGTTTCGCCGTTTACAGCATCGTTATGGCGTCAGCATTAAAGGCGAAACCGGTTGCGGAGAAGAAAACAAGCATTTGTGAAACCAGAGAAGAAGTCTCTACAACTTGATTAATTATAGAACAAATTCACCAAGTAAGAGCACAATAATTAATAATTTATATAATTTCATAAGTAAAATAAAAGCTGTTTAGGCTTTAGGGGCCGAAAAATATCAAAACATTGATGCCTGCAGAAAGCCTCCTTAAATATTTATTGATAAAAACAACCAATCACAGCTTCAATATATTAGATTGCCATGGCAACAAAACCAGATCACAACATTTCACATATCCTTCTCGAATATATGTGGCCTCAATTCTAACTTGAACTTCGTCCACCATTTCCTCCAGGCTAATAGGCCCCAACTCCTCTTCCTCACCAAACTCAAATCAGTGACAAAACAGCCACTAATCACCTTAATTTCCCGCGGTATGAGCTCCTTACTTCCTTTAGATTGCATGGAGGCGTGTGCGCTTACGTACGTAGCAATCTACCCTGCACCAGACTCCCCAAATTAGAAGCTGGAAGAAAAGACATACTATGGATAACACTCTCTCAGGGCTGCAACTAAATTCATCTGTTGCATTTACCCGTCACCTTCTGTCAGCAACTTTGTCCAGCTCTTTGACTACCTTTCTGAAAAAACCGACCATCTGATTTCTGAATATCCTTCCTCCGAGGTTACTATTCTTGGTGACTTCAATGTCCATAATAAGGAATGGCTAGGATCTTCAAAAACCGATCCACAAGGAAGAGTAGCGGAGGCCTTCGCAGTCAGCAATTTTTTAGCCAATATGGTTCAGCAACCTACTTACTTTCCTCGCATCCCAACACACAGCTCAAATCCCTTGGATCTCCTTCTTATTACAAATACTGACTGCTATAAGATATCAGTCACCGCCCCCTTGGTCGCTCAGACCACGGCATTGTCACTGCTTCCTGCGCAATGCAACCCGAGGTCACACAGTCATCACACCCACGTATCGTTTGGCACTACAACTCCGCGAACTGGGACGAAATGCGAGATAACTTTTCCTCATTTCCATGGGCGTCTGTCTGCTTCTCTCATCCTGACCCCTCTGATATCTTACAAAACGTCACCTAAATTATCCAAGCTGGCATGGAATCATTTATTCCACGTACAGAGAAAACCTCTGCAGCCACTCAAAAGCCCTGGTTCTCTAAATCATGTGACAAGGCCAGACTTGAAAAGGTCAAAGCTCACAAAACGCTCCTACACAATCCCAGTCAAGAAAACCGTCAAGCATTTAACGACGCAAGAAACCGCTATGTCCGCATTCTTTCTGAGGCAAAAAACTCGTTTTATAACCACATCAAAAACAAAGTCCTCTTAAGCTCCAGCGGCAGTAAACCCTTCTGGACCCTTGATAAATCTATTGGGAATAATTTCTGCAAGAGCACGTTTCCACCTCTTGTCTCAGGGAATGAAATTGTTTCTACCGCCCTGGGCAAGGCTGAACTTTTTGCCTCGTTGTTCGCCAGCAATTCTTCTCTCAATCCACCTCCAAATGTTCAACCACCAACAGTCCCCAATGTCGCGCATAAAATGACGGATATCATTTTTAAAACTGAAAAGGTACGAAAGATGCTCTCTTCTCTTAATACCAGGAAAGCCTCTGGCCTTGACGAGATAACAGCAATTGTTCTCAAAAAATGCGCACCAGAACTTGCTCCTGTCCTGACCCGTCTGTTTCAGACATCTTACAATAGAGGCATATTCCCTAGTAACTGGAAAACTGCTCGAGTACAACCCGTCCCCAAGAAAGGATCCAAAGCGCTTCCTAGTAACTACAGGCCTATTTCTCTTCTTTCAGTCGTCTCTAAAGTGATGGAAAAGTATATAAACACCGAATTACTAAAATTTCCGTCAGCGCAGATCAACTGCCGACCTCCTTTCCTTTGTCACCCATTCTTGGAACAAGTATATGGAACTACACGGTGCATCTCAGATTGTCGCTCTAGACATATCCAAAGCATTCGACCAGGTCTGGCACGCAGCGCTGCTTAATAAACTACCGGCCTATGGCCTACCACCAAAACACTGTACGTGGACAGCAAATTTCCTCTCCAACCGGAGCATTTCTGTTGTCGTGGATGGCTATTCCTCTAAACTGTATCCAATTAATGCAGGAGTTCTTCAAGGTTCAGCTTTAGCCCCTACTTTGTTTCTTCTCCACATCAATAACCTCATCTCTAGCACATCCAACCCAGTTCACAGTTACGCGGACGACAGCACCCTCCACTCAAATATACAATATTCTAAGTCTGTCTCTTTAGCCCAATTAGATGAGGATCGCAGACTCATGGAGGGTTCTGTCTCCGTGGATCTCCAAAAAATATTAGACTGGGAAAGTAGAAATCTGGTAAAATTCAACCCCACCAAATCACAGTCTTGCTTTCTTCCTCATAAGAGATACACCAGCCCTAGACCCATCACAATGAACAACCAAGTTATTCAAAATAATGAGTCCATTTCTGTGGATCGAAATCTGAATTGGCACCAACATCTCACATCAATTGCAGAAGCAGCGGCTAAGAAATTAGGTTTCCTCTTCCGGGCTCGCAAATACTTTTCACCAGCTAATCTCTATATCTTATATACTTCACAAATAAAGCCAAACCTCGAATACTGCTCCCACATCTGGGGTGCAGCTCCGCTTCTACACTCGCTATCCTGGACTCCATTCAAAAAAGAGCTATTCGTCTCATCGGTGACCCTACAATTACCCAAAGGCTGCCATCCCTTGCCCACCGACGTGCCGTTGGTGACCTCTCTCTCTTTTATAGATATCTGCACGGGCACTGCTCAGAGGAGCTTTCTTCCATAGTTCCTCCACCTGCTGCCCCCAACAGATCTACCAGGGGAACAGAGCGAATGAACCCTTTTACTGTCTAGGTCACCAGACATAGAACATCTTGTTATGCCCGCTCTTTTGTCCCGAGGACTTCCAAGTTGTGGAATTCCTTGCCGGCACATGTTTTTCCTTCTCCCCCGAACCCCCAAACCTTCAAGTCCAGAATTAACAAGTTGCCTCTTTCCTCCTTGTCAACACCCACGGTACAATAGTATTTAGGCTGTAAGCCCTCGTGATGTGTTGTTAAAATAAAAAATAAAAATAAATGTTATAGGTCCTCTGAAACTAACGTTGTATTAAATATTTCCGCCACCGGATATAAAATTAAGTTTTGTACCAAAAAAGGCGAAGACGTAATATATTGGATAGTTTAATAAATGATTACATCCCTTGTTTCAATATAATTGACAAATTTTATTGACAAGTGTCAGAACTAACTTCAAACTGACGCATTAGATAACTTAAGTATATCTGACAACTTTAGTAATACAAATATAAGTATATGCTTCTCTTTATATTTATTTTTACTTTTCGGCAATCACAGTGTCACTCATAGGGCTGAATATAATTTATAATTACTAATTTTCAACTTTTTTACTATCGATTAAAAAAACATTTATCTGAAAATTGGCTAGCACAACGCACTTGCTATGGCTAGGAGTTTCAATTCAACTGGTAGTTAATGTGTGGACTTTGAAATTAACCCTATTGAATAATTCACGGAAAAATATATTTATAAACCAATTAATTTCAATCGCCCAGCTCGATACATTTTTAATATATAATGCTCGTAATATTTTCAGAATCTATTACATATCCTGCTAAGCTACACAAAAACATCTTTATAAGCACCTATAAAAAGTCCAGGTGTTGTTTATTGTACTTGCACTTGTACATATGTATCACATACACAGTTAGCCCGTGGGTTGTGTATATATCCTGTGCTGTTTTCGTGTTATTGGACCCATTGACTGTTTCTCCTGGTGTTCGGGTTGGCCCGGGAAAGCGTGGGTTGCCCATTGTGGATAGCGTGGGGAGCTCCTGACGTCATCTCCACACCGGACGTGACGCGACGTATTGATTCTTCTTCCCTTCTGTGCTGTCGAGTGTCGGGTGCTGCTAGATGCCTGTGTGGCTCTCTTCTGTCTTTTCTTTCCTTGCCTTGTCGTGCATAAGGAGGAAACAAGGGAAACGTCGGCTCCGTCGTCGTTATTCTTGCAGCTAGCGCGGGGTTCGCGAGTGCGGGACTTCCCGCTAGGGTTGCCAACACTAAAAGATTCACGTCGCAATAGACATAAAACCCGCCAAATTTAAGACAAGGCAGTACATGTTCGCCGTGTCGTTTATTATGTTGGTTTATTTATGCACTTATTTGTCACTCATTTTTGCAATAATTCCTAGTAGTTATGTTTAGATTATAATTTTGCAATTTACTTTTTAATTAGCAGAAACAACGCTTTTATTAAAATTACATAATGCGCTAAGTAAAACTGGAACCTGTAATGAGCAAGTACAATTTAGCGAACATAATTCACTACAATACATTTTTCAGAGGTGACGATCGTTTCGGTCGCAAAGCTGGCGTCATCAGACAGATGAATAAACTAAGCGAATAAAAACTACAAGTTCTACCTATATGTTAGTTGCCAAGCAATTGCTTGTTAGGGGAATCTACGAGTTACAGAGAGAAAACAGACAAAACCGTTGTTTGCTTTTGAACGTGGACAAAACCGTTGTTTGCTTTTGAACGGGGAATTACGAGAGGTTTTAATAGCATGTTTAAGAAAGCCAATTTACAGTTAATATTTTCTACAAACGTACATTAAAAAATTTGGTAGGTAATCGAAAGGATAAAGATAAAACCACAGAAATGTCGGGGATCTAGAAAATATAACTTAAATATGTTGAGCAAACTAAAAGATTTATTGAAACTAGATTTAAAGAATATTTAGCGCAACTGAGATATGGTAATATTGATAAATAATATATTGCACAACATATCTGAAATAATAATCACCATGTAGATAAAAAAAAATCAGGTTAATCAAAAGTGTAAGGCAATCCCGTCAGTTAGACGTATATGAAAGTATACATATCGTTAGACATTTGAATAAAAAAATCTACAAATAGAACAGGTCCGGTTCTGTGTAGTTCGTTGTTTGAATTGTTATCTTAATAATCGGTGTCTGTTTCTAGGAAGGACACGGGGTTTTACAAAAGCAAGTAATGAAATTTTAATTACAGGGATTTTCGACTAAACAGTGGGGGTTTGTCTGTACACCTTCTTAGGGGACGCTAGTCGCAATTACTTGTCTATTAACATATAAATAGAAGTTTTAGTTTTTAGAGAAATGGACCAGGGCTGACAATTTTCTAAATTGTTAGTTAATTGTATACAATCTCTATTTTTTTAACACTTTGTGTTATTTGGAGCTGGCGTGACAACATACTACTTGGTTCCGCAACTAGATGGCGGCACGTCCACCACTCACTTAGTGTTGAAAGGCTGGCTATACTGTAGCCGTATTACTTTTGGTGCATTTTTGCTACAATTAGTATGCCGTACTGAAGAGCTCTAATGAGAGTGAAACCGGGCTACGGTTCTAATTGTTGCGAGAATGCAGTAAGCCTTACATGCTTTGTCCCTATATTGGGGTAGAAATGGGCCAGGGCTAACAATTTTCTAAATTGTTAGTTAGTTGTATACAGTCTATATTTTTTTTAACACTTTGTGTTATTTGGAGCTGGCGTGACAACATACTACTTGGTTCCGCAACTAGATGGCGGCACGTCCACCACTCACTTAGTTTTGAAAGGCTGGCTATACTGTAGCCGTATTACTTTTGGTGCATTTTTGCTACAATTAGTATGCCGTACTGAAGAGCTCTAATGAGAGCGAAACTGGTCTACGGTGCTAATTGTTGCGAGAATGCATCTAGTCCTACATACTTTGTCCCTCCATTGGGGTATAAATGGGCCAGGGCTGACAATTTTCTAAATTGTTAGTTAGTTGTATACAGTCTCTATTTTTTAACACTTTGTGTTATTTGGAGCGGGCGTGACAACATACTACTTGGTTCCGCAACTATATGGCGGCACGTCCACCACTCACTTAGTGTTGAAAGGCTGGCTATATTATAGCTGTATTACTTTTGGTGCATTTTTGCTACAATTAGTATGCCGTACTGAAGAGCTCTAATGAGCGCGAAACCGGTCTACGGTTCTAAATGTTGCGAGAATGCATCTAGCCTTACTAGATATTTTCAAAAATAAATATGTTCTGCGTTCAAAAACCTGCTGGAAAGATTCTTGTTTCAGTGTTTTGAAATTTCCATTAAGTCATTAATTTCCTGGATAATGTAGAAGGATATTACTGACATTTGATACTTTATTGATTAAGATTATACAACATGCCTACACAAATAAATCAGATGATTTGTACCGTATATTTTATCCTAATTTAGATGGGGTTGATAATATTTGACACTTGCCTTATCCAATCGGGCAAACTTTAAAACTTGACACTGTGAAAAATAATTTACTTTGTCATGTTCTTTTCTTCTGCCTTCGCATTAAAATAAACGTTTTGTTGTTTATATTTTTCATTACACCAACATTGCATTCAAAGGATCAATTTCCAATTCTATCCAAATATTTTACTAAAATTTATTATTGACTTTGTACAGGACAAAACTGAAATAATTTTTTGACGTTACGGGCCACTATGGAGAAAAAATAGAGAAAGAAAAGACAAAGCAAGCTATCCAAAGGTATTTTGTTTTTGCATGACAATGCGCCTTGCACTCAAGTCACATGTTGCTATGGATGGTATTCGTGATTTAGTAGTTATTATTTACCAGAAAATGCCACGTCGGACTACATCTCTTCCCTTAAATGCAATAATGTTTGTAAGGTCTTAAATTTTCTTCAAATGCTGAGGTGTTAGAAGTTGTAAAGACTGAAGACCTGGTTTTCAGGGAAAATATTTTTTAAGGTTAAGAGCTTTGTAAGTTCGCTGTAATAAATGTATACAATGAGAAGGGGATTATGTTCAGTAATATTTTGAGTTTAAAATATAATTTTAATAATATAATAATAATAATAATAATCTTTATTGACTACAATCATACAGCATGTCTATACAGATAAGTCTTCGACTTGTAAAGTATTTAGACATAATTAATTAAAGGTCAACCTAAAAATATTTTGACAGCTATTTTCCAAACATTATACTTCAAATTTTGACACATCAAAAGTCTAGAATTTATATCTTCCGTTTCAATTCTTCATCCTAAAAATGCTTCCAAAACTTTCACTGCTTGATTTCCCTTTCTACTTAGCAATGCTCCACAAGAAGAATCGTTCTTTTCTGCTCCATATTTTTGCCAAAAATACAAATTTTGTAACGGGACAGCTTACACTGATACCAGTGCCATTTTCTAAGACACGCAATAAATATATATCTATGTTTAAATTGTGTTTAGCCGTTACATAGTCTTAACTTTAATTATCCTTCAGATGAAGCGAACTTAGATGACGAAAGACTGTCGGGTATAAAATTGTATTACAAAAATTGAGATTTTGCAAAGGGCTACTCATCAGCGAAACAACGTTCTTATTTTATAAAAAAAAATCGTTAGATGTCACAGAAAACAGTTAATTTGGTCACACTGCTCCGTGTACTCTCAAGGTGCCCTCTTCACTTACGCTCTTGTAATTTGCCAACAATTTGTCAACAAGGGCGGTGGATGATTGGCGAAAGATTCATGCAGGAGCCCTCGTTACGATGGAACTGCTGACAACTATGGAAACCAGGAAGATTAGAGAGTCAGGTTCCGTAGATAAATGAAAGATGAAGTGTAATCTTATATGGTGTGGTAGACTGGCTGGATCTTTCAACAGTTACCTGAATTGTATTACAGTGAAATATGGTAGGATTATCCAATCAAGTCTGAGTAAAAGGAAAGTTTCCTTCATACAGTTGTAATATAAATTAAATTCGATAACGCTACATATAACACATACGAGGAAGTATTGAAAAGTGCGCGTGTATGTGTGTGTGCGTGTATGTGTGCGCGCGCGCGTGTGAGTGGCGGGTTGGCCTCGGAAAGCAAGTTCCATTAGCTAAAGACTCTTATAAAATAATTTTTTAAATTTTTTGAAGAGAAGCTAGTCAACCAAAAAATGCCTCATTCAAACAATTCTGTGCCACGGCACTAATATTTTTGAGTTAATAAACTAAAATAATAATGATAAAGAAAGAAACACTCTTTTGCATGGTGACAAAACTTTTAAAATTTATGCTTTTTTTAAAATACAATTTAACTCAAAACCTAACCTATGGGATAAACTGAGACACATATCGCTTACGCGTCCATCAAGACTAACAAAACAGACTAGAATTAGACCACGGATAGATAAAGGTTAACATTAGAAAAACGACAGGAGCGGCATTTACAATTTTCCAAATTTCTGTTACACTTTTAACTTAGTAAAATGTAATTATATAACCTACTTACGATCTAATCCACCCAATCTCAACTCTAATTTAACCTAAAGCTAATATAAGTACAACTCGGAGAACCCAATTCATCACAATACAGTTTTTAGACCTGACGATCATTTCGCTAACAAAGTTAGCGTCATCAGAAGGATGAATAAACTAAGCGAATAAAGACTAGGACTACTATTTATATGTTAGTTGCCAAGCAGTTGCGAACAGCGTCCTCTAGGAAGGTATACAGACAGACCCCCACTATTGAGTTAAATTCCTGCAATAAAACTGTATTCCTGCTTTTGTAATACTGTGTGTCGTTATCAAATATTCCTGGTTACTAAGATAACAGTTCGAACAATGGACTACATAGAACCGGACCTAGTCTATTCATTGAAGCATTTTTGTTCAAATTTCTAACGTTATATATATATACTTTCGTAAGCATCTAACTGACGCGACTGCCTGACATTTTTGATCAGCTTGAGATTTTCTATATCTACATGATGATTATTATCCCAAATATGCTGAGCAATACATGATTTATCAATAGTGCCATATCTCAGTTGCGCTAAATGTTCTTTAAATCTAGTTTCAATAGTTCTTTTAGTTTGCCCAACATATTTAGGTTCACAAACTTTACAACCTATTTCATAGATTCCCGACACATTTGTGGTTTTATTTATCCTTTGGGTTACGTAGCAAATTTTTTAATGTCTTTTTTTGTAGAAAATGTTAGCTGTAAATTGGCTTTCCTAAAAATGACGAGGTCCGTGTTTATATATATATATATATATATATATATATATATATATATATATATATATATATATATATATATATATATATATATATATATATGTAGTACCGATAACTCAAAAAATAATGAACCGATTTTTGGTAGGTGCCTTCCTTTTGGAAGTGGCTTGGATAATTGCATTAGCTAGGAAAATCTGCCCAGGTTTTCCCGGAAAATTTTGTGTTTTCTTTCGAAATTTTTTTATATCTCCCGAATTAACAAAGTAAGCGCGGGTTTATATCATCATATGTAAGTTACCTACCAAAATTTAGCTCTTTAGATCAAAAGACAAAAAAGTTATAGGCATTTAAATAAAAATTAATTGGGGTTTTCCTCAAAACGTCAAAGTTGCGATTTAAAACGTTAAAATTGGCAACATTTAGACAGGACACTTGCATCTAATACGGGCTATGGAAAGAAAATGTCTCAAGAAGAATGTTTTACAAACCCTGAAGTCTTAGTTTCAACCGTCATTGTCCTTCATTTTACTAAAATATTTCCAGAAAATTCATTTCAAATATACTCTTTCTCTGATGCTTGGCAGTAGCCTTAGCTATAGAGTTTATCGTTTAATGGTATATAATTTTTGTTGAATTTTCGTAAAAAATCAATAATGCTCAATATATCCGTTATTATACAAGATATGAAAAAAATATAAATTAATTATAGGGTATCTTGAGCTACATCTTAAAAAATATTTCTACAATCACAGGGTGGCCCATAAGTCGTTGGTGATACAAATTCTCTTTTTAGTGAATTTTCTTAAAAAAAATTCACTAATGAGGAGATCCCGACTTTTGAATTTTGAAAAAATTTCTTCAAATGAGCGCTAATTAGGCCCCCCAGAACACATATCCGGGGTCGGTTTAAATTTTTATATGTTTATATATATATATATTATATATATATATATATATATATATATATATATATATATATATATATATATATATATATATATATATATATATATATATATATATATATATGTATCACACCGATAACTCAAAAAATAATGGGCCGATTTTGATTAAATTTGGTGAATAAATTCCTTTTGCAAATGGCTTGGATAAGTTCGTTAGCCAGGAAAATCGGTCCAGGTTTTCCCGGAAAATTTTGTGTTTTCTTTCTAAAAAAATTTTATATCTCCGGAATTAACAAAGTAAGGGCAACCAAATTTCATATGCGGATTTATTTCATTATAGGCAAGTTACCTACCAAAATTTAGCTCCGTAGGTTAAAGGATAAAAAAGTTACAGGCATTCAAAAAAAAAAAATTTGGATTTTCCTCAAAACGTCAAAATTGCGATTTTAAACGTCAAAATTGGTGAGTACATTCCTTTCGCAAGTCGCTTGGATAATTTTGTTAGCCAGGAAAATCCGCCGAGGTTTTCCCGGAAAAATTTGTGTTTTCTTTCGCAAAATATTTATATCTCCAAAATTAACAAAGTAAGGGCAACCAAATTTGGTAAGCTGGTTTATATCGTTATAGGTGTGCCACCTACCAAAATTTAGCTCTGTAGGTCAAAAGACAAAGAAGTTATGGGCATTTAAAGATAAATAAATTGGGGTTTCCTCAAAACGTCAAAGTGACAATTGAAAACGTCAAAATTCGCAACATTTAGGCAAATAACTTGAATCTAATACGATCTATGGAAAGAAAATGTCTCAAGAAGAATGTTTTACATACACCGAACTCTTAGTTTCAACCGTCATTGTCCTTCATTTTACTAAAATATTTCCAGAAAATTCATTTCTAATAGACCCTTTCTCTGATGATTGGCAGTAGCCTTAGCTATAGAGTTTATTGTTTAATGGTATATAATTTTTGTCGAATTTTCGTAAAAAATCAATAAAGCTCAATATATTCGTTATTATACAAGATATGAAAAAATATTGTATACATTAATTATACGGTGTTTTGAGCTACATCTTAAAAAATTATTGCGACAATCACAGGGTGGCCCATAAGTCGTTGGTGATACAAATAAATTTTTTTTTGTCGAAAACGCCTTATTTTTTTGCATTTTCCATCGAAATATAATGCATGTTTGTAAGTTAAGAAATTCTGGAGGCAGCAAGTGCGTTGTGGTTGCGAATTTTGATTAAATGCTTCATATTTGATATGCTCAATTTGCTATTAACCTATAAGGTTGACCAGGAAACGGATTTTTTCAGTAACACTTTTGGTTTACTTTTGGAAATTTCTGTACGTTTTCAAACAATCAAGTTATTTTGATGAAACATGGCACATTGTTTTTACTATATATGTTATACTGGTAATCAAATTTGATGCCTGCTTTTTCTATATAGGTTATACTGGTAACCAAAATTGATGTCTGCTTTCTTAAAAAGAAAACACACATATTTGCAATAAAAACATTTTTATGAAAATTCACTACCATAACGCACTTGCTGCGTCCCGAGATTTTTTGTAATCAAACACGTCTTATATTATTGCATTTTTGCATTTTCCATCGAAATATAATGCATGTTTGTAAGAAAAAAAATTCTGGACGCAGCAAAAGCGTTATGGTAGCGAATTTTGATCAAATGCATATTTGAATAGCTCAATTTGCTATTAACCTTTAAGGTTGACCAAGAAACGAGTTTTTTCGGGATCACTTTAGGTTTACTTTCGGAAATTTTTGTACATTTTCAAACAATAAAGTTATTTTGATGGAACATGGCACATTGTTTTTACTATATAGGTTATACTGGTAACCAAATTTGATGCCTGCTTTCTTAAAAAAACACACATATTTGCTATTAAAAACATTTAAATGAAAATTCACTACCATAACGCACTTGCTGCGTCCAGACTTTTTATTGTAGGTTGAGCACTTTTCAAATCCCCTCGTATAACACAATTTTGATTTTTGACTTTTTCTACTTGTTATCGTTCAATTTTCTACCAACTATTACTTCATCAATTTGGCCATATCTTCTTTTCGGTAGTATGTTTTTTTACTGCTTTTACATTTTCCAAATAATTTCGTGTTCAGCTTTCAATACATGTTTTTTGAATATTTTGAAAGTTATCCGTCTTATTCGGTAGTAAAAGATTGGTCAAAACGGTTTCGAATGGGGCAGGAATCCTTGCAATATGACGCAAGAACAAGAAGGACTATGGAGGTGGTGACGGACAGCAAGACTGCCCTTGTTGAGGATTTTGTATTAACCAATCGACGCTTGAAAGTGAAACAACTATCAAAAATGGTTTGGCTTTCAGATACAAACGTTCTACGAATCCTCCACAAACTTTTAGGCATGAACAAAGTTAGTGCAAGGTGGGTGTCCAAACATCTTTCAGCATTTCAGCGCCAGCGTCGTCTTGATTGTGCCCGATCCTTTTTGGACCTCTGTGGAGAATACCCTGTGGACGTGTTAAAGACAATTGTCACAGGGGTGAAACTATGGTTCCCTACTATGATCCCTTGTGCAAAAGGAAGTCGGTGGAATGGAGTACAGCCGATTTCGACTTGAAACGGCGACAGCCCGTCTAAATATTTATTTCGGAAATTGAAAAACAAGCAGAAATCATTATTTTGCTGATTTTCTTTACGG
Source organism: Tillus elongatus (assembly GCA_964006375.1). Taxonomy (NCBI): domain Eukaryota; kingdom Metazoa; phylum Arthropoda; class Insecta; order Coleoptera; family Cleridae; genus Tillus; species Tillus elongatus. The sequence continues at coordinate 42,405,738 of OZ023265.1, forward strand.
TCTTCAGACAATAGTCTGCCAGTCAAGTGATAGCTACGCTGTTTTTGGATGGTGAGGGTATTCTTCTCATAGAGTTTAAAGAACGTAACACCACAGTCAACTGGGCATATTATGCAAATTACGACAAAATATTCGGCGGGTGGAAAACTGACCAGAGTCGTACGTTTGCTCCATGGCAATACAACTGTGCCATTTTGAAAAAATATATATATCTCCGGAAATAACAAAGTAAGATCAGTCAAATTTGGTACGCGAGATTATATCATTATAGGTAAATTACCTACCAATTTATCTCTGTAGGTTAAAAGAAAAAACAAGTTATAGGCATTTAAAGAAAAATAAATTGGGTTTACCTCAAAAGTCGCGATTTAAAACGTCAAAATTGGCAACATTTAGGTAAAGAAGCTGAAAGTAATACGGGCTATGGAAAGAAAGTATTTATGTTAGAGATCATGTTTTTGTTTGCCCTTTTTACCTGTTCCCAATTCCATGAATTAAATTAACTGTAATTATTTATAACTTTTAATATAAGGCTAAATCAATAATATATTATTTTTATGAATATTCACTACCATAACGTATTTACTGCGTCCCAAGATTTTTATGTACAACAGTGGTTAACGCAAATGTTTGATATGTCGTGCATTTTGCTACTATAAACTATATTTTAAAACTTGACAAATTTAATTTTACATCATTTTCAACAGCAAATATTTTGTATATGTATTCACTATTTAACAAACAATTTGTTAGGAAATATTTGCTACCGTAACGTGTTTGCTGCGTCTGAATTTTATTTACTATAGATCATCTTGTTACTGCGTGAAGATAACACTGTTTAGGTAAGATAAAAAGTCCGAACTCTTTTACGCAAACACTGTTTTCGTTTTATAGATTTGCGTCAGTAAATTGTTATGTTCTGTTGTTTCTAATTGACGCTTTTTGGAATTTTAATGACATGTTTAATTACGTTGTAAAAAGCTTGTAAAAAGTAATTAAAACATGTTTTGCCAGCAATCCAACGATTTTTTGATATACATATATCTGATAAACAATTAATTTCGTGGGTGGTTAAAGTAATTGCATTCAAAGCAAGTTTGCTTTATTTTGGACGACCACAGATTTTACGCCAACGTACAAAATGAGAAGGAGGGTGATTCACATAAATTATTAGCTATTAAACATTTTCCTAAACTTATGTTTAATGTGAATCAAAAAACTGCGTGGGTGATTTTCTTTGTGGGCTCAAGTGAAGATGACATGCAAGAAATTATTTGAGGTTCTCTAGTGCGTCTGCGCCCAAACAGGGATGAACAGTAAAATCACTGCGTTAATAATTACTTAAATAATGTTTGCTTTTAAGATAGTTCTAGAACAAAGGGGAAAACAGGTATACAGGACGGCCCATCGAAAAGTATATAAGCGGGATTTGGAGTATTTAAAGTTATCTCTGTGATAAATGCTCGAACCGATCGATTTTGTTTTTGAGGTTGCTCCTTGATTCTCCTAAATGGGGTAGCTACTTTAAAATTTCAAATACACACACCGGAAAACTCTAGGGATATTTTTTAAAATGCACGTATTTTATTCTTGATATGATCTAAGAAGAAAACAAAAAATGTATTTATGTAATACATTTTTGTTTAATATTACATAAAATTAAATGCTTTATTCAAAAAACCTAGAAGATTAATATATATATATATATATATATATATATATATATATATATATATATATATATATATATATATATATATATATATACTATTTTAAGATTTTTTCAAAAACTTCCGAGCTAAGAGAAAAAAGTTTAAGTTTAATACAAAGTATGACCTCCACGTTGAGTAATTATAACTCTACATCTATTGCTCATAGACAAAATGAGATGGTCAAGGTCTCCTTGTGGTAAACGTACCCACTCTGCTGTCAGAAGCTCCTGGACTGTAAACGCATTGTTGATGTTACCCATATGTGGAGTAATTTTTCGTTGAAGCATATAGGAGACATGCTCTATCGGATTCAGGTCCGGGGATTGTACTGGCCATGGTAAAACTTCAATTCCTGCGTTATCCAACCAGTTAGTTACGATGCGTGCGGTATGTGGACGGGCATTACATGCATTAAGCGGAAGTTTTGACCAACAGAGCCTGCAAACGGATGCACGATGGGTTGAAGAATGGTATCCAGATATATCTGAGCTGTTAGGAAGCGATTTGGAAAAATGAGTTCAGTTCTGCCGCCAATAATTATTCAGCCCCATGCCATTATTGTACCACCTCTGTATGTGTACACTTCCTAAATATGTCTTAAGCGTTCCGCATTTCCAGATCGTCTCCACACCCTTATTCGACGAGAATCCGGATGGAAACCAAACCGAGATTCGCCTGTCAATAAAACTGTAGCCCAGTTATCTGCACTCCAGTCCATATAATTCTGACACCAGTCCAATCTTGCAGCGCGATTGCCTGTGGAAATAGGTGGACATCTGAGTGGACGTTTACTAGAGAGGTTTACTTCCTGAAGACGATTTCTTACAGTATCTCAGCTAATGGTTACATTATGCGCCCTTTGCAGAGTCGAAACCAATTCAGGTGCCGTAATTGTAGACTGCCTTCGGGCAGTTAAAAATAAAAATCTATCCTGACCTGCCGTAGTAGAGCGTCCTCGTCCTGGATGTTGTTCGGCGGGACTGCCAGTTTCCCTAAAACGGCTCCATAAACGACTTATCACACTTCTAGAAACACCCATCCGCTCAGCTACTTCATTCTGTCGCATGTCCGCTTGAAGAAGGCCTACCGCTCGATTCATTTCTTCTAAAGCCGAATGCGGCCGTTCCATGGTAAAGCACAATATTTTAAATGCAGCTACTAAACAACAACTGAGGAATGACTGAAGTTGAAACTAAATTCACCGGTACATATGAAAATTCTACTTTTATGATATATCGAGTTTATCAATTTTGATATCATTTTAGCTTTTTTTTTAACAACAGATGGTTTTATATTGAGCGTTTAAGTAAATACATACACCGTGAGTGCAATTTGACCGATTACAAAATCTATTTGTTTCCTTTTTTGTATTATTTAAAAATATCGTAGACTTTTCCGATGTGTTTAGTAGTAAGGGTTGAGTGACACATCCTTGCAAAGACTACCCAGTTGTCTATTTGAACGTGTATTTATTAAATGGGGAGCTAATTGAAAACAATAAATTTTCGTATGTAAATAAAAATTCTGAAAGACTGCAAAAGAGTCACTAAAAAGTGAAAAACAATATAATTTAAAAGCACGGCGCCAGAGAAATATAACACTTCTGTTCTGCTAATTCTAACAAATAAAGGGCCAGTTTTAAAGATTGTTGCAAAAATTAACAGTAAAAAAATGAAATTCATCTGATTGACGAACTACGCTACAACACACTAAAAAATTCATAACTAATCGCGAGAAAAATGGAGCCCCAACAATGGGTCTTTATGATACAAGGTTGCCTTCCCACAGTCAGGACCGTCGAGTCCAGCAGTAGACTTGGAGGAGCCCGCAAGTATGCAGGCTCAGACTAGCATGTTGGACGGAATACCACTCGTGAGAATCTACATCAGCAGATCCAATGTTACCTCCAGAGACAATAGTGCCACGCCTGGAGTGTAGTGTATAAATAGGCTGCTCACAAGGATACAACCGTTCATTCTTGTTCCGAGTAGTTAGACTCTGCACATCGCGTGCTAGACTTTAACTCACATGTATGTTGATCGTTACATTTATCATTAGTTTATATTATTCATTTATGTATTAAGTATTGATTGTTTAAAGTAGTAAATAAATTGTTTTAAAAATTCAAACGTCTTAACCGTAAAGTTAAGTCGTGTTTCATTCTTAATAATGAGAAAGCAAGCAAACACAATTTTAGTGTCCTTTTTGAATGCTATCCAATCAAAAAAGATTAAATGTTATCAACATTCTTCATAGTTAGCAATGTTACTTTTGTTTAAAACGCCATAGCAAGTTGCTGCGTGATTATAACCGCATGACAGTAGTTGTCAGTTGTTCACTGCAATTCAGAAACATGGATTATTATTATTATTATATTGCAAAAACATATAAAATAACAAAAAAAGTCTTACCGCCTATATCCCAAGGGAGAATTAGCAAAATTGAAAAGCGATTTCCCGGGCTTGGAGATGTAAGGCAGATACAAAAAACCCTTCTAATGCACTGAGTAATGATAGCAAATTGGATGTAATGCTTGAGTTTGAGGTAAGCCCACATACTTCGAGTCGACAAGCAGCCACAGCATTGGATGTTAGCGATTCATCGATTATTCGAATAATAAAATAAAATAAAATGCTTCCCTATTAATTGATGCAAACCTAGGAGCTCCTGGAAGATGATTTTTATAGAATAACAGCTTTTTGCAAACAAATGATGGAAACGTTAGATAACAATGTTATTCTACTAGAACATGTTTTGTTTTCTGATAAGTGCAGTTTTACAGTTCAAACCCATGCTAATCGTCAAAATTGTCGCTACTTGTCTAAAGAATAATGCACACTGGATGGGAGAAGAATATACGTAATACCCTGAGAAGGTTACTGTTTGGACGGGAATAGTTGGAAACTGTGTCTTTGGTTCCTTCTTCATTGATGGCAATTTGGACGGAGATAATTATTTAGTACTGCTCCTAAATAATTTAGTGCGTTGGCAAACATATCGTGATCGAGCAAATCCACAAGTTCCAGCGAATGTGATATGGTTCCAGCAGGGTGGAGCATCAGCACATTATCAACTCGATGTCCGGCAGTACCTCGACTTATATTTTCAAGTTGGTGGATATGGAGGCGAGGACCGTTAAAATGGCTAGCACGATCACTCGATCTTAGAATCATCAAATATTCTCTGCAAGTGTAAGGAATCAATGATAATTATTCATGCTATAAGTAGCTGCGATACAACGTCAGGAAACTTTGGAAAGAGAAAATAGCAATTTTTGCACATTTTTAACCGTAAAAAATTTGATAGTGCCATTAAAGTTTTTAACAAGGCTGAGCCAATTGCTAAAGAACTTGGGCAATCTGAGGAATGATTTATCCCGAAATTCATAAAGCCAAAGTATCAGAGGACAGTCTCCTGTAGGTTCGGGAACGAAATTAAAGCATAGGCCCAAGCTATATCCTGTCTATCGTAAGAGGCGACTAACTGGAGTCCGGGTGTCCGGTCCAGACAAACCAGGAGGGGCTCAGATCTCTAGAAAGTGATATACTCCTGGAGGTTGAGGCCTCCACTGTGAGCTTCGAAAAGGACAAACAACGTCGCTTAGATTGTACTTGGCACCGAGATTTCAAATGATATCGCCTTGAGTGGTTGTTGAGTCCAAACAAGTCTAGGGAATGAGATACACCTGTATGCAAAGGCCTTCATATTATGAGCTTCGAAATGGACAAGCGACCTCTCTTGGATGCTGCTCGGGAGCGGGACTCCATATGATACGCACCAGAGTCAAACACTGACGGATGTCGGGTCCGAATAAACTCCAAGAGAGACTACCTCTCTGTAAGCTTTGAAAAGGCAAAACGACTTTTCTCAGATGGCAGTTACCGCAACAGCGGGCGAAAACATTCCTGAAAAACTCTACCAAACCAACATTCACCGCCAATAAAAATCGAGAGGGAGGTGAATTTAATAGTTGAAATTTAAGCAAGTAGACGTGAGCCAGAATAGACGTAAGGTTTCAGTGGATCAGGGGGCAGCCCAGAGCTGTACGAATAGAGATACCACATAGACGCTGTAGGTACTGCAAATGCTGTAGATATATTACAGAAGATATTGTATAAGTAAATAGGTACATTTTGAGTAATTGAATTAGATCTTATGGATAAACCAGTTTAAAAGAATTCACAGGCAACTATACTTCAAGAGTGTTCTAGAAATTAGATGCAGCTACAAAAGTCGCACAAACTAGAAAATGAAGTGATAGTGATCGAGTAAACCCACAAGTTCCAGCGAATGTGATATGATTCCAGCAGGATGGAGCACCAGCACATTATCAAATCGATTTCCGGCAGTACCTCGACTTATATTTACAAGTCGGTGGTTAGGGAGGCGAGGATCGTTAAAATGACCAGCACGATCACTCGATCTTACGCTATTAGACTTCTTCCTATGGAGATATGTGAACAGTATGGTATCCAAAACCAAAATACGGTGAACTAACTGATTTAAGAAGAAGAATAACCATTACGATTGGGTCAGTCATGCCTTAGATGTTGACTGACGTTAGAAGACATTTTTATTTACAATTAGGATGTTACCAAGCCATTCAAAGCATGCATTTTGCACATCTCCTACGTTGAGATTGATGTGTTTTAATTTTTTCTCATTATAAAGAATTAAAAGCAATTAGTTCTAATTCTTTCGTTGGTGTGTTGTAGCCGAGTTTGCCAATCAGATGATTTTTTTTTATTGTTAATTTTTGCAATCACACTGTATAGATATCCTATATAGGGTGGCGCATTGAAAACGAAACAGACCGATTTGCGTCCAGAATTTTTTTTTAAGAAACACTGAAACACGTCAATTTTAATATTGAGGGTGACATGTTTTGATATAAAACTCAACTTTGTCACAGCTACTTCTTAAGGGTGGTGATAACAACCCTTATATTTTAAATAGGGAACATGGGTCGGGTGTTACATTATTTGAAAGCTCTTTCTTTTCTGAATTCAGCACACTAATTTCTTTGGAAGTTTTATCAACTCGTTTAAAATTATTCACAGTTGAAGATGCAAAAACGCATTTCACTCATTCCGATAAGAAATCTGCTGATAGTCAATGTTTTGTTGGTTTGTAAACAAAAAATTGACTATCAGAACATTTCTTATCGGAATGAGAGAAATGCGGTTTATTATTATCGGTCGGTTTGATACTTGATAGTACTACCGAAAATTAATTTCACAATGGTGTATTCTGTAGAAGAAAGAGTTGAAATAATTACTCTTTTTTTCAAAAACGACGACTGTGCCAACCGTACCGAAAATTTGTTTAATGAACGACATCCGAACAGACATGTTAAGTTAACAGAAAATACATTTTGGAGTTAGTTGCAAAGTTTCGACAAAGTGGTTCAGTAGCCAACAAAAAACGGGATCCTGAACGTGAATTTCCGGTTAGAAATGAGACTACTGAGATTGAAGTTTTAGGACAAACTGCTGCAGACCCAACTTTGAGCACGAGAAAATTGGCCACTGTTTCAAACATCAAAAGAAGAACTATTCAGCGAATATTGAAGCATCACAAATTTCACCCGTATAAAATTCATCTTGTACAACAACTGAATGAAGATGATTTTGATCGGCGGCTGGAGTTTTGTGAAATTATGACTGCACGAATAGCTGATAACGGGAACTTTCTGTTCAATATATGTTTTTCAAACGAGTGTACGTTTTTATTAAACTCTACAGTCAATCGTCATAATTGTTGTTATTGGGCAGATAATAATTCAAGAAATTTTCACGAACTCCACACTGAAACTCCACATAAATTGAATGTCTGGACTGGCATTTTTGGAGACCGTTTAATCGGAATTTTTCTTGATGTCAATTTAAGTGCCGAAACGTATTTGTAGTTACTAGCAGATATCGTTTACCGTCTACTAATTGACATTGTTGAAAATGATGATCGCTATCAAGGAAATCAATTAGTGTTTCAACAAGATGGAGCTCCTCCGCATTTTTCAAAACGTGTTAGGGAGTTTTTGAACAGAGAGTTTCCAGCACAGTGGACTGAGCGTAGAGGTGCTATTGAGTGGCTCCCTAGATCACCGGATTTAACTCCTTTAGACTTCTTTCTATGTGGCCATTTAAAGAGTAGAAATTACGCAACAGAAGCGGAGTCTCTGGAAGAATTACGACGACGCATTGTTGAAGAATGCCGTCTAATAACTCCACAAATGCTCCAGAATGTCAGAGCTCGTTTTGAACAAAATTTGTACTTTTGTATGGAAGCTGGTGGTCAACAATTTAAACATTTACTTAACTAAATAAACATTTTTGAACGTTTGGTTTTGTTTTTTAGTTTTTTTAACGAAAAATTGATTAATTAGTGCATTTCTTATCACAATGAAATACGTTCTTGCAACTCCAATTGTAAATAATTTTTAAACGAGTTGATACAACTTCCAAGAAAATTAGTATGCTGAATTCAGAAAAGAAAGAGCTTTCAAATGATGTAACACTATACCCATGTTCCCTATTTAAAATGTAAGGGTTGTTATCACCACCCTTAAGGGGTTGATGTGACAAAGTTGAGTTTTATGCCAAAACATGTCCCCCTTAATATTAAAATTGACGTGTTTCAACGTTTCCTAAAAAAAAAGTTTCTCTGGACGCAAATCGGTCTGTTTCGTTTTCAATGCGCCACGCTGTATAAAATAATCAAGTTACACATTTCACAGCAAAGGCAGAACACGCTGTATAAATAAAAATAATATTGTCTTGTAGGTTTTTCCAAATAGGATATATTTTTCCAATACATTTACATAACAATTCAATTGAAGGAGGAAAAAAAGAATCCCGTTTATTTGGTCTACTCTGTGTCTCTGTCAATTAAAATATCTTTAACTTAACAAGTTGTCTGTAAATGTCTAACCAGGCGGTCACAGTGAACAACCTCATACGTATTTAATATGACACAGTTTCACCAAGTGAGGGTAACCACAATTAATGAGAATATGTTAGGTACCATTGCGCTGTAATTGTGTGTTTGAAGTGTAACCTCGAAACAAAAGTCGTTAATTACTGTCAAACTAACAAGGAACCCTTGTAAATAATCACAATGTACGCAAATAGTCACGTCCAATCGGGCTGATGATGATAAAACAATTAGCGACACTGAATTAAAAAGCTTAGCGTTGCGTCATTTGACCCCCCTCCCCTTATTCCTCGCTTTGTTTATTAATGGTATCGAAAGCTCAAACAACTCAACTTGTCCGCTAAGAGCTTTTCCTACGTCAAACTGATGTATTGCATCAATGGTTGTGAAAATAAAAAATCCGATACCATTCGTTATCTCAATTATTGGCTTTGTATTAAGCAATGTTAAATTCGCTGCAAATTAAAGCAGTTGTGAATTTTTAGTCCTTGTTAGTTAAATCAAGATAGAACGTTCAGCTTGTTAGGCTGTTGAAAATAATTAAAATATTTAGCTATAAATAATACTATTAAAGCAATATGTAGGTAAAGGTAAAGTGCTAAGTCAAAAATAATTGGTTTTGTTTTGCTACAATTCCTTGAAGGAATCGGTTTTTTTATAGCCACTAGTGGGCCGAGTATATATGAAATAATGACAATAACTTAAAGGTTTACTAAAAAAAAAGTATAAAAATCTTAAAAATTGTTGGCAAAATTTTTCTGTAACCTTATTAGTGAATTTTTATTTTAAAAAATTCACTAATAGAGAGGTATGGTGAGACTTTGCAAAATTTTTTTCAAATGACCGCGAACTAGGACCCCTAGAACCCATATCCGGGGTCAGTTTAAATTTTTATATGTTTATATATATATATATATATATATATATATATATATATATATATATATATATATATATATATATATATATATATATATATATATATATGTATCCGTCTGATAACTCAAAAAATAATTAACCCATTTCAATGAAACACGGCAAATGCCTTTCTTTTATTAATGGCTTGGATGAGTTCGTTAGCCAGGAAAATCGGACGGGGTTTTCCGGAAAAGTTTTGAGTTTTCTTTCAAAAAAAATTTTTTTCTCCGAAAATAACAAAGCTGTTTTAATGAAATTTAATATATACGTTGCCTTGTGAGAGACCTTACTAAGTACCAAAATTAAACTTTCTAAGTTTATAAAAAATTTAGTTATTCAAATTTTAATTTTTTTTTCAAAAAATTTTTTTCTTCAAAAATTACAAAGTTATTTTAATAAAATTTGGTGGACATCTTGCCCTAGGAAAGACCTTACTATATACTAAAATTAAACTTTTTAAGTTTATATAAAACTGATTTCTTAAAATTTGAAGCATTTAATAAAAATCACTACCATAACGCACTTGCTGCGTCCAGACTTTTGTTTTATTCCTTAAGTAACAATTCTGCGACAATTAACTTTGTTGCTTTAAATAACTTTGAGAAGACATTTTAATTTTTTTATTTGCATTTCCTAATAAGAAACTAATTGTTGTTTGACACATTTAGAAAAAAGTCTGGACGCAGCAAGTGCATTATGGAAGTCAATTTTGATCAAAATGGTTTTAATAGCAAATATGTCTCTCTAATGCAAGCAGGCATCAATCCGATAACCGGTATAACCTATATGGTAGAAACAATGTACCATATTTCATCAAAATGTACAAACATTTTTCGAAACTAAATTTAAAGTATTTCCGAGAAAACTGGTTTTGTAGGCAACAAACCTTAGGTTAATAGCAAATTGAGTTATTGAAATTTGAAGCATTTAATGAAAATTCGTTACCAAAACGCACTTACTGCGTCCTGAATGTTTTCTTATAAACATGCATCATATTTCGATTAAAAAAATGCAAAAATGCAATATGTTCGAAAAAAAAAAGGTCTCACCAACGACTTATGGGCCTCCCTGTGATTGTCAAAATGATTTTATCAGATGCAGCTCAAGAGACCCTATAGTTAACGTATACAACTTTTCCCCGTATCTTATATAATAACAATTATATTGAGCTTTACCGTAGAAATGCGTCACCCTGTCTATACGTAAACAGATAAAAACTGAAAGTTATTCTAGTTCTTTTTAAAATCTTATAATAAATGTTTAAAATGTTCTCAATTCACTTGCACACAACAAAATAATCTGCTCTGGAATTCTTCCCTAACTCTGTTCAACACGTCAGGCGTGACGTTCCTAATTTCTGTTGTTATTTTCATTTTCAAATCATCTAAATCAGCAGGTTGCCTTTTATACACTTTGTTTTTAAGGTATCCTCATAAAAATAAATAGTTTTGTTAATAACTCAAATTCGTCAGGTACGTCTAGTTGAAAATAAATTAGTAGTCAGTTGTTGGACATTGAAAATTGTAATATTATCTTTAAATAGCACTGCAACAAATAACGGCGATATGATCTTATTTCAAGATGGCAGCATGTTTTTTTCAAATACAAAACATGGTTCAACATAAGCGTTTAATTGATTTTCTCCAACAAAACTAACAGTCCTTCTGCATCGATTAAATTAATTTAAGAAATACGTGAAATGATTTTAAAATAGTCCCGTACAAATCTCAGAAAACGTGGGATGTGTCAATGAACTCAGGCACATCGCCCTTTCGGTAAATGAGGGATGCGACAAATACGGAAGTTATATATAGGAAGAGTATGTGATAAGGTATATAATATAAAGGTTTCATTTCACCGTTTCGCAATATTATTTCATCAAATATTTCAATATTTGACTCCAAACCGTTTCCCTTGTTCTTTCAAATGCAAATATATATTAAATTTGAAACTTTGTTGGAGTAACTTTGTAAGATTGAGACATTCTTACAGATTCGCGTCAAAACGCCACGATAGGATTTGTTTAGGTGCTTTTTCAAAACATGAAGTGAACTTTGTGTACCGGGTAGGGAGTCATTTTCTTAACAGTGCACCGTCTCTTATTCCAAAAATTATTCAAATGCATTCCAATGTGTTTTCTCTGTTTATAAAAATGAAATTTACGATGATCTATAACGTAAAGTACACAGGCTGTCATACATACTTTTATTATATAACAAATAGTTATATATTATAAACTTTGTATTTTTTCATTAACACCACGTAAAACTACGACCAACCGAGATTGTGGTACTGGGTTCATCGGGTGGTGGGTGTAGATCCGTCGGTCACGTGTACCATCGGATGATGGATACGTTAAATATTCCTATCCTTCCTACAGAAAGGCCGAGTGTCAGCAAAATTTCCAGGCGAGTGAAGTGAAACTGCTTCCTGGCGTTGGTTATTTGTCAAAGTATCAAAAATACACCGAGGTTAAAAAAAAAAATACAAAAAACTCATGCTTCTGGCATGGGTAATATTATCAAACGCAAAACCGGATACTTTATTTTAAGGCCATTAAAAAGATATATGTTAAATATGGCGGCTCTTATCACACAAAAATTTATCAAGATCTTCTCAGACAAACGGGTACTTCTTACACCATAGGTCCATTTTCGACAAGTAACCCAGCCATCCTTTCTTTTGCTGATAAATAAGTTTTATCGCAAAATAAACATAAGTTATCATCAGGGCTGCAACTAAATTCATCTGTTGCATTCACCGGTCACCTTCTGACAACAACTTTGTCCCGCTCTTTGACTATTTTTCTCAAAAAAACCGACCATCTGATTTCTGAATATCCTGCCTCCGAGGTCACTATTCTTGGTGACTTCAATGTCCATAATAAGGAATGGCTAGGATCTTCAAAAACCGATCCACAAGGGAGAGCAGCGGATGCCTTTGCAGTCCGCAATTCTTTAGCCAATATGGTTCAGCAACCTACTTACTCTCCTCGCATTCAAACACACAGCTCAAATCCCTTGGATCTCCTTCTTACTACAAAACCTGAATGCTATAAGATATTAGTCACCGCCCCCCTTGGCCGCCCAGACCACGGCATGGTCACTGCTTCCTGCGCAATACAACCCGAGGTCACACAGTCATCACGCCCACGTATCGTTTGGCACTACAACTCCGCAAACTGGGACGAAATGCGGGATTACTTTTCCTCATTTCCATGGGTGTCTGTCTGCTTCTCTCATCCTGACCCCTCTTATATCTCACAAAACGTCACCGAAATTATCCAAGCTGGCATGGAGTTATTTATTCCACGTACACAGAAAACCTCATCAGCCACTCAAAAGCCCTGGTTCTCTAAATCCTGTGACAAGGCCAGACTTGAAAAGGTCAAAGCTCACAAAACGCTTCTACACAATCCCAGTCAAGAAAACCGTCAAGCATTTAACGACGCAAGAAACCGCTGTGTCCGCATTCTTTCTGAGGCAAAAAACTCGTTTAATAACCACATCAAAAACAAAGTCCTCTTAATCTCCAACGGCGGCAAACCCTTCTGGACTCTTGCTAAATCTATTGGGAATAATTTCTGCAAAAGCACATTCTCACCTCTTGTCTCAGGGGATGAAATTGTTTCTACCGCCCTGGGCAAGGCTGAACTTTTTGCTTCGTTGTTCGCCAGCAATTATACTCTCAACCCACCTCCAAATGTTCAACCACCAACAGACCCCAATGTCGCGCATAAAATGACGGATATTATTTTCAAAACTAAAAAGCTACGAAAGATGCTCGCTTCTCTTAATACCAGGAAAGCCTCAGGCCTTGACGAGATCCCAGAAATTGTTCTCAAAAATGCACACCAGAACTTGCTCCTGTCCTGACTCGTCTATTTCAGATATCTTACAATAAAGGCATATTCCCTAGTAACTGGAAAACTGCTCGAGTACAACCCATCACCAAGAAAGGATCCAAAGCGCTTCCTAGCAACTACAGGCTTATTTCTCTCTTTCCGTCGTCTCTAAAGTGATGAAAGTATATAAACACCGAATTACTAAAATTTCTTGAAAAACACTGTCTAATCCACGACAGGCAGTGTGGATTCCGTCAGCGCAGATCGACTGCCGTCCTCCTTTCTTTTGTCACCCATTCTTGGAACAAGTCTATGGAACTACACGGTGAATCCCAGATTGTCGCTCTAGACATATCCGAAGCATTCGACCAGGTCCGGCACGCTGCGCTGCTTAATAAACTTCCAGCCTATGGCCTACCACCAAAACTTTGTACCTGGACAGCAAATTTCCTCTCCAACAGGAGCATTTCTGTTGTTGTGGATGGCCATTCCTCTAAACTGTATCCAAATAATACAGGAGTTCCTCAAGGTTCAGCTTTAGCCCCTACTTTGTTTCTTCTCCACATCAATGACCTTCTCTCTAGCACATCCAACCCACTTCACAGTTACGCGGACGACAGCACCCTCCACTCAAATATACAATATTCTAAGCCTGTCTCTTTAGCCCAATTAAATGAGGATCGCAGACTCATGGATGGTTCTGTCTCCGTGGATCTCCAAAAAATATTAGACTGGGGAAGTAGAAATCTTGTACAATTCAACCCCACCAAATCTCAGTCTTGCTTTCTTTCTCATAAGAGATATATCAGCCCTCGACCCATCACAATGAACAACCAAGTTGTGTGGATCGAAATATTAATTGGCACCAACATGTCACATCAATTGCAGAAGCGGCTGCTAAGAAATTAGGTTTTTGCAATACCTGTTAAGTAAGTTCACTTTTAATGACAGTTTTTTGACAATGTAAGTTGAACTTTTAAAGCATTTGTCAGTTTCCATGAGAACAGGACATTTTTCATACCTAGGTACGGTAAGACTTACCTTACCTAGGTACGGTAAGTACTGCAAACCTATAAATAGCAAATCTGAATAATGAACAAATTGTTTGAGAAGATTTATTAATTATTATAATTCATCGAAATATTGAAAGTACAATTAGTCATATGATTAACAGTAAGGATTGACGACATGCTCTTCTTTATATTATTCTCTTCAGTTTCTAGCAATGTTAAATTATCAAGACTATCTTGCGGAGTATTCGAAGAATCACCGACCTCAATAATAGGGATTTGGCGAGAGGAGCTGGCTTCTTGGTTGCTAATATGAAATATCTTCTTAGCGACTTGTACTTTATTATTCAAGGAATCCGCCACATAGCTTTCAGCTACTGCCGAGGATTTCCACCCGCCATGCCTCTTCAGTGCTAAAATGTCAACTCCGCTATTAGCCAAAAAAGTAGCGGAAGTTCGGCGAAAGGAATGCCCAGTATATTTTTCCGCATTCTCCAAATGTAGAAATTTCGCAACTTCAGAAGGAATTTTGGCAAAAATATTTCTTCCAACTGGTTGGTTAGAGCATTTCCCATTTTGATACCTCAAGAAGAATCTCTGTATTGAATTTTTTGGTCGCAGGTTCATATACTTCCTCACTAATGCCACAAAGTGAAACTTCTCATTCTCATTGTCGACAATGGTAAAACTTCTGGATTGATGATTCTTAGCGTCAAGTATTCTGACCAAAATAATGTCTCCTTTATCAATAACATTATTGATTGTTAGCTTACATAATTCATCTTTACGGCAGGCACCTGCAATTCCCATAACTACAACCACCTTCTTCATCAGGTATATTTGGTCATGTGCTTCACTTAAAAAGGTCTGAATTTCCTCGATCGTAAACACTTCACTTTTCTTTGAAACATATCCAATATTTTTCTTCTTTAAAAATGCCTTTAACTTTGCATATTTGGAAATATCAACATTGTCATTCAAAGAGATTGTCGATCGTAACATAGAGTATTCGGACCATAAGCTTGATGGAGCAGAATATTTACCTGATTTTTCCAAGAAATATGCTAGTAAAACTGTCTCACTGGTATGTATTACAACCTTTTTAGTGTGGCACCACTTTTTGAAACCCTCATAGCAACTTTCATACCTTTGCTTAGACTTTTCTGGTAAAAGTGACAAACAAGCAATACCTGCCGCTTCTTCGATGTCAGATTCTTCCATATTCAAAGTCACTTCAACACTAATTTTAATTCAAAAATCACAATTAAAATACAAATTAATGTTTAACCTGGACCTGTGCTGAACTGCAGCCAGCGTTTAGTTTTGTTTGTTTACCCGTAGCGTCCTTAGTAACCCAACACAACAACCAAGTCACAAGCTACTTGTTGTTAAGTAGTATGTTAGAATCCATCTAATTAATTCGACTGTCAGTGCTGTCAGTCTGACATCTTTTCACGCAGTAATTATTAAAAAAGAATGCAAATTCAAAAAAAAAACCATTAAAGCAGGTATTGCAAAAAATTATTACTAAACCGTAAACTGTAAGTGACTCTTCATGCCTCGAATGCTTAGAAAACCTCGGCCCTACGGGCCTCGATTTTCCAAACTGCATTCTCTGCATGAAAAGTGTCACTTACAGTTTATGGTACGTAATATACTATTCCTCTTCCGAGCTCGCAAATACTTTTCACCAGCTCATTTCTATACCTTATATACACAAATAAGGCCAAACCTCGAATACTGCTCCCACATCTGGGGTGCTGCTGCCGCTTCTACACTCGCTATCGTGGACTCCATTTAAAAGAGAGCTATACGTCTCATCAGTGACCCTACCGTCACCAAAAGGCTGCCATCCCTTGCCCACCGACGTGCCGTTTGTGACCTCTCTCTATTTTATAGATATCTGCACGGGCACTGCTCAGATGAGCTTTCCTCTATAGTTCCCCCACCTGCTGCCCCAACAGATCTACCAGGGGAACAGAGCGAATGAACCCTTTTACTGTCCAGGTCACCAGACATAGAACATCTTGTTATGCCCGCTCTTTTGTCCCGAGGACTTCCAAGTTGTGGAATTCCTTGCCGGCACATGTTTTTTCCAGAATTAACAAGTTGCCTCTTTCCTCCTTGTCAACACACACGGTACGATAGTATTTAGGCTGTAAGCCCTCGTACCCTTCCTGCCCATCTTCATTATCACTTTCCGAACTTAAATTTGTGACTTCTACATCCTCTTCATTCTTCTTCCTTGCTTTTGTAGTCTTCATATTTTCGTCAAATATTTTTCTTTTTGTCGAAGCTTTAATTTTGTTCGCGATGGAGTTTACAATGTCACCATAAGTTCAATCTTATATGGCGATTCTGTAAGGATATAGTTTTATCTCCCTGCTCGGTTGTTTTCCCAATAGGTCTTGACATTTATGGGACAGGAGCAAGGATTTCTTGCGTTACTGAAAAGTTTGATGGCAAACTTGTAGGTCCTGGTTGTGAACTGATACATATTTAAGACTGCAATTCTACATTCCGATTTGCATCTTCCGAACTTTCTACGGTAGTACAATTATTTTCATCTGCTATAATCAGTCCCTCTGTCTCTGTGGAGTTTGCATAATCTGTTTCCTCGATCTCATTTTGCAACCCTCTTTTTTCTTGCCTTCCATTAGTTGTCTCAGCTGGGGCGAAATCGACCTCCCCAAAAATGTTTGGATCGGTTGGATTTCAGTTTCATACGCCGTTACGCTGTTCTTCTGTAACTGGCCGACTTAATTCATCCACCACACGTTAGATGGCAATAATACTTCTTAAAAGAACTGTTTAAAAAGTACACCAATACCAAAGCTTAGCTTTTGCTAATAATATTTCATTACCTACTTAATTAACTATATTTAAAAAAATAGATTTTTTCAATCCAAATTAAATAGGTTATAATTTGATACTAATATCTGTAAGGTGTTTCAAACAAAATTTGTGTAAGATCCTGTAAAAGACGTCATAAAACATTTTATTTATACTATCTGACCTGACCTGACCTGACCTGACATACTAACCCGTAAAAAAGGCGTGGTTAACCAAGGCCCGCAAATACTGATGGAAATATCACTAGATGAGATTAAACTAGCCCTAAAAAAGATGAAAAATCAAAAATCGCGCGGAGAAGACTGCCTGGTTTCCGATGCGATAAAGACTGGTGGTCCTTGCTTGCTCCAAAAAATCAAATCTCTTGTCAACCTTTGTCTCTTCAATAGTACGATACCAGAAAAGTGGCAGAACACCATCGTAATACTGATCCACAAGAAAGGAGACATCTCGAACCTAGAAAATTACAGGCCGATAAGTCGACTTAGCCACCTCTACAAATTATTTACTAGAATAATTACCACACGACTTGAAAAGAAGTTAGACTTTATCCAGCCAGTAGAACAGGCCGGTCTTCGAAGTGGATTTGGAACCAATGATCATCTTCAAAGCGTTAAAACAGTGATTAAAAAAACCATCGAATATGGCAGACCACTTGTCCTTGCTTTTGTGGACTTCCATAAGGCTTTCAACACTGTGGAGCTGGACGCAGTGAGTCCCTGGAAGCATGCCGTATTGACTATCGCTACACCAAACTAATCTACAATATATATAAAAATGCTACTCTTGTGGTAAAACTACATGCAAACACGAATCCTATAAACATTGGGAGAGGAGTACGCCAGGGACATACGATGTCTCCAAAACTGTTTATCACCGCCCTGGAGTATGTGTTCAAGAAGCTAGATTGGGACGAAAAAGGTCTAAGAATAGACGGCCAAAGTCTGTCAAACCTACGGTTCGCAGACGATATTGTCTTACTAGCTGACAACTTGGAAGATATTAGAGTGATGCTACAGGAACTTCAGGAGGTCTGTGCAACAGTAGGTCTAAAAATGAACATCGGAAAAACAAAATTTATGACAAACCTCGTCCCTAGTAACAACCTAATTATTGAAAACTCTGAGGTGGAATGGGTAGACAAATATACATATTTGGGCCACGAGATAAGCCTATCCAAAACCAACCAAACATTCGAGATAAACAGACGAGTTATACTCTCCTGGGTGGCTTACGGCAAACTTAGAAACGTTTTCAGAAGCGACCTTCCGATATGCTTGAAAAGAAAAGTTTTCAACCAATGTGTTATACCGGTTATGACCTACGGAGCCGAAACACTAACCCTTACCAACGCTTCTGCTAAGAAACTGAAAGTAACACAGCGCAAAATGGAGAGGTCGATGCTTGGCGTTTCGTTACGTGACCACATTAGAAATGAAGAATTACGCAGAAGAACAGGAGTGACTGATGTGGTCGAACATGTGGCAAAACTCAAATGGAAGTGGGCAGGACATGTGGCTCGCATGCAAGATGACAGGTGGACAAAACGACTACTTGAATGGAGACGCAGATCCAATAAAAGAAGCAGAGGAAGACCACCAACTTGCTGGACAGACGACATTACAAAAATTACAAAAAAGGTGGATTCGTAGCGCTCAAGATAGAAAAGAATGTACTCAACTAGGGGATGCCTGTGTCTAGCAGTGGACGCAGAGGGCTGATTGATTATGATGATGAATGATTTGATACAAGAATCTGATGTTGATCAAACGGAGCAGACTGGATTGATATGGTGAGGTTAGCTACGATCCACAGTCAATTGTAGGACTGGAGTTTTTACGAGGAACAGAAGAATATATTGGAAGAGTAGTTAAATTTACTAGCTTTTAATCTCTTTTAGTAAAAAAAAACCCTAGTCTGTAGATATGTTTTCATTTATTTACTCTTTAATTCGAAACAGTAGATCAACATCTTTCTCAGCGGAAAATATATTTGCAACACTTTTTAGGTCACCCGAGTTTACTAAATTGTTAGACGCTGGATTATCGGTGGAGATTGCGTACTAAGATTCTATCAAAGCTTTTGTCAGGGTTCCACATAGTCTGCTTGTTCGTAAACTTTATCACATTGTAATCCTTAGTTGCGTACTACATCGGATAAGGAGCTTTTTAAATAGCTGTACATTTTTAATGAAGAATAGTGCTGATTTTCAGGTTTTCTTAATATATTTAGTGGTATACCACAGAGTTCGGTTTAGAAACCAATCTTGTTTCTCATATACACTGCTGACCTTCTAATTTGATTGAAATCGTCGTAGCGCTTATATGGAAGACATCAAGCTTTTTGCCTGGCCAACAACATATTCTGCATGACATCAGGAAGATCATATATCTGTAGATGATTGGTGAACGTCTTGGTGTATACACCTTAACTTGAACAATTGTTCTATCTTGCACCTGGGTACCAACAACCGAAAAAACGTATATCTTATAGATGGCCAACTGATTGCCTCGATTGGTTACTCAGACTGACGTAGAAGTTTTTGTCACAATCTGTTTTTTGGGCCACACACTACTATTGCTAAATAATGCGAACAGTATGCTATTTCTTCAAAAGGAAATGTTTCTAAACCCCAGTCCTAAATTTTCGCAGTTATACAAAACGTATGTTCGTCCACTCCTCGAATATTGTTGCCAGCGTGGTCACCAGTTAAAGACTGGGATGAGGGTAAGTTGACGAACTTAAGGTTGTATCGCTCATTTTGGTGACTTGTGAATACCTTAATAATTATATATTTACAGACTTACTGTATTCGTACATACTTTACCTGATTTATATAGTTTTTCCTGTAAAAATCAAGGCGTTTTTGAAAATTTGTGAACTCAAAAAAAATTACTTTGCTCATCTTACACACAATATTTTCTAAGTTAACGAACTCAGGTGGATAAGTTGACGACATATATGTGAAAGTAAAAACTGCCATAAAAATGAAATAAGGCAATTTATTAAGAAGAAACGACACAATCCAAAATACTTACAAAGGAATTAACGATATTCTTATACTTACTAAACAATTATCGCAGCGATAGCAATGCCATTTTTAAAATTTAGCCTTTTTCGAAGATTGTGTGCACTCAGCATGTGCCCAAAGTTTACAAGAAAAACACTGAAACTCATGTTCATGGTTCGTCTTCAGCTTCTAAATCCACGTCATCATCGCTATCAACATAGGGTATTTCCGTGGAACCAGTGGAATCAGAGGAATCGTCAAATTTAATTTGACACTTTGTATTTTTATTTGTTTTCTTCAGTTGAGGTTTTTTCTTCCTAATTCTTTGACCACCTTTTGTGTAACTTTGTTATTTTTTGTCTGCGCCCTTATAAGCTTTTTGTTATCTTTTTCTTGTTTCTTACATTGCTTTTGTTCCAAGGCATCTTTAACTGGAGTGTTTGAAATCATAAATGAAGGTAACTTCTTCCTCGGACGTCTAACTTTTGGACCTGCTCGAGGTAAAGCTGGGAGTCCAGAAATCAGGTCTTTTGAGTTTTCCTTATTTGGCGTTCGTGGTACTTCTAAAGTTCTCGGCATTAACGTCGATACTGACTGAGACTCATCTGGTAAAACTTTTGAGGTTGATGGTTGTACGTTGGAAAATACTGTTCAATTACATCTTACATTGGCACTGGCGCAACTTCATCTGTGTCGGTGCTTTTTGCGGTTTAAAAATCGGTATCTGAAAAAATTTGTGAGGCAGATGGCTCTATCCTCAGTTGCTCCAAATCCACTCATTGCATTTGCTGTTGTAGAGACTTTTAAATAGGCTTGACCGAAAATTGAACCAATATCATGTAGAGTAAAAACTCGACCAGGATGGCTGCTCACAAAATCTTCGCATACTCTGCTGCAGACAATTTTTAAGAGACCATATAATGACGCGTCAAGTGGCTGCATTCAATGGCTCGTGTGCGGCGGAAATCCAAATAGAGTAATATAATTTTCACGCCACAAGTTAACGGCTTGTAGGGTAACATGACTAGCATAATTATCCAAAAGTAATATACGATTACCTTCGCTAGGCCTTACATGCAGAATAAAATGTTCCAAGTATTTTACAAACGTATCAGCAGTCATCCAGCCACTTTCGTGTGCCCCGCCTTAAATCCAGAAGGCGTGTTATTCATGTAAGCCAGCTGCATCTTAACCCTGGGAAAATTAAAAAAGGCGGAACAAATAATCCGATTGCATTAATCCAACAAACTGCTGTAACATTTGTGCCTCTTTCCGCAGAAAACATTTTTATTACTATACGCTTTTCCCTGGGAGTTATTACTTTAGGAGTCTTGGTAGCCAGAGTTGAAACGCCTATTTCGTCAAGGTCCTAAATATGATGTGGTCCAAAAGAATACTTTTGTTTTAGTTCCCGAAGTGCATCAAATAATTTATTTACATTCTCTCTGTTGAATGCCATAAGCCTGGCAACAGAGGTAGCTTCAGGACTTCTTGGAGACAAATTGAAAATTTTCATGAACCATTTAACGAAATGTCTACCAGCCCTTTTCTTTTCGGTGTTAAACCTGTGTGGCATTTTGGGGTTTTCAGCATAATCAAAAATTACTCTGCTGAACTGTTCTCTGGTTAAACCAAATGCATTTTTATCCATGTCTACAATGTAACGATATAAACTTTGCAGCTGTTCTTCAGAGAACGTTGTTTTGAAATGACCAGCGTTAGAGGGAAAAGCCTAAAAAGGCTTTACTTTTATTTAAAAAAGACAGAGAATTTAAGTTAGTTTTACCTCATCTTTGCAATGTTGTGGAGGGTAAGATGACGAATTCGTCATCTTATTCTCCTTTGTCGTTCGTCAACTTAGCTAAAAATAAAATTTCAAATATTATGTTGGTTACTTAGGTTTAAATAATAATATTAATAGAAACTAAATTACATAAAGTTAAGCAACAACAACGGTTTATCTTGTACGATCAGCAAATTAAGTTCAGTTCCTACCCTTAAAATGATAAATACTATTTTTTTAGCACTCGATATTACAACATGTTGCACATGTTAAGTTAACTTTCATTTGAAATAAGGTTCATGTATCCCATTGAATTTTGGTGTTGACTTCTAGAGGTGAACTGGTAAGGCTCACTGTTTTATGCAATACGTGTTGCGACACCTACCGGATTTACCTAATTTTAGCCAATCCGTCAATTTACCCACTTCGCCAACTTAGCCTCCACTCCTCTACCTACTGGAGAGGGTTTAATGTGTTGCAACTCGATGGCATCAAGAATTTAAACATCTGTCCTACGAGGAAGGTCTGGTATACTTAAAGAGGCCTACTCTGAAATTCAGATGGATTATAACTGATCTGATCCACTGATTCTGCCTGGCTTTTTTAACCTGATTTACTACTGAGACTTTAAACGTAGTTTAAAAACTAGGCGGGCATAATTATAAGTTAAAGAAAGAATAGCTGCGCATACTTTTAATATAGCCGCTACTTTGATAAACGGTTATTCTTTTTCTGCTTAATGCTTTATAGGCATTGGCCTCTGTAATTAATTGTTGGTAATGATAATAAAATAAAATAAAATAAATTTTCAACCTCTTTCTTGGTTTCAGGTTGTGTGGGTGTGTATACTTTGCCGAAAAAAGCAGGAACTGCTGAGTAAGACGGGCCAGTGGATGTTGGGTGCGCCTTTGACGGACACTGATCTGCCCGGACTGCACCAGCAGGCTCCTTCGGACAAAAGGCCCAAGCTGGAAAGGGCGAGGTCGGCGGCCGAGAAGGAGAACCAGCCTTTGCAACGGTCTGGAAGCGTGTTGAGGAGACAGTACTCGGAACAGGAACCAAGAGCGCCTTCCTGTGAAAGGTACAACCAGCAGTACAACGAGGATGACCCCCGCTACTACCAGGGGGAGCTGGAGGGGCTCATGAGGACACATCCACATCTTGTGCCTAGGATGTAAGTATTATTAAACCCCCTACCCCGGTTTTATTCTTTGTGAGAACAACAAAAAACGCTCGAATAAGTCATTCTTAGTTTTTAGGAAGACTTAATTCTTTTGCTGTTTTGACTCCTGAAGTGTAGCCTTTGAGAGAGAGACTCAAACTTTACTAAGCAGGTTAAAAGTGAGAGTAACAAAAAAAGTAATTTTAAAGCCACATCGCAGCCAGTGTGATAATAAAGTTTCGAGCACAGTTCCTAAATGCGTTATTTAAATTTTTCAAGCAAAAAGCTCGCACAGGTCAATTTTATCTTTTCAAATGCCAACTTATGACATAAAACTTACATTTACGACGTCACCTGTTTCTGAATGGTGACGTCATCATACTTTTTTTAAATGACAACCATATTTTTTGCTGTTTTCCATAGACCTGCTTACTACTTAAATGATGGTGAAAAAAAATTGGTACCTGACCTTACATTTTTTTTGAAAAAACAGCATTAATTACTTAAAAAAATGGAAACGTAAGTCTAATGGAAAAACATATTTAACCAAAGAAAACCAAATTTTGCGCAAATGTTCAAATTGTTCTCCATCTACCATTTAGCCTTGATCGATACGAGTGTAAACATTTGTACACTGTGCTCAAAAAAAAATCAGAACTAATGTGCCTCACTTCAGGGCGAATTCTTTGCTGTAGCTACTCTAAATTATTTATTTTGTTGAAATACTTTAGATTTTAAATAACATAGAAAAAATCCAAGGGAGTCAAGTCTGGTGAACGCGGTGGCCACTCGATCGCTCCTCCACGCCCTATTCGTCTTTCAGGAATTGTGGCATCTTTATCTTAATGGGACACATCTGCTTCGTTATTATCTGGAAAAATTACTGCCAGAGCTGGCACTAAAACTAATCGCAAGAAATTTAGGTAACGTGCTGCTGTAAGATTTCCCTGAAAAATTAAGGCCCTATGAAACGCCGTCCGATTATTCCCATACATACATTCACTTTGCCAAGACGTTGAGTGTGGGAGTCTTGAGTTCAGTGAGGATTTTCCCGTGACCAATATCTTGGGTTGTGACGATTTACTGTTCCATTCAGAGAACAAGTGACTTCATCAGAAAAGAGAATGTTATTAAGAAAATTGGGATCTTCATCACAGCGTCATATTAATTGTTCACAAAACTGTAAACGGCGGTTTGAATCAGCATCGTTTAACTTCTGCATCAATTGCACTTTGTAAGGATAATACTTCTCTTCTTTGAATAATTTTACCACTAATGATTGGTCCACGTTGTTATTCAGGGCAATTGCCTTTTAGAATGGTAAGGATTTTCTTCAGATTCAAGCAATTTATCCAATCTGACTTCTTCATTTACTCGAGGTCGATCTTGTCGAGGCAAATATGTTACGGATCTCGTTTATGTGAATTTGGCAACCAATTTACTTAGTGTAGATCTTGTAATTGGCGGTCCATCAGGATGTTGTTGGTTAAATAACGCGCATGCTTCCTGATGACTCCTAAGCCTGTCGCCGTATCTAATCAACACTAATATCTCTATTCTTTCCCTTTCGGTTAAACGTGCCATATTTGTTAAATTCGAACTAGAATTGATTACTTTTAGCACTTTTACGCTTTCACCACTAAGAATAATTAATTTAAACGGCAGGTAATAACTGAAATTAATTCACGATTTAACATTATTGTCTTTATTCATTGAATTTTAAATCTATACTGCGATAAAAGTTTCATAACTAATCACTGATAACAGAAAATAATCAAAAAATCATCACGAGTGTTGTTAAAAATTGATTTTGACTTTTTTCCACCGGTCAAATAGTTATATGACAACGTATCAAAAATCACAAAATCAAGTGTTCATTGCTTTAGAAAAGTAAAGGAAAACCTCATCTAAAAAAACTCGTCCTAAATAAAAACGGTGAGAAATATTTCTTATTTGTTATAAATTTTACATTTCCATTTTTTAGAGTAAATAATGCATTAAAAAAAAGTTGTCAGGTGCCATTTTTTTATCAATTAAGTAATTAGCAGATTTGTGGAAAACAGCAAAAAAATATGATTGTCGTTTGAAAAAAAAACTGATGATGACGTCATTATTTAGAAATAAGTGACGTCGTAAATGTAATTTTTACGTCATAAGTTGGTAATTGAAAAGATAAAATTAACCCCTCCAAGCGTCTTTCTTCAAAAAATTAGAGAAAAAATGCATTTATGAATTATGTTCCAAACCTTATCATCACCCTGTATACGTATAAAGGTGACGCAAAATGTTTAATAAAAGGTTAACATTATTTGACTTTTGTCTAGAAATAATAAATATGTTAGGGATACTGAAAATTTATTTAATGAACGCCATCTAGTTAAAAAATGTCCTCTACACACGTGCCTGACTTATTGGACAAATTTCGTAAAACAAGATCGGTACATCACAAAAAGCGAAACATTGTGATACCAAAATGTATTTACGCGACTATGGCCAATCACCGACCCCAGGGAGCAGTTTTACCTCGATATCTTGCACCCTGTAAGAGGGATAGGAATATTTAACGAGCCCAACATCGCGTGGTATACGGAACCGACGACTTAACGCTCTCTCCGAAGGGCGAATCTGCAGGCATTTAACTTTTGCAAACATAATACCACAATCTCGATTTATGTTAATTTACGGTATGGACTGAAAAAAAATTGACGTTGCCACTAAGGTTTAAACCCAGAACCCTTGGGTCCAAGTGCACACCAAGGCTGCAACCGTATACTATTCTAGATATATAACTGTTAAATCATTATGTTACAACATATGTGGGCATTACTCCGGTGTGATATTACTTATTAATGTCTATTATTTGATTTCAACGCTCACACTGTGTTTTAGTTATGTAGAAAAAATGGAGTATATATTAATATTATAAAAATGTTTATTAACCAGAATAAAAAGTTGTATATCGTTTTATAGATACCCTGACGTGGTAGAACCAGAACCATCGCCGATGGACATCCCCCAGCAGCAGGGTGGTAGGATGACGGCCGCGACAAGTGCCAACAAGAAACATAAGCGCAGCGGCTCGACCAAGACCAGACAGCACCCGCCACCCCAACCTCAGATACAGCGCTCGTTCTCCAGCTCCGAGGAAGACCTCAAGTCTACGCCGGAATATGGTAGCGACGAGCGGGACAGCGAAAAAGGTAAGACATATTAATCTCAGATGTGCCAGCAATACACTCCATGCGCCTATATGATTTAACGTATAGTTAATTCATATTATGGAAGATGTAGGATAAAGAGACAGCCTGCGCCAGATAAGGAAGTTGAATGCTATCCTTAAAAATAATACATTTTTAGATTCATATACGTAAATATTTCATAATAATGTATTCTGAATCAGCCTTCAAATTTGAAATAAGTCTGGTCTCTATATCATACATCGTTACAAACATTATATATTACATATTGCTCTATTTCATCGTAAGGTTGTTGCTCCCATATTGTAATATGTTAGATGCTCCTCAACGCTCTCTACGTACCTATTTTGAGTAGTATGCGTTCCCTTATAAGTAGTTTTAGAAAGGTAACATTGTAAGGAATATATTAATGTAAGTAACATTATCGACATGTGTAAAAAATGCATTTTTCATTTAATGTTATTTTGTTTCAGGCTCTTTCCATAAAATCTTTTTCAGTTTCCAAAATAAAAAATCTGAATGGGTTTTGTCTTCAATAAGAACACAACACCTCTTGATAGCTCTATTATTTGACAATACTCTTCCGATTTGCGTACATAATGTTTAAATTTTGAAAGTAAATATTTTTATCTAACAAACATGGAAACTAAAAATACTGTACTTTTCTTGGGTGGTATCTTAAAACGTGCTTGTAGCGTACATAAAACCAACATATCGTTAAAATTGCACTTGTCAAAAATATTTCACTACACCACAATAAAATAAAAGTATTACGCTGCAAAACTATACATGTGGGTCGTTAAAAACATATACTTCAAATGGCGACAGATCTTAAGATATAAAAATTATTTATCTTGTTTATTTTGAAGAAAGAATTGCTCTTTTATACCAACTATTACAATTAGCAAGAGTGATTAATGAGAGTAATCATAAAAAGTCCGAATTATGCCGAAGGTTCATAAAAGTATTTCAAATCACAAATATGTAACTTGAAACAAATTGAAAAAAATCTTAGAAAATAATGATGCTGGTTTGATGAAATTTGGTATACACGTTGCCCTTGAAAGCTGAGCGAATATGCCAGAAGTGTCAATCCTATCATGCAAGATACCGTAAAGGAGCTTTAGGTCAATAATAGTTCTGCGGCTTGGTAAACAAGTTCTATTTAACTGTAGAAGAAACTCTCTTTAGATGCCACTCTTGGGGAATTCGCTCCATGAATTTTATAGTTAGATACTTCATAAATCTTTGATTCACTCTTTCAAAAGAGGAAATTTAGCACCTGTAATAGGCAGTCCATACATGGCAGCATCGCTCAAGTTTCGACGTAAGATATGTATAAAATAAAGCTTTTAGAGCCTGTGCACTTGTTGAATGCAATTTCTCCCAAGGAAACCCATAATACGTAAGGCAGAAAGGAAATTATTTAAAATGCGGTCATTTAAAGAGAGCTGAGAATGAAATAGAACCTCCAAGTTGACAATTGTGATGCATCGCCGAATATTAGTTGCAGTGAGTTATAAGCGGGATACGGCTTTTTACTGGTAAATGACATGATTTTACACTTAGTGATTATTCATGTCCAGATAATTATTTTCACACCATCTATGCGCCCTATTGACACTATTACAACTGTATTGCGCAGAGGGACATATATTTTGTGGAGTAGATACAGAGATATTTAACCTGAATTTGCAACTGACTTACACTACATCCAGTTATCAATTATGAAAAACTTTGTCACTTTTCACTGGAAATAACCTGGAACAAAACTTAATGAAAGTTTTTTAATTTGAAAGAAAACAGTCTGAACGCAGCAAGTGCGTTATGGTAGTGAATTTTCATAGAAATTGTCTACGCCATTATTTGTATGAAATTTATATATGCAAGAAGAAAAAATAAAATTTGTAGATTTTGTTAACTACACGAAATATATTGGTTTTATGCAATTTTTTTTTAATTTCAACAACACACCACGAGGGCTCACAACCTAAATACTATCGTACCGTGGGTGTCGACAAGGAGGAAAGAGGCAACTTGTTAATTCTGGACTTGAAGGTTTGGAGGTTCGGAGGAGAAGGAAAAACATTTGCCGGCAAGGAATTCCACATCTTGGAAGTCCTCGGGACAAAAGAGCGGGCATAACAAGATGTTCTATGTCTGGTAACCTGGACAGTAAAAGGGTTCATTCGCCCTGTTCCCCTGGTAGATCTGTTGGGGGCAGCAGGTGGAGGAACTATGGAAGAAAGCTCCTCTGAGCAGTGCCCGTGCAGATATCTATAAAAGAGAGAGGTCACCAACGGCACGTCGGTGGGCAAGGGATGGCAGCCTTTGGGTGAGGGTAGGGTCACCGATGAGACATATAGCTCTTTTCTGAATGGAGTCCAGGATAGCGAGTGTAGAAGCGGCAGCAGCACCCCAGATGTGGGAGCAGTATTCGAGGTTTAGTCTTATTTGTGAAATATATAAAGTATAGCGATTAGCTGGTGAAAAGTATTTGCGAGCTCAGAAGAGAAAACCTAATTTCTTAGCAGCCGCTTCTGCAATTGATGTGACATGTTGGTGCCAATGGAGATTTCGATCCACAGAGATGCCAACAAGTGAAAAGGACTAATTACTTTGAATAACTTGGTTGTTTATTGTGATGGGTTTAGGGCTGGTGTATCTCTTATGACATAGAAAGCAAAACTGAATTTTGGTGGAGTTGAATTGTACAAGATGTCTACTTCGCCAGTCTAATATTTTTTGAAGATCCACAGACAGAACTCTCCATGAGTCTGCGATCCTCATCTAATTGGGCTAAAGAAACAGGCTTAGAATATTGTATATTTGACTGGAGAGTGCTGTCGTCCGCGTAACTGTGAACTGGGTTGGATGTGCTGGAGAGAAGGTCATTGATGTGGAGAAGAAACAAAGTAGGGGCTAAACCTGAACCTTGAGGGACTCCTGCATTAATTGGATACAGTTTAGAGGAATGGCAATCCACGACAACAGAAATGCTCCGGTTGGAGAAGAAATTTGCTGTCCAGGTACAGAGTTTTGGTGGTAGGCCATAAGCCGGAAGTTTATTAAGCAACGCTGCGTGCCAGACCTGGTCGAATGCTTTGGATATGTCTAGAGCAACAATCTGGGATTCACCGTGTAGTTCCATAGATTTGCTCCAAGAATGGGTGACAAAGGAAAGGAAGTCGGCAGTCGATCTGCTCTGAGGGAATCCATACTGCCTGTCGTGGATTAGACTGTGTTTTTACAAGAAATTTTAGTAATTCAGTGTTTAAATACTTTTCCATCACTTTAGAGACGACTGAAAGGAGAGAAATAGGCCTGTAGCTGCTAGGAAGCGCTTTGGATCATGGCCATTATCTGATCACCAGTAGTACTAATTTTTTTTGAAATGCCTACAACTTTTTATTCGTTTAACTTGGAGATCTAAGTTTTTCCAAAAGAAAACCAAAAATTTTGCCGGAAGAACTAGTCCAAATTTCCTGGCTAACCAACTTGTCCAAGCCACTTGCAAAAGGAAGGTACCCACTAAATTTCACCAAAATCAGCCCATTATTTTTTTGAGTTATTGGTGTATGAATTGAAACTGACTCCGCATATGTTTTCTTGGGCACTTAGTTTGCCCTCATTTGAAGACATTTTTTCAAAATTCAAAAGTCGCGATCTCCTCATTAGTGATTTTTTTCTGCGAAAATTCACTAAAAGGCGTAGTGATGCTAAGAACTGTGAATGCTGCAAAAGGTTGACTATTACGAGATCTCCATATTTTCGCTCAGTTTTCGTTCAAAATTTTGACACTTGCATCAGAAATTTTAAATTGCATTACACAAGGGGTTATGGATTTAGGAGTGTCTTTGAATATGCTTTCAATAAGTATGGCGGCAGTAATATAACTACAACCTTTTTTCCTTTTAACTTGGAGATATAAGGTTTTCCAAAAGAAAACCCAAGTTAATATACAGAGTGGTTCTGTGTGGTTTACAATTTCGAGTATCTGCTAAAAACACTACTGCAGATATTATAGATGTATAAAAATCTGATTAAAATTATTTGATTCTGCAATAATGTAATTTTAAGTTGTTTTTTTAATTTGACAAAATCCATTCAGAAGACATGTGTAGTCAAAACCGTTGCAGATCTTATGAAACGAGCCTGATGTGTCTGAACAGATTTGACGATTTTGCGTTTGCAGGAAGTCGTGAACGAGATAATTTGTCGGATAGATTGAGTCGTCAGGCCATACTAGATGAAAAAATCAAAAAGTTTTTGGCGGTGAGAGTCGTGACAAATAATTTACATATTCATCGGTTGATGTTGTTCTTCTGCATGGTCGTCTTCACGCAGCTTGCGCACTTTCTTCTTGCATTCAGCATTGTTCGACATAATATAAATATTATATTTGTGAGATGGCATTTTTTTACCTAAACTTATTACTGAGATTTTACATTTAACTGTAATACAGTATTATTCATGCGTTGGTATTTTTTTGTAAATTTCCTAATAATGCCGCAATAGAATAGTGTAAATAATATTGTATAAATCACTTTCCACCCAACACATTGGTATAATATTTTACAAACGCTCAAAATACATTAAGTACAGGATGAGTCAACGATTTAATGAAGCAAGTTGGTTGTTTATAGGCAAAATTTTAAATAAAATGTATACATTATAGTATACGGTTAGTATGTGCGCATTTCAAAATTATTTTGGACTCTACAGAGTGTGCCAAAAAACAAGGCAGTACAACGTTGATAATTTTTATAGAACAGGCTGTGTATTATTAGATTTTTGAAATCTACGTGTAAATATAAAACATTATTATTATTATAGGGGGCGTTAAGCCGTCTATCCCGTCTACCCTTCAATGTTGGGCACGTTTAATATCCTTACCCTCCTTACAGAAACGCAGCGGTTCGGCGATATTTACAGCATAGTGAGGTGAAACTGTTCACTGGCGTCGGTGATTGGCCATAGTCGCGGAAGTAGACCAACGTTAAAGAAACAAACCCCATACATACAATATTATGTAGGTACTAATCTGTATTTTACTATGAACATTTTTATATTTTGATAGAGGGAAGACGAAGTTTAAGATTATGCTCAGAGCCTCGGTGGTTCAGGGGTAAGAACGTGTGCCTCTGAACCGAAGGGTACTGTATTCGATCCCAGGGTTCTCCTTTCACTTTTTCAGTACAAACTGTAACATTAACATCAACCGAAGTTCTGGCATTGTATTTGAGCAAGTTGACTGTCTGCACGGTCCGCCCTACGGAGGGGGTGTAAAGCCGTCGGTCCGGTGTCCATGCTATGTTGGGCACGTTAAAGATCCCTATCCTCCTTACAGAAAGGTAGGGGTTCGGCAAAATTGCCAGGATAGTGAGGTGAAACTACTACCTGGCGGGCGTCAGTGATTGGCCACAGTCGCGGAAATAGACCGACGTTAAAGAAACAAAAAAAAAACACAAGATTATGCTCAGCCTAAAAATATTTGAGATAAAAGCTCTAGGATGTTTAAAATATATGTTCAAACCTAAGGACCTTCAAATTGAAAAAGATTACTCTTCTTAAGTATGTCCTATATACTATGATATTACTTGTTATTACATATTCGTAGTAGCCATAAAATTTGAAAATACGAGAGACAAAAGGTTGTAATAAATACTGAATGTATTCGCTGGCAAGAATATAAGTTACAAGATAACAGAAAATATGCGTAATAATGAGAACTTGCTATAAAATAAACGAAAATATTGTAATCTTAATTTTAATTTAATACATAATGCAACAGTTACTAGTTATGTCTTTTTTTTTAAACATGTTCAAACAGTTGTCCTTCCTGTTGAGTGCATAAATCAAATCCTTTTGTTATGTTTTTTCTCACGTTTCCTAGCATCTCCGGTGTAATAGTTCTACAAGTGCCTCTTATCCCAGTTTGCATATCTTCCCTTCTGGTGGCGGTGTAACATATACACATCCTATAATTTAATATAACCCCGGTGATTGCCCACAGTCGCGGAAATAAATAGTGCCTTTTAGTTTCACAATGTTTCGTTTTAGCGAATTTTTATTTTAAAAAAATGGCTAATAGAGAGGTATCGATGATGATTTTGATGAAACTCAGCAAGATTCTTTCATTTATTAATAACTTGGATCAGTTCGTTAGCCAGCCCTATCGGGCTAGTTTTCAAAAAATTTAATTTTTCCGAAAAAAAAAATGCATCGAAAAAAATAATAACGTTACTTTGAAGAAATTTGGTTGGTAGGTTGCCCTCGTAAATACCTTTCTACACACCAAAACTCAACTTTCCAGGTTTATAAAAAAATTGAGTTATACAAATTTGAAGCGCTTAATGAAAATTCGCTACCATAACGCACTGGCTGCGTCCCGAAAGTTTTTGTGACGTACCGATCTTGTTTTACGAACAGTATGTCAGGCACGTGTGTACAGGACAAAATTTTATTTAAACGGAGTTCATTAAATAAATTTGCATAAGAAAATAAATAAAACATAATTATTATTTATCGACAAAAGTAAAATTATGTTAACGCTTTACTAAACATTGTACGTCATCTTTAAATGTTTACAGAGTGATGATAAAGTCTGAAACTTATTTCATAAATGCGTTATTTAATTATTTTTTTAAAACGCTCAGACAGGTTAATTTTATCTTTTCAATTGCCAACTTATGACGTAGAAAATACATTTATGACGTCACCGATTTCTGAATGATGACGTCATCATAATTTTTTTAAACGCCAACCATATTTTTTGCTGTTTTCCAATAGACTTGCTTACTACTTGAATGATGGATATAATTGGTACCTAACATAAAATTTTTTTTGGAAAAATTGCAGTATTTACTTAAAAAAATGGAAACGTAACCCCATAGAAAGAAATCTAATGGGGCGAGGTAGCATGACGTTGGGGTCAAT
The DNA here is from genome assembly GCA_964006375.1 of Tillus elongatus. NCBI lineage: Eukaryota > Metazoa > Arthropoda > Insecta > Coleoptera > Cleridae > Tillus > Tillus elongatus. The sequence goes on from OZ023265.1 coordinate 42,439,099, forward strand.
GAACAGAACCTTCACGCCCAATGCACTTTTGGGGTTAATATTTATCTAAAAATTCGCGGGCCTCGCACAGGTAGTTAGGAGGCGCACCGTCCTGTTGCAGCTACATATTCTGACGTCTGCTATCACTAAGCTGTTGAAGGAGATCGGTCACAACTTCTGTAAGGAACTGAAGATAATTACGACCAGTTAGGGAATTATTAAAAAAATACGGTGCAACTACTGGATTATAAATAATACTGCACCAAACATTTATAGAGCAGTGGTTTTGATTATCCATTTGACGGATGTAAAATGGATTTTCCAATGGGTAATAGTGCATGTTTTGACGATTTACGTGGTCTCGTCAGTAAACGTAAAAAAAGATTAATCTCAAGTTGAGAATTTATCTATTGGCAAAAGTTTACACGCCTGTCGAAATCAGCATTATGTAACTTTTGATGCAATTCAATATGATAGGGATGTGATAGTTACAGTTCCTAATGGTTCGATTGGCAGTTGATTGTGATGCTTCCAATGATGTTACTATTTGACGACTGCTGCGTTGCGGGTTTTCTTTAATATGAAGAAGAATCTCAAGTATTGGTTCTTGGTTAGTTGCATATCTATTTCCCACTTTGCGTTTTGCTTAGTCAACACTCCGAGTGGAATTGAATCTTTCCATACAATTTTCAAAAGCCGAATAGGTGGGCGTATATCAGGATATTTCTTTCTATATAACCGTTGTGCAAGAAGATAATTTTTTGTGGCCTCTTCTAATATGTAAACTATACCGATTAATACATTTTTAGACCAATCCATCGTTTAATAAATAAACATACAAAACTTTTTTAAAAACGTAAGTAGGCAACGAAATGCAATAGTTATAACTTATATTGACAGTTCATAAATTTTTGATTTGGCCAATTGTTTTCATGGCTACAACGAATAATAACAAGGAATATAATTTAAATATTGAATAAAATAGAAAAATCAAAATAAGATTTAGGTATAGAGCATACTTGAGAAAAATTGTGAGATTTTTATTCTTTTTTAACATAATATAAAAATATAAGGGTGTTCCATTTAGAAAAGATGATCTTTTTGAATTTTTAGTTTCCCAGGTCTGAACGTATATTTTAAACACCCTGTAGCTTTCATCTCAAATATTTTTTAGACGGAGCATTACGCCAAACTTAGTCTTCCTCGATCAAAATATACAGGTTTTTCCAGCAAAATACAGCTCAGTACTTGTAAATGTGATTTTTGGCATAAAATTCTACTTAATTCAAAAACCATAAATGTTAAATATTCTATATATTATTACGTGAAGAAAAAAAATTGTACCTCTTTTTAAGCACATTGCGCGCATGGAGGAGTGTGAGATTTGGCATAGTGAAAGTGCATATGGAGAAGGAGTGCAGATATATCAAATTTATGTATAATGTGTTACAAATAGATTAAATAAAATAAAATAAAACATTCATTGTTTACGTTTATAAATCTGTCAATGTCAAACACATATTACTCTATGGTCAAACATATGTATATAGATGTGTTAGTTTTATTGATTACGTTCATACTGAATGCGAAAGCCATAAAGTCTAGTGAAACAGTCGCGGTGATATTATAGAGGTATACTCTATGACAAAAGAGCATAAAAAGCGTTCAAACATAAAAATTTAATGAATTGCGGTCGATTTTCGACCACTGGACGACGACTAGTTTCTATCAAACCTCAAATAAGAAAGTTTTAGAATTACACGCAGAATTCAAAAAGCGAATAATACACAGGTTTTCCATAAAAACAACTGTGTTCAAATACTAAATACAGACCTAAAGACTTTTGAGTTTCAAATAGTTTACCTATATTATCAGTCTTTGACAATTTTATCTTTATCTTTCTTCTAGATAAATGTCAATTGAGAGGGATTCATAAGCTTCTATTAAGTGTTTTGATTAGTTTCTTATAGTAAATATTCAGACCTCGTTTTAGTCAATCGCATTTTTTTTGAAAACCAGAAGATTAAAAAAAGTCTCAAAGCAGCAAGTACGAATTTTCAAGAAAATCTTTCAAATAGAAAAATCCTCTAAAAGTAAAAAAATGTATCTTCGAAAACAATGCATTTGGTTTGATAAAATTCCGTACACATGTTGTCTTTATAAAGTTTTTGTTACACACCAAAGTTGGATAATATTGACAGAGAGAAAATTAGTTTATTAAAATTTTTAAAAAGTTGATGAAAATGCGCTACCATAGTGCACTTTCTGCATCCAAACTATTACTACCAGTTGCATATAGTACGTTCGTTTATCGATTTATTGACTAAAGAGAGGCATTCTTTAAAATTGATTTTGCTAAATACAAAATTAAAACACATTTAAATCACAAAAACTATAATTTAAACTACTGCTACGAAATCTCAAAAAGGGTCTATTTCAAATCAATTCTTTGCAAATATTTTAGTCAAATGAACAACAACAGCTGTTCAAACCGAAATGTAAGACCCTGTTAAGCACACTTCTTGCAATGTTATTTGTCCACAACCCGCCTTCGTTTTAGAATGTTTGTTTAAAAATTATCAATTTTGACGTTTCTAGAGGAAAAATCATAAAATTTAGAAAGCATTTGTTTGGCACTTTTTGACCTTTCTACACCAAAAAGATTTTCGTCTGTAATGTGTTATACATTTTGGTAATCACATGTATTATTTTTGTACTTTAACCTCCAGTGCGATCGAATCTTTTTCCTTTCAATGGTCATAACTTTTTTCTTTGAAACTACAGTGCTAAATTTTAGTACATGGTATACGATAAGTATATATATATATATATATATATATATATATATATATATATATATATATATATATATATATATATATATATATATATATATTTGGTTAAAATATCTTTGCTATTTTCGAAGATTCTAACATTTTTCGAAAAAAGCCTAAAATTTTCCGGGAAAAACTAGTCGTATTTTTCTGGCTAATTGGATTTCAAGAGCAATTTTTTTTGTACGAAAATTCGCTAAAATGACAAAACCGAAAAAAGCTTTAGTATTATATGTTAAATTAAATTGTATGTTTCTTAGATTAGCCAGCAGATAGCAAATGATTTTTCATTTGAGGGCGAGTCACTCATGATCGCCCACCTTGCAACATTTTACCTTCAGTTAAGTTATTAACGCAATGTGTAGATTAAGCGATCTCCGCTACATTCTCTGTCGGTTCTTATACGGACATCCTGTACTTTAGGGTCTAGAAATTAAAATTTACCAAAAAAGTTTTAAATTTATACGGAGGGGTTGTCAAATGTGTTTAAAATGATTGGTAAATACCAATAAAGTAGAAAATTTGATTATACCAATGTCTGAGTGTAAAGTGTTGCTATGAGTGAGATTGAGCTGGATGTTTAGGAGGTAACGGAGGGGATTGGCCACCTTTGAGCCACTACATAGTGGCTCCACCGCATCACCAGCAGCTCCACTGCAGGCCGCTACAGGACGTGACGGCTGACAATCGGTGCTTCACTGAGCGGAGAAAGAAGACGGTACGCTTCGACCAGCAGAACGAGCCGTGGGACAGGCAGGGATCGCAGGATTCCCACCGTGACTCTGGCATAGATACCTCCTCGACGTTCACCTCCAGCGAGGACTCCACGAGGGGAGATGTGCCCAAGGTGCGACATCTAAACTAACTAATATCTATCTCTAGCTCTGACTGCTACATACTACTGTACAACGAATTACTGTATAAAGTGTCCTATTAAATTTGCCGAGTTTAAATTCCAAATTGAATGTATAACTTAAATTCTAAATTTGCAACCCCCATGTGCAAAAATTAAATTTCTTTGTAAAAGCGACATTTTCTGAACTTGTAGGTATAGTTGATAGATTATGCGATGAGCAAAGTTTGGAATTTGAATCCAGTGATAGTAAAATCTAAGAAGGAAAATTCACCGACACAGTTTTACACCTGTCGTACACTGTCTGAATAAATTTGCTTTTGTCAGAGCAAAAATAAAATTGACTTCGTCAATTAATTACAACAAAACTTTCTGATGCCTAAATTCAGTCGTTAGCATATACAAGCTGAATCAAATTCAATGCTTATCATTGGGATCTCGAAAACTATAAGAGATGCAAAATCGGTTAAAGTGGGGCAGAGTTGCGTATTTTGGCGCTCAATAACTTGGCGCCAAGATATTTGATTTTAGTTCCCGAAATATCCCGAAAAAACTGAATTTTCAGAATATTGAATTTTAATTTTATATAATGGGGATTTGATTTTCATATTATTGGGACATTTTTTTATTTCAAATGCCCTGGTGAGTCAAAACTTTTGAACAACGTTTCGGTTCTTGTCGGACATCTTAAATTTCGTTTTTTCATATGGATCTTATATTTTATTTTAACCTTTCAAACATATCTCGTCTTGCTGATTTTATTGATTTAACACTTAATCGGTTTAAAATTTAAAACATGGCGGAGATGTCAGAAATATTGGTAACGCAAAGGAAAAACGTATTAGCATTCACTCTGAAAGTAGTGAAACAATTGTATGACCTTTCTATCATCTGAATTGCCTTAATTCTTGGTAAATGTATATACATAACTGGAAAAGTGGGTTTTTACAATGAAGAAAAGCAAAATATCTTGAGACTTTATTATTCTAATCGTAGAAACGGCAAAACAGCTTATCTCAGACAAAATCCAGAAAGAAGACAACCTATCGTACTGTCTTCGAAAGAACAGATAAAAATATTGAGAGCCTAGGTGGTTCAGTGGTAAGAAGGTGTGCCTCTCAACAGTAGGGTACTGGGTTCGATCCCAGGGTTTTCCTTTCAGTTTTTAGCACATACTTTAACAATAACATCAACCTAGGTTGTGGCATTGTATTTGAGCAAGTTGAATGTCTGCACGTTCCACCCTTCAGAGGTGGCGTAAAGCGGTCGGTCCCATGTCCATCCCATGTTGGGCGTGTTAAATATCCCTCCTCACAGAAAGGCAGGGGTTCGACAAACTTTCCAGGATAGTGGGATGAAACTGCTCCCTGGCTTCGATGGTTTCCCATAATCGCGCAACCGACGTTAAAGAAACAAAACACACACACATGAAAATATTGGAGAATGTGGTTCCTCCCCCAAACTGCGAACGGATTATGTTTCCAAATTCACGCAACAAGAGTCCACCCAATCTTTACGACAGATATTTATTTTCTTCATTATCGATTCGTAATCGGAAGTCATTTTTGTTTTATCGATACTACAGAATTAAGAAAAGCAGATTACAGATTACCTTCCAGATATTCTGGTAAATTATTTTTTCCATCAATCATATTTAAATAATTTAAATTAATGCAATGAAATATCTGTTACAATATTTCAGTTTCAAGCTGCTCCGAAAAAAATCAACTTCGAAAGTTGGTCATAAATTACAAATGTGTCGAACAAGAGTTAGAAAAATTTTAAAAACAAAAAACTCCAAATGTTAGAAGACACATATTTCACAACGCTTGCTTCTAGGTGACATTGAATGGCGAGCAAGAATTTATTGATATTATTTTGTATTCAGAAGAAACCAAATTCACGAACTTTGGAATAACGGCAACAAAGAACATTATCAGACAAGAACCAATTTTCAACAGAATATGCACATAACAAACCTAGTGAGGTTTGGGTTAAATGTGTGGGCTGAAATCACGCATGATGGAATCGTAGGTTTTTTCATCTTTTACGAAAACTTGGTAGCTCAAAGATATCTGAATTTATAGTCAGTTCCAGGATTACTTAGAGACCTTCAGCTTGTGCAAATACCATTACTTTGTTGCGTCTCCACACAGCTCAAGGAAGGCGATAAATTCACAAACCAATTGAATGAGCAAGGAGGAGTAGTCCCATGGCCAGCGAGCCGTCCAGAATTCATACCTATGGACTACTTCTTTTAGGGTTTCTTGAAATATGAAATAGACATGGAGTCTGTAGCTTCTCCTGAAGATTTAAGAATTTAAATCATTGATGCATTCACTTTCCCAACAAGAAAAAGCGAAACCGAGCTTCTGGGAAAATCGAATGGCGAATTAACTTATGTATATAAAGAAAAGAAGATTTGTTACAGCATCTGTTTAAATGTTTTTGCAATAAATACGTTTTTAATTGTTTGTTTGGTTTTTATCTGAATAAAAGTTTTTGAAAAGGTTTGTTAGTGTTTTTTCGATTTGAACTTAAGTACCATTATTCAGTTTGAACCTATAGAAAATTTATTTTTTCAGTTACCTGTGCAGTTCATAAAAAAATTATAACAACTCAGGAGAGGGAATTGTTATTTCAAACAACAAAATATGGTTCGTATAACTTGTGTAGGCTCTTTTTGGGTGATATTTTAACCATAATTCGTTCTGGGTTTGTTGAATCAGCCGCATTCTCCAGTATTTTTATCTGTTTTTTTTTTGGAAACAGATGTAATCTTCTTTCTGAATATTGTCTGAGGTAAAGTTCGCAGGCTATTTTGCTGTTTCTATGATTATAATAATGAGGTTTCAACATATTTAGCGTTCTTTAATTCGCAAAATCCATTTTCTCCAGTTATGTTTGCAAGGTACAACGAATCGTGACACTAAGTAAAGATTCGAACCTGTGATGAGCACTGATAAGTACTTTTGGAGAACCCAAATCACCACAACACATTTTTTTATTAACTAACAAAGTTAGCCAACTTTGCTGGTGAAACGACCGTCGGGGTTCTAATAAAAATGTGTGTTGTAGTGATTTCAGTTCCCAGATGTACTTATTAAAAATTGTGACAATTTGGACGATCCACATGTAATACACTACCTTGACAGGCAATGCCAATAAGTGTTTCCTTTACTTACGATTCAGTGTCTGATAAAGCCAACTGATGAAACGATCTTTAACGTAGAACTGTGTTGGTGCGTATCAGGTTTCACAAAAGCGAATTTTATGTTATTTTTTTATCACAAGCTTAAGCTTAAACAAACCTCAATTGTCGTTAGAAGCGTAGATTTTTCAGTTTTCCATATTTGACAGTTCTAAACCTAACTATTGCTCTTTTTTGAAAAGGAAGTATGAATACAAAAAATACAGCTTCAAACGTAGTTTGCGCAATATCTTATTATATGATCTTCTTCTTTGCAGTTTTTATGGTTTCCTCAGCCTATTAGCTATAATTATTAGTTAACAAATTAATATCGATTTCTTACAAAAATATTAGTTTTCTAAAAAATCTGAACAGCGACGCTAAAGCATATTAATTCTTTTAGGTCACTGGTTCTATAAATAAATGTAACAGTAAAAATTGTTTTATTTTTACTTTAGTCACAAAACTGACCACAAAAAAATTTCAGGGAATCTCTCCACCGATGTTTATTTTCGAAATAATATTATTCTTAGCGAAGTAGATGCATAGATGACAATACCGATTTCAAATATGAACAACTTTAAGTCAAGCCACTTAAAATGATCCTTTATTTGCTAATTTAAAAGTTATAACTATTCAGTAAATTATTTGTTGACACCCACTTGACCTGATCTAACCCATGAAGTTTTTTAAACTATTTAACTGAAAATTTCTATTATTAAGAGTTATTTGCTAATTTAAAAGTTATAGCTGTTCGATAAATTATTTGTCGACACTCCCTTGACCTAACCTAACCTATTAAGTTTTTTAAACCATTTAACTGAAATATTCTATTATAAAGAATTTATATATATATATATATATATATATATATATATATATATATATATATATATATATATATATATATATATATTTCCTAAGCTCCTATTAAATTTCAGAGAGTCAGGAAACTATTTGTGTTATAAATATAAAGTGGCTGTTGGAAATTAATTATTCTTATATAATTGTACTAATTGTTTTTCTAACCACTACACTATTTTCAGTTATTTTTTTTTTGCAATTCTCCAGCAAACATAGCCATGACAACATCGGCAAATTTAAGGGACAAAGAGTATTGCGCAGTCTGTTGTAGAGAGTAAAATAGATATAGAGTAGAACATTAAAAAATAGGTAACACCGTGCTGCCTCTTCACTGACATACTTTGTTGTTGACAATTTGCAGACAACAGTTTCACTCCTATAGTCAAAAATACAATTTTTTTGAAGATAAAATAATAAATCTACTTTCGACAAAAGCTTTTCTCTATTATAATAAGATAAGCGGGAAATATTTAACCTAACTTAGCCTCTCTTGACTAGAGACAACTTACACAAAAATCGATGCTTTTAATCAGTTTTATGAAAACGTACTTCGATTGAGTGAGGTTTTCTTGAATGAGGAGACTGACAGTAGCATTTAAAAAAATATCTTACGATCAGGGCTTATATATGATTGTGTTGCAATAAAAAACAAACAAAATATGCCTCTCAATACTATTGGAAAGTGCGCCTCTATAAATCTTGCTGATAAGCTGACAAACCATTGGTTCTTTTGTAGATAAGTGCATTGTCAGCCTAAACTGACCGCTGATGGGTAAAGTCTAGGGTCCTACATGCACGTTAATACTGTTCTTTCTTTATGGGTGCCTCGTCTCTCTTTGCAGGCTTACTTACATAGGGGGGGGGAGGGGGGTGGTTAACACTAGCTTTTTAATTTACGGCACCCAGTGTGAATAGAAGTGCTGGGTTGGAAAGAATATTTAAATAAAGTACAAAGGCAAAATGTGAAAAGGCAGCTTATCCAACTAAGCCGCCTTTTTCACACATTGTATTTATATTTCCTTTTAATTCTTCCCCGCTCAAAACCCCTATTTGCTCCCGGTTCCATAACTTTATCGGAGGTTGAAAGCACAACATTTCTATTGTGTTTATGTATCTAAGCATTCTACTGAATAAATTTTAAGCGGCTGACAATGCATTCATCTGCAAAATTACCTAACCCTTTATTTATATTAGGCTACTGAATAGTAGTTTCAGTCCAAAGACAGAAGAAGCCAGCAGACTCACCAAGTGAGCTTATCCGAAACAGAAGATCCTAGAAGCTACTCAGCAGTGCGCTTAACTTGGGTAGTGAAAGTCTAAAATCATAATCTCAGATCTCTTACAAAAGATTTTTCTTGGAAATTTTGTTATGGGACCCTCTATTTGTAACATACTGTCTGTTTTGTTAACAAAAAATTAGATATATGAATCAGGTGTCGTTTAAAAAATAGAATATGGCGCCCCCCACTCAGATACCACTGTTGACTGACAGTTGACAGAGGCACCCCTCTTATTCGTATGCGTTTAGACAGGTATCGTTTGGTGTAAGATTTTTGGCTCATGTAATCAAAAATTGAAACTGACCCCTGATATGCGTTTTAGGGGACCTTTTTAGAAGCTCTTTTAAATAATTCTTAGTTCATTTAGCAATTTTTTTCCTACGAAAATTTGCTAAAGTTGAGGACAGTAAGAGAGCTGTTATCTACGCTCTGGAATCTGACATAAGAAATATAATTGAACAGGATCTTTAGAGAATCATGCATCACATTAGCATGTATAGCAAGTTTCACCACTAAATTAAAAATCCAAATCTTAGTTTTGCATTCGATTATTTAATTTTCTTTGAAACACATGTTTTGCTTTGTGTAAAGCCATAGTTTATAACTTCCACGCCGAATCTTCTATTTATCGAATGATTCCATACACACTATGCAAGTCGTTTCTCCACCAGATCTTTCCTCTGGTTTATTTTGTCTTATTGCCTAATTTTTCCACATTTTATTTGCTAATATATTTTCCCAAGAACAAAGTTTTACATGTTTTGATAACACTACTCAACCCTTTTCGACTTTTTTCTTTTGCAACACATTCTTATAAGGTGAATCTGTAAAAAAAATTTCTTTCTTACGATTTACGTCGTCCTATAGCTGTTCTCAGTTTGAAAGTATCAGGAATGGTGACAATTCGGTAAAATATTGTACTGAAATCGAACTTTCTTGTTAACAAGTAGAAGGCTTACGCAACTAACGGAAAATAGAATATTGTTTTTGTCAGGAAGTTGTATACAATTTACGATATTGTTTATGATCTCCAATAATACCACTTAACTTTGTACGCAGATGACACCACTCCTGCAATCTCAGAGGAAAGTTTTGAAGAGCTTGGTGCTGCAGCTAATGTGTGTGTGTGTTTCGGGTGTCAGCCTGGTGTTCGAGAAATGGTCTGGTTCTTAACATACGGAAGACTTAAATGCTTCTTTTTTCTCTGGTGGGTGTGCATCCGAATCTGAGTCTATATGTGAGATCTGATAACGGTTCAATAAGACAGGGCACGTCTGTAAAGTTTCTGGGGCTCCATCTGGATTCTAACTTATTATGGGATGTCCATGTTGACCATGTTGCATCTAGGAATTACGCGTTGCTGCAGCTGCGGAATTCCTTGAGTGCTCAGGGGTTGTTAACATGCTACTATGGTAGTGTCAACTGTCTCCTGGCATATGGTTTGCTGTGTTGGGGCGACTGTGTGCGTCTGGGGAGGGTTCTGTTGATGCAGAAGAGAATTGTTCGCACCATGTTTGGCCTGCCGTCTTCCGCATCTTGTAGACCATTATTTATACGGTATGGTATTTTAACAGTGACGTGTCTATATATGCTTGAGGTGCTTTGTTATGTCAGAAAAATATTGCAATTTTTAGTACCTGCGGTAATATTACTGCGTATGCAACAAGACAAGCTAAAGATTTGTATGTTCCCCCTTATAGGATCGAACAGATTAATCTGGCACCTCGCAACACTGCAATACGCTTATATAATCATTTACCTGACAGCGTCAAAAATTTGAGCAGCCTCGGGAAATTTAAGCTTGCTTTAAAACCTTTTTTAGACATCATTCTTTTTATTCTGTGGACGAATATTTTAATTTTAAATTTCAACGTTGATAAGCTGTTTTCTGTGTTTTGACTATTTCCGATATCTTGTAGAGATCTATGGAGCAGTTTTAATAAATAAATAAATAAATAAATAAGTAGAAGGCTCAGTTAACTGACGGATAACTGAAAATTCTTGTTGCCAAAAAGCGGTAGGATCAGGAAACAGACGAAAAATTGAATATTTTGGTTGTTAAGAAGTAGAAGACTCAGTCAACTGACAGGGAATTAAAGATGTCGATTTCTAGAGAGGAGACGATTCAGGCTGACACGAAGTTGATAGTTAACCTTCTCACAAATGGGTCATTACACACTTCTTACACGTAGGATTATCTTCTATATTTGTCATGCAGTTGAAGGAAATCTAGATGGATGTATGTGCAGCAAACACAATTGACAGCAATATTTATTTCGGAAACTCCATTAAAAGAAAAAGCGACAAATGCTAAGATTGCATATTCGTTAATTCGAAGGCCAGGGTATGCTCTCATCCACAAATTAAAGGCTTCGTTGAACGCTTTAAGAGGCTTCATGAAAGCGCGATCTAGAGGCTGCAGTTTGTGTGTTGTATGAGGAGACGTGCTCAGCATGTGTCTTCAGGCAAATTAGATATCTTCTAAATCCTTGTGACTGGCGTGACCATCCAGAATAAAAAAGTGGGTTTTCCACACTTGGATTTGTGTAGTTCACTAGGTAAGCCAACCATTTTAAAAATATTGCGGCAGCCCAGCCACTGAGGTGTATTTCTGCTTCTTTAATGTCAATCTATTTCCGCGACTATGCCCAATTTCCGAGGCCATGAACAGTTTCACCTCACTATCCTGTAAATTTTGTCGAACTTTTACTTTTTGGTAAGGAGGGTAGGGATCTTTAAGGTGTCCAACATCGAATGGACACGGCGCAGACCGATTTACAACCATTTCGCAGGGCGGAACGTGCAGACATTTACCTTAATCAAATACAATGCCACAACCTTGGTTGATGTTAATTTTGCAGTATGCACTAAAAAGTGAAAGGAAAACCCTGGGAATCGAACCTAGTACTCTTCGATGCAGAGGCACATGTTCTTACCACTGAACCTCCAAGGCTCTATCATAAGGTTATTGTTCATTCGTTGGAAATACAAATAGCGGTTGTATATGCCTGACCTGACATGACCTCATTTATAGGGTAAAGTACGGTCACGTTTTTCCCGCGTTCTACATAGGTATTTCCGAACTTGTCTCTTAAAAATGTGTTAACCTATTTACTAAATAATTCAAACAAGCCATTTCTGTGTGAACGTATGATGTGTGTTATTCGGAATGTAACGTAAAATATGTTGTGGTGAATTGCGTTTCCCAAGTGTACCTGTCGGTGCTCATCACAAGTTCGAATCTTCACTTAGTCATCCGTCTTGTTTTAGACAATAACAGTCACTGACCGATACTGGAGGCTTGCTAATGTTTTGGAATTTCTCCATGCGTGCTGCAAATGACTAAAGATATTAAGATATTGGTAGGTAATATAAGAAAAAAATTCGGGACGCAGCAAGTTACAATGGCGAAGCAGCGAATATTCAATAAATGTATGGAATTTAAATAACTCAATTTGCTATTAATCTAGCAAGTTGATTTATATATATATATATATATATATATATATATATATATATATATATATATATATATATATATATATACAGGGTGAGTCAAATTCGAAGCTAACCATTGGGATCTCGAAAACAGTGAGAGATACGAGTCTGTTAGACTGGGGCAAAGTTGCCTATATCTGCCCTTAATAAACTGACGAAAGCAAATTTGAGCTACCTACTTTAGTTTACGAGTTATTTCGAAAAAACATTTTTTTTGTTTTTTCTTCGTCCTGTCATTACTTTTTTATTACTCGTCGTATGAGATGCGGTTTTTACTTCTTCAGAGCACTGATTCATCTAGAATATTACTAGCATATCAAATTTGTTACGCAACGTTTTGGTTTTTCTAGAACATCTTCAACTTTCTTTTTTCATATGGACGCCATGTTTGTTTTTGAGTCGATTAGATATGTCTTCTTGCGCTGGTTTAATTGATGTACACCTGAATGGGTTTGCGTTCGAAAATAGCGGCGATATTGACCAAATTCGTAATATTCGTATGAAAAACGCATTAGCCATGGCTGTCAAAGCTGTGTAACAATTTGTGTTTGAATTTAAAGCACGAAGAACGTGAAATTTATAATAGCATCAGTTGAAACAATGAGAAAACATTTAAGAAAATTATATTTACCTATGCATACAAAAACTGAAGCAAACTTAAAATAATGGTTCTAGTACCTATTCTATTTTATACCACATGTTCGATTAAATCACCGTTCCTTTCTATGCATAAATTGATTCGCCGGTTGAGATTTCCAACGGCCCTCTTTATGCATCTTTGTTTAAGAGTTCTGAAAGCGTTGATTATTTTATTTCTCAAATCTACCGGAGCTACAATTGGGTCTCTGTAAATTAAAAATTAAATTTTTAAGGTGTGCCCATAAAAAGTAATCCAAGGGCGTAAGGTCTGGGCTTCTTGCGGGCCAAAGAACTACTCCACGGTTCCCAATCCACTGGTTTGGTAACTGATTATCAAAAAAGTTTCTAAATGCAATTCAATTGTCGACAAGTGCACCATACTGTTGGAACCACAGTCGTAAAGTTGTGGAAGTGGAAGTGCATCCAATTAATCTTGAAACTGGTTCGATAAAAAATTCAAGTAATTTTGTCCTGTTAAATTTTCGTTGAAAATAAACGGTCCCACAAGTCAAAAGTCATTTATGATACCTGCCCAAACATTCAGTCCAAATCAGACTTGGTTACGTGTCTGGATATTTTGATGAGGGTTGTTTTTGGGCCAATAATGCTCATTATTGCGGTTAAAGACCCCACAATTCGTGAATATGGTTTCATCTGACCAGGAAATGTTCTCCAGGAACTCTAGATAAATTACAAAGATATAATGACAAATTATTGAATACCTGTTGAGTAACCTGTATTTACTCCTCTTCTCTTATTCGTGAACCATGTTTGGTCCTGGGGTTGGTGAAAGAACCGTAATTGTTGAGATTTCTATCTAATTCTCCGAAAACAGTACGATGTGGTTGCCTCCTCTCTAGGTATTCTCTGAGGTACAATTCGCAGGCGATTTTGCTGTGTCTAGTATGCGAATAATGTATTATAGAAGTACATCATCATCAATTAACTCAACAAACAAACAAGTAAGAAATGTGATAACAACAATAATGACAACAAGATAGGAATTGTCCCATCTGAAATGATAATAATGTCCCTTCAAACAGAAATTGTTACACAGCTTTGACAGCCGTGGCTTGTGCGTTTTTCATACGAATATTACGAATTTCGGCAATAGCTCCGCCATTTCTGAATGAAAACTCATTAAGTTGTACAGCAATGAACTCAGCGCAAATGGACTCAAAAACAAATTGTAACGGTATAAATTGGATAGCTAAACATCTAAGCTAATTTGGACGTAATTGTGGTTCCTCCCCTGCGTTGTAAAAAGAATTATTGGCGACAACTGTGGTTAATTCTTCTGGATATCCCTCGTATAATGAATCGAATTTAGATCTTTCGTAAATTATTTATATTTGTATTACCCCTGGTAAATCGGGCCGGCTTACACGCTTGCGTTGCCGTGGCCGTAGTTCGGAAAGGGTCCGCATGTTGAAGAGGATATATGGCTGGAGACGTATGTGATGCGAGAGAGAGCGAAGGATGTGGCAGCACCTGTGTTTTCAAGTCGGAGATATGAATGCGCTGAAAGTTTCGAGGGAGAGATTTCGTTGGTAATTTGTGGAGTTAACACGTGGTTCCGTCTGAGGAGCAAGTTTTGGATATTAAGTATCCTCCCTTGTGGGTTTTGTTGCTCTCAGAATTTAATCTGCAGTCTTTCTGGTGATGTCGTGATGTACGGATTTAGTGCCGAAGGCTGTGGAGAGACCCGTTTAGGGGATTTAAGGACCACATTTATCGTATCCCGTTGTGGAATTTCGTTTCCCTCTCTGGAGGGACCTTGTACCGGAGGAAGTATACCTTGTACCGGCTGGATTTTCCAAGTACCGACTAGAGTAGTTTTTGTACCGACTGGAAGAATTCCAAGTATCGGCTGGATTTCTCGTACCGATGAAGTCTCTGTGTAGGGCGATTTTTGTGTGCCGAATAGCCTTGTGGTAGGCAAACATTATTGTATTGGGCGATATCTTTGGTAAATTCACGTACCGTAAATTTGGAGTGGATTAGCGAATTTTTATGTACCGAACAAGATATATGGCTGTCGAATTAAATGGAGAAAGGAATTAGGATCTCAGTAAGAAGGTCTTCCCTATCGTTGTCGCATTGCCGTACCGTTTTTGCATCATTCCCGTGGTTGCAGTCCCGTATTCCTAGAGGCCTTGGTTTGGTTTGGAAATTGATGGTAATTAGACGGCCTAGAAGTCCAGGAATTTAAGTAAGAATTTTCCGTTTTGTGATAACGTATAAAGTGATAAGAGACAATCTTGATAAGGTACATTTTTAAATATTCATCTGTGTTAAATTTACTAAAATCAAATCGAATTTATTTTATTTTAACTTCACTAAATATGGTACAGATTTTTATAAGACCATTATTAATATAATTGCTTCACTTTTGATAGTACCATTAGTTGTCATATACTGTTAGCATTAGACCAGCTTATTGATTATTCTTTGGGACTTGATCTTTAATCAAGCCACTTACCGTAATTATCGGGTAATTAAGTAATATTTGGGGAAAATAATTTGTGAGCTTTGCGTGCACGAAAGGTGGAATTTTCCGTAGAACAACTATATTTGTAGTACATTCCTAAATATTCAGTAAAGATCTTGAGTATTTGGTAGTAAGCCATTTCTGTGATATTATAGAGACTTATTTATTTTTATTTATTACTTTAGATCAGAATTTTAAAACAACTTTTAATAAATTCTTGTATGCCAAAGAAGCTTAATAAAAGCCCGTATTTTATCATATTTTAGGTGTTTTGGTTTTGTGTGTGTGTTTTCTTTTCAGGACTGTTGATAGATTAGATCATTACCGTTATCTTTATTTGTGGGTCTATGAGACCATACCGTTCCAAATTTTAGTTGGTGTTACCGTAATTACATCTCCCTTGTAGCTTCCTGTGCTCGATTGTGGTTGGCTATAGTTGCCAGTGTGATCCAAGAGTTCTTGGTTGTGTTGGATCTGGGCAAGGAAGCAGATTAGTAACCATCTTATTAGAATATCCGGGAGTAGAGGTTAAACAATCAAGTGGCGCCCCTAAGTAACATCTTATTTTAACCCACGCCCATCTCCACTGTATAAAAGCTGGCGGCCCTCTAACTTCCCGGTAACTTAGCTTATGCCAATGACAAATTAGATTTGTTGATAGGTCAGGAATTATTTGAGCATTTGTCATCTGGTATAAAAGGAAGCGCGGCGGCGTCATAAAATATGGAGTCTATATGAAAAAAGAAAGTTAAAGATGTTCTAGAAAAGCCGAAACGTTGCGTAACAAATTTAATATGCTAGTAATATTCTAGATCAATCAGTGCTCTGAAGAAGTGAAAACCGCATCTTCATACGACGAGTAATAAAAAAGTTATGGCAGGAGAAAGAAAAAACCAAACAATTGTTTTTTCGTAATAACTCAGGAACTAAAGTGGCTAGCTCAAATTTTCTTTTGTCAGTTTATTGAGGGCAGAAATACGCAATTTTTCCCCAATCTAACCGACTTCGTATCCCTCACCGTTTCCCGAGGTCCCAATGGTGAGCTTCGAATTTGACTCACCCTGTATATATATATATATATATATATATATATATATATATATATATATATATATATATATATATATATATATATATATATAGTAAAGGTAGAGGATGAATATACACGACGCTTATTTTTTATTTTATTAAAGCAGCAAAATGGAGTCTGTGTACAGTTGGAAGGATCATTTTTTTCAATCATCCTTCCAACCGTATAGGTTTTGTTTTTATAAGTGTACAGACTCCATTTAGCTGATTTAATAAAATAAAAAATAAGTTTCGTCCATATTCATCCTCTAGCTGCTTTAAGTCTGCAGATGCTTCTGTTCTCTTATTCAATGTCATTTTCGTCTGGAAATCTGAAGACAATAGATGAAAACTAAAACTTTGGCAACATTCCATACAGCACATTTTCTGTAGTCAAAAACAGGAATAGTCTTTAACCCTTGAAGTTGACTCAAAGGAGCCGAAACGCGTAAGGTTAACAATTAAATATATTGTCTGGTAGAAAAAGCCTTTTAATGCCGAATTCCGTTTAATCATGTCTGGGCTGGAGCGGGCGAAGAAATTGGCGTTAAGCGGGCTATTACGAACAAAGTGGACTGTAATTTGCGTTTGTTAATTAAGTAACGTTTTTAATGAAAAGAGAAGGGGCAAAAGCAGTGGAAATTGATGCAAACTCGTGAATGACCAAAAAGCCACTTACCTTTGTGAATTTCTTCTCTTGTCGAGTACTGGACTCACAGAAACTCGTGCGTGTCCCGGAAAAGGCTATCCTGGGTTGCTGGTGCGTTTAATGGATTTGTTAAGGCTGGTTTGACTGTATCACACACACATCTAATTTTAAGGTAGCGGTACTATACGATATCGCGGTTTTGCGTTGCTGACTACTTAAGTTGTGTTCTTCTTGACGATTCGTGGAATTCTGGTCTGTTCTTCTTATCGCAAAATAAAGATTATAAATTCCACTGCTTTTACACTATACGAGGAGCGAACATCCCGCCCGGCCAAAATGGCTGCTATAAGCAAGACATTTTTCTACACAACAAAAATAATTAACGCGAAGGAGAAGCGATAACATGCGGCGGATAAGAAAAAAGAGAACAAGAAACAAAATAAATGATTATCCCGGTTAGCAAGAATCCACAAAACAATAAAAAGACTTAAAATAAAAAATTAAATTAAATTAGAAACAAATACTACTACTACTAGTCATTAGTTGGCAACGGGCACAACTTCACCAAAGGGCGACGAAGGATACCATTCGAGGTCTTTACAATAGCAACTCTTACGACACCATCAGGACCAGGAATTAGAGACAATAGACGACCTAGTAGCCATTTAGAAGGCGGAAGTTTTTCAGCTTTCACGGCCACCATCGCCCCAATAGTAGGAAGAGCACCAGCGTCAAGCCACTTGCTTCGTTGTTGTAGGGTGTGAAGGTACTCCTTGTGCCAGCGAATCCAAAAATCATGGTGCATACGTTGGAGAAGTTGCCATCTTGACAGACGAGTTAAGGGGACAGACGACAAATCGGGAGTTGGAAGCGTAGAAACTGGCTCCATATGAAGAAAGTGTCCAGGAGTTAAAGCGTGAATGTCATCGATATCCGAACTCATGGGATTTAAAGGTCGGGAGTTCAAGACAGATTCTATAAGCGTCAGGACAGTGTAGAATTCTTCGTACGATAGGATTTGTTGGCCAACAACACGAGAGAGATGAGATTTTACACTCTTGATACCAGATTCCCAAAGACCACCGAAATGTGGGGCAGAAGGGGGGTTGAAATGCCAATGGATTCCTTCCCTAGCAGTTGCATCAGAAAAAATGCGTTTAAGCTCCTTGGCGGAGCCAACGAAATTTGTACCACAATCACTATAGAGATTATCACATCGACCACGACGAGCAATAAATCGTTGGAGGGCAGCGAGAAAAGCGTCAGTCGAAAGACTACAGGCAGGTTCTAGATGTATAGCCTTAGTCGCGAAACACACAAAGAGGCAAATATATGCCTTAGAGGTTTTAGCACCTCGGTATCGATTCATAGTGATCGCGAATGGACCACCAAAATCTACCCCAGTATGCGAGAATGGTTTGACTTGCGAAACTCGAGAAAGGGGTAAGTCACCCATAGGTGGCTGATAAGGTTGAGGCTTTATTTTCCAACATGGCATACATTTCGAAATAACAGTGTTTATGGCACGTCTTGCAGACAAAATCCAAAAATTCTGACACAACAAAAAGTGAAGAGTGCGAGGGCCAATATGAAGATACCTTTTATGGTATTGTTCAATTAAAAGCACCGTGAGTCGGCACTTTTGTGGAAGTAAGAGCGGATGCTTTCGCTCATAAGACAAACTTGAGTGAGTCAAGCGACCACCTACACGCAAAAGACCAGTACTGTCTTGAAATACGGCGAGTTTTCTCCAGGACTTAGGGAATTTTTTACTAGATAACTCCTTTTCAAAGTAGACCGCTTGAGTGCGCTTGACCAGAAGGGTCAGAGCATCATGAAGCTCTAACCGAGATAGCGGTCCAAATTTCGCAATAGAAGAATGTCTAGAATTAAAAGCGAAGCGTAATACGTATGACAAAATAGACTGTATGTAATGTAAAGAAGAATGATTTTCTAACAAATCATCAAGCAGATTTTCTTCACCTGTAAATGTTAAAAGCGAAACTGTCCTTTCCTCAACAGAGACCTCTTCAGACTGCAGCTCTGAAGACGGGGAGCAGGCAGACAGCTCAGAACGACATAGTAGCGATGGACCATTGAACCAAATATCATGGGCGAGAAATTGAGAAGGATGAACACCTCGAGAGGCGATATCGGCGGGATTATTAGCAGAATCTATATAATGCCAAAATTCAGAAGAAACCCTTTCGTGAATGTAGGCAACTCGATTTGCCACAAAGGTTTTCCAACGATGAGGCGAAGATTTGATCCAACTCAAGACGATTTGCGAATCTGACCAGGCAAAAATTCTTTCGAAAGTCATGCGAGTCTGATAAACGTTCAGAAGAAACGATAGGAGTTTCGCCAACAAAACTGCACCACACAGTTCTAGCCTAGGAATGGTTAGTTTCTTAACCGGAGCGACTTTGGTTTTAGAGCAAACAAACTGAACAAAAACTGTTTTGTCAGGGCGGAGGCATCGTATATAAACAACGGCAGCGTAACCCTTTTCAGAAGAGTCACAGAACCCATGTAATTCATAACCACATCCAGAATGAGGTGGAAGGATTTTTCTAGGAATGCGTAAATTGCTTAGTAAACCGAGTTCATTTCGATAACGGTTCCAAGCCTCAACAATATGCGAGGGCGGGGTTTGGTCCCAATCTAATTTAGAAGTCCACAGCGACTGGATTAGAATCTTTTGAAAAATAGTAATAGGCGAAAGAAATCCAAGCGGGTCAAAGATTCTGGCCAGTTCCGAGAGCATGTTGCGTTTCGTACAGGGTTTCCCCAACGGCGAGACTGAGAAAAAGAATGTATCCTCAGAGGGACTCCACTGCAGACCGAGAATTTTTAAAGGAGTGTCGTTTGCCAGTGAACCAAAAATAAGCGGATTTTGCGACAAATGTTCCGGAGGTAAATGTGAAAGTAATGCGGAACAGTTACTAGACCATTTTCTAAGCTCAAAGCCGCCTCGTTCAAAAAGCGAGATCAGCTCTGACTGTAAAAGCTTTGCGTCTTCATAAGAAGAGCAGCCGGTTACAACATCATCAACATAAGTGTCGTTTAAAATGGCGGCAGAAGCTAGCGGGTAAGAGCCCCCTTCGTCATTCACTAACTGATGAAGAGTGCGTATCGCGAGAAAGGGGGATGGCGTTAGTCCATATACAAGCGTAACCAGGTTATAGTCCACCAAAGGTTCATCAGAAGCAAACCTCCAAACAATTCTTTGATAATCATGCTGTGATTGGTCGACAAGAATGTTACGATACATCATTTTGATGTCAGCACACAAGACATAATTATGAAGGCGAAAGTGACACAGAATTGTGGCAATATCTTGTTGTAGTTTTGGTCCAGTATGTAGACAATCGTTAAGAGAGCTTTGGTTGGGAAGTTTCGCCGAACCATTAAAAACTACCCTGAGTTTAGTAGACAAGCTATTTGGTTTCAAAATGCAATGATGCGGAATATAATATGCGTCGGGAGAATCTTTATTGTCATAAACACGTTTCATGTGGCCTAGTTCCAAATATTCTCTCATAAAAGCAGAATATTGGGTATACAAGTCCATGTTTCTAGCAAGGCGGCGTTCCAGGGAAAGAAATCTTTGGACGACGAGGTCGCGAATGCCAGGAAAAATAGGCAGCGACTCAGATTTAAATGGGAGCGAAACGATATATTTGCCAGAAGGAGAGCGAGATATTTTAGTCTTAAAATGATGTTCACAAAAAATATCTTCATTAGAGTGATGCGACGAAGTCGGAACACTTTCCACTTCCCAAAAATCCCTAAGGGTGCGATCGAGATTTGATTCAAAGTTACTGCACAAGAAAGAAAAGACAGCAGAAGAATGAACTGTGTTGCCAATCTTACCCATGAGCACATAACCAAAGACGGTGTTGACGGCATCAGGTTGACCTTCCCCACCGGAAATGCGTCCATTTAAAAGGATTTTAGAAAAAACGTCGGCTCCTAACAATATATCGACCTGACCTGGACGATTAAAATGGCGATCAGCCAATTTTAAATTGCGAATGTGAGACCAATTGGAAGAGCAAATAGCGGTTGCTGGCAAATTATCACAAATGGCGTTCAAGATCAATGCGTCGACAGTAAAATTGAAAGAATCTTGACCAACCGGTCTTCCAGTGAGCGTTACACAACCACTCTGAGAAGAAGTCTGCATAGATGCCAGTCCTTTGATTGCAAACATGCAGTTTTGCTTAGGCAACCCCAAACGCTTAAAAGCCCTTTGCGAGATAAAAGACATCATACTACCTCCATCCAAAAGGCATCTCATAATCTGATAATTTCCATGGTTATCAAGAACTTCAATCAGCGCAGTGGCCAATAAGACCGTGGTTTGATTAGATACAATCCCAGAAGCAGCAAAGACCTGCTCTTGGTCGAGCGGAGCGGAAGGAACTGGAGATCTGGAAGGGTTATTACACACTGGCGACGGAATAGGCGCGGAGCTTTTATCAAAATGCAAGAGCGTATGATGACGCTGACCACACTTGCGACAGGACCTGGTAGATTTGCATTTTTTAAGATAATGTAGGCTACTTAAACAGTTGTGGCAAAGACGAGAAGATTTAACAAAATTATAGCGATCTTTTGGAGTTTTATTACAAAATGAGGAGCAATTATAAATAGAATGCGAAGAATCTTTGCAAAACACACAAGTATGTAAGATAGATTTACAATTTAAATTATCAGCGAAAAAAGCGGAAGTTCGAGGCGTTGGTCTAGCTTGCGATTTGTCAGAATATTTCTTTTGAGAGTGCGAAAGGAATGACTTCTGATTCATAGCATCACCAGCGATACAATATTTATTTAGAAAGTCCAGCAATTGCGTAAATGTAGGGACCTCGGTGGAAGCGTGGTCTAACTCAAATTTCGTCAACATGTTCCTGTCAAGGCGTTTTGACACCAACATAAACATAACAAAGTCCCATTGGTCTGTAGGAAAGCCTAAAGTGTTTAAAGCAGAAAGATTTTCCGAAATAATGTCTAGCGAATTGCGAATATTGACGTGGTCATCAGAATTAAATTTCGAAATGCTATCTATAGCATGCCAGTGCTCTTGGGCACGCAGACGTTTGTTAGAATAACGAGTGACTAATGTATTATAAGCTATCTGATAATTGTCAGCGGTCAGAGGTAAAGATCTTATTAGAGATAACGGCGGGCCTTCTACTGATATAGTTAGATAATGAAACTTTTCAATGTCGGAATATGCGGGACAGTCATGTACTAAGGCATTGAATAAATCGATAAAAGTGTTAAAGGTTTTATAGTCACCTCTAAATTTAGGAATTTCTATTTTAGCTAGCCTTGCTTTAGCACCTTCATTAAGACCAGCTGTATTTGAATTTAGAATTTCCTGGACATTTGTTTTATTGTCAGGGAATAACCTAGAACAAATGGCTTTAATTTCAAAATAAGCGTCCATAAATCCAGCGTAAATAGTGTTTTCATCAGAAGCGTTTCCATGTTCACTACTTAAAATTACAGAAACGAGATTTTCGTGCGTTTGAATAAACTGTTCCCTTAAATAGTCGATTTCGGAAGATCTAACCCTAAGTAAATTATAAAGCGAAACATCTGACTGGGCTTTCTGGGCTAGAGAAGACAATGTGTCTATTTCAGATAACTGAATATTGCGTTGGTTTTTGTATTTCCTTAATTTAGTGTCAGTCATGATATTAATTGAATAGGCCTCGTATATGGAAATATAACAGATATACGTACCAATGTGAAACAAAGAATTATTCAGGTACAAATTGATAAGAATGAAACAGAAGCAAAGAGCGATATATGCGTGAAATGATATGCGTCGACTCCTAAAGCCGTGCTCGTTGTTCAAAATAAAGCAAAATTTAACTGAATGGCGGATTCTTGCGATAAGAAAATAACTTTTAAAAATTCTATAATTATAAAGGTTCTAGCGATATATACATGAAACTTGCGGGAAATTAATTTAAAATCTGAATTGAATACAGCTAAACCAGCGCGCTTTAGTTATTTTCAAAATTAACAAAGTTGAATAGCCAAATTTAGTTGCGTATTATTTTCGAGACAAAAAAACTATCCGGCTGAGAAGGACCAAAAAATGGGCTGGAGCGGGCGAAGAAATTGGCGTTAAGCGGGCTATTACGAACAAAGTGGACTGTAATTTGCGTTTGTTAATTAAGTAACGTTTTTAATGAAAAGAGAAGGGGCAAAAGCAGTGGAAATTGATGCAAACTCGTGAATGACCAAAAAGCCACTTACCTTTGTGAATTTCTTCTCTTGTCGAGTACTGGACTCACAGAAACTCGTGCGTGTCCCGGAAAAGGCTATCCTGGGTTGCTGGTGCGTTTAATGGATTTGTTAAGGCTGGTTTGACTGTATCACACACACATCTAATTTTAAGGTAGCGGTACTATACGATATCGCGGTTTTGCGTTGCTGACTACTTAAGTTGTGTTCTTCTTGACGATTCGTGGAATTCTGGTCTGTTCTTCTTATCGCAAAATAAAGATTATAAATTCCACTGCTTTTACACTATACGAGGAGCGAACACATGTCAACCCCAAAAATAATACCATATAGATGTAGACCTTGGTTTTTGGATCACAGGGGCCCTAATTCGTGCTCATTTAAAGACATTTTTGCAAAGTGTCACATGATACCTCTCTATTAACGAATTTTTCAAATAAAAATTCGCTATAAACAGTGGTTTACAGAAACTAATGTTTCTTGTCTACTAAAAATATATTATGTTTTCTTTGTACGTATGTCTATTTTAAACGTGATGCTGAATTATTTTCTAAACATTGGATTAAAGTCAAACAAAACTTCGTTAGGTCTGCACTCATTTTTCTCTCTTAAAATTAAGGGAGCTAAAAGCGTGATTCATTTTGTACGTTTTTATGAAACTACGCAACGGAAAGCTGATCTGAAACTATTATAAACGGTGGGATAGTTTAACAGAAAAAGTTTATCAATATTTTTTATTATCTTTATAGTTTTATTTTTCCATAGATTTGTATTATGTATTAAGCTATGTTAGATAAATTACATAAAAGTCTTAAGCAAATGTCAACAACAAAGTATATCCATACCTACTAGAGCTTTTTCCACTATACCTACAAATTAGGACCATGAGAAATGTTCATAGTAAAACTTGTAGAAAACTTTGACGTCTATAAATCTGAACTAATATCCATTTCCTAACCACAGGGAAAAAAAAACGTCTGTTCCCGAAACTATAAATTTTTCGCCAAAGTTACCGCAATTGCTTATTTCATGTTCGATACAAAATTGCTGCCATAAGTTTTCATTGAAACGAAACGAACATGAAGCTTGTTTGAAAACTTAATTGGACAAGTCGTGAAACGGTTTTCTTGAATAATTATTATGTATATCGAGCATGCACGGAAATTCTGCTGTTAAGTTCTTATGTAAAAAAAGTCGCATTGCCTGATGTTCTTAGTTAGTTATAACAATTCTTTTGTAAGTATTCATTATATGAAAGTTAATTTATACTGTAAATTATGCATGTTGTAAATAACTTGGTTCGTGTGTGTGTCACTATCTTATTTAATCGTATTTTAGGTGCTGTACAAATACTTACTACTCTTCTCGTTGATTTCCGCAATGCATGGCTTTGCATTAAGCAGGTTTAATGTCTATTTTTATGTTCATTGCGAGTTTTAAAGTTGGAAAATATAGGTGTCCCACGAACACGAACCACTATACTTACATAAAAGGAAAGGTAATAACATTGACACACTGAAAATATCACATCGGCGTTATTTTTATGAATCAAATTAATCGTGCATTAAATATACTAACATACTGACTACAGCATATCAGTTTTAAATTTGAGCTAAGAAAAATACAGTTATTAATACTGCATTGTTTCTGAATTTTACATTACAATTTTAGGCTTTGTAAAATACATAACATATCTAAACTCGAGTTCTTGATTAGTACACTTGGAGAACCCAAATCATCACAACACATCTTTTTAAAGACCTAACGATCGTTTCGATATTAAGGTTAGCTTCATCACAGGATGAAATTTTCTGATCGATGTGTTGTGGTGATTTGGGTTCTCCAAGTGTACTTATAAGTGCTCACCACAGGATCCAATCTTCACTTAGTGAGTTCTTGAGCTATTTAACTG
This sequence comes from Tillus elongatus, assembly GCA_964006375.1. NCBI lineage: Eukaryota > Metazoa > Arthropoda > Insecta > Coleoptera > Cleridae > Tillus > Tillus elongatus. The sequence goes on from OZ023265.1 coordinate 42,464,623, forward strand.
ATAACTGAAATAAAAGGTTGCACCCAAAAAATATTACATAACTGTAAAAAGTTATCCTTCTCAGGGTAAAGCAATGAGGAACTGATCTAACCGCAAGTGTGATTTTAGATTCTGTGCAAATTATATTATTAGTTCATATAAATAAGAAGTCTCTATCGGCTCAGGGACTTGAAAATTATAGGTTCAAGTAATATCCTATCTGTCATACGATGCGAAAACGGGAGCAGCTAATACTGCTAACCTATATGCCCCATTCATCTAAACAGCAATTCCAAATGAAAACTCTGTTTTGTTAAAGTTTTAAGTACAATTTGGAGACCCAATTCGTCATTATAGACTTTTTGGTGCTGACGATGGTTCCGCTAACAAAGTTAGCGTCATCAGAGGTTTGAATAAACTAAGCGATTAAAAACTAAAACTATTTGTATGTTAGTTGCCAAGCAGTTGCGAACAGCGTCCTCTACAAAGGTATACAGACAGACCCCCACTATTTAGTCTTAAATACCTGTAATTTAAATTACATACTTGCTTTTGTAAAACTGTGTGTCGTTATCAAATATTCCTTCTAAGAAGGACACACCGATTATTAAGATAACAGTTCGAACAATGGACTACCTAGAACCGGACCTACTTTATCCATGGAAACATTTTTGCTCAAATTTCTAACGATATATATATATATATATATATATATATATATATATATATATATATATATATATATATATATATACATACATACATATATATATATATATATATATATATATATATATATATATATATATATATATATATATATATATATATATATATATATATATATATATATACATACATATATATATATATATATATATATATATATATATATATATATATATATATATATATATATATATATATATATATATATATACATACTTTCGTCAGCATTTTACTGACGCGACTGCCTGACATTTTTGATTAACTTGAGATTTTCTTTATCTACATGATGATTTTTATTCCAAATAGGCTGAGCAATACATGATTGATCAATAATTCCATATCTCAGTTGCGCTAAATGTTCTTTAAATCTAGTCTCAATAGTTCTTTTAGTTTGCCCAACAAACATATTTAAGTTCACAATACTTCCCGACACTTTATCCTTTGGGTTACCTAGCAAATGTTTTAATCTATTTTTTGTAGAAAATGTTAGCTGTAAATTGTCTTTCTTAAAAATGCTATTAAAACATCTCGTAATTCCAGGTTCAAATGATAAGCAGACCAAGGTTTTGTCCGGTTTATGTTTTCTGAAAGTCGTAGATTCCGCTAACATTTTCTTTGTTTCATGTTTATTGACTAATATTTCAACTAAGCAGATAGAGGAATCGTTATACTTAGGTACATTTATAATATGTTCAAGTTTTCTATTGTATCTTTCTTTATTTAAGGGAAACTGTATTAATCTACGAACCAAAAACTTCAAACTAGCTGTGTTTTGAGTAACACTATGGTGTGAGTCAAAAATGTTTAGATCAATAGAGTAGGTCAGGTTCTATGTAGTTCATTGTTCGAACTGTTATCTTAATAATCAGTGTGTCCTTCTTAGAAGGAATATTTGATAACGACACACAGTATTACAAAAGCAGGTATGTAATTTTAATTACAGGAATTTAAGACAGACAGGAACCCACAGACAGACACCCACAAAGACAGACCCCCAGCAATGGGGGCCTGCCAGTGTACCTTCGTAGAAGACGCTGTTCGTAACTGCTTGGTAACTAACATCTTAATAGTAGTTCTAGTTTTATTCGCTTAGTTTATTGATCTAAAAACTGTATTGTGATGGATTGGGTTTCCAAATTGTACTTATCAGCGCTATGTTCCAATATTCACCCATTGTTAGAGTTTGCCGAATAGCGGTAGTTGCTAAAAATGCCGACTATAGTTTTTGGTCAAAAACTTTGTAGATTGTAAATTTGCAGATTGTTTATTTAATAAGTCATATATACCTTTGGCCTATCAACATTGCGACCCCAATGGGTCTTTTTTGCATGATTCTTTTTCCTAATAGTTGCCAAAAAGAGAATTTTTATGTAGTCTATTTCCTGGAGTGTCAGGGTCACCACTCCAAGGCATTTGAGCCTTTTGTAGCAAGTGTTCTGTTGTTTCTGCAACTTCAGTGCAGTATCTGCAGTTTTTACTGTGCGCTTTGCCCATCTGAATAAGGTGATACTTACTGGGGAGTGTCCTGTGAAAAGTCCTGTGATTATTCTGAAGTCGTTCCTGTTCAATCCAAGTAACTCCTCTGCTGATATGATGATGAACCGTTTTGTCTGCCTTAAGCCTGGTGTTATCCTTCAGTATGACAAAATTTGGTTATTCTTCCAAGTATCAAGTTAATTTCTTATGTGGCTTTTTGTTCGTCCACAATAGGGCTCTGGACCATAGAATAGTGTTGTTGCTGCCCTTTTTGAAAGTCTCTCTGCTTCCTTATTTTCTTCAATGCCTCGATGCCTTGGTACCTACATCAAAGTTTCTTTGTTGTTCATAGCCAGTTGCTTCAAGCATTTTTTGCAGTCACAGGTCAGTTTTGATGCAGTTTTAAAAAGTTTCAGAGTCTTTAGTACTGCCTGATTGTCTAACAGGATGTATATTTCGCTATTTCTGGATCTTCTTTGCATGCATCTTGCACAGAAAGATTTACAGCACGCATACCTGCTTGATAAATGGTCAAATTTTTCCTAGGGACTTCGCAAGTATAAAGCTGGGTCATTTTATTACCAATCTTGCTACCTTCATTTGTTTATACCAGTCTGTATACCATACAGATGAGTTGTTTGTCAGCCTTGCTCTGACTCTGTCCTATGTACGTAGAATGGAATGTGATGTCCAGTTTGGCTACCATTGGTCTGTTGGTTTGGCGACAGCCTCCAGTGGAATAATTTACAGGATTTTGAAGTGGTCAACCAAGACTCCTGGTTTGAATTTGTTCGCTTTGAATGGTCTTGAGGCACTTAGTGCTGCTTGCCTCTTCACGCATATGTGCAGTGGCAGCATTACCTCTATTACAGCTGTAAGTCATGATGCTATAGCTCCCGTTATTCCAAGACAGATCAGCCTCTGCATTTTTTGCAATTTACTTTGTATTGAGGCTTGTTCAGTTTTTGGCCACCATACTATAAATGCATATGTGACCACGGGTTTGACCACAGTTTAGTGTAGCCAGTGTACCATCCTAGGATTCAGCCCCCATGTCTTTCCTACGAGTCTATGGCATGTCCTTAGCAGCGAAACTCACACCGTCTTTGTATCAACAAGAAACAGGTGCAAGTAGATAATCGATCCAGCCAAAAATGACTTCCACCAATCAATAATAGACAAAGTCATCTCAGGTCCTGAAGTTTTTGGTTTCCATCAAACAATATTTGTAGAAATTTTACCACCATTCCTTTCCTCCCCATATATTTCCTTCAAGCTCCACGCATTAGCCGCCGGGAAAGAGCCCACTAAAACTATTCCACCTGTAAAATCAAAGTTTTTCAAGATCGTACTGTTAAGCACATATTGGAAAATTTAGACATCAAAAAGGTATTAGGACCCGATGTGATATCAGCAATAATTATTAAAATATGTGCTCCGGAACTCCAGTTTTATGTTGTCTCTTTTCAATGACAGGGCGAATATTCCAATTCGTGAGGCGAGTGGCCTCTAGAATTGAACTAGGAGGTCGCAGGTTCGAGTCCCGTAGTCAGACGGTCGGCTTTTTTCACTCGCATGTGGAAAGGCTGACTTCTGATAAGTTATGGGTGATGTCCTCTGTCTATAAGTGGATATAAGCTCCCCCAGTACAAGTCTAAGACTTGTGGGTGCGGAGTTTGTCTACTGTGGTATTATTATAAATCTCCTATAAGATGGGGGTATCCTCATACTCCTAGAAACAAGGTCAAATTGAGCATATTCCTAAAAAAAAAAAGGGAACTATCGTCCAATTTACGTTCTATCAGTTTTGTCTAAAGTTATGGAAAAAGTTACCAATATGGAGCTTACAAAGTACCTCGAAAAAATTAGACAGCCTAAGCAATCGCTTATACCACTTTCGTTAAAATCGATCTACTGGCGATGTTCTGACATACGTCACTCATATGTGGAGTTTTGCTCTCAAAAATTTGGAGAAGGTCATGGAATTACTTTTTGGATGTTTAAAGAACATTCGATCGGGTCTGGCATGCGGCACTCCTCAATAAACATCCATGATACGTATTGTCTTTAAAGCCATGCTTATATATATCTAGTTTCCCGAAGAAGAGCTCCCTGCATGTTGGTGGTGTTTCATCAGATAAAGTAAAAGTTAATGGGGGTGTTTGTTCCACATGGTTCTGTTTTGGGTCCCACACTTTTTAGTTGCATATAAAAGGCATTCTGTTAACAACTAACAATCCAATCAACAACTTCGCACTCTTCACGCTACGTTTTCTTCGACTTGCCCAATATCTACTTGTGGCTCCTTATCATCGGAAGTTGAAGCAACTAACTCCCTATATGATGACTTGTCTAAAATTCTTATCTGAGGCTGTGCAAATCTGGATATGTTTAATACCTCAAAACCACAGAATTGCATCTTTTCTAGGAAAAGTCACCTACAAAGCCCAGACGTTCAGATGATTGGAAAAATACTGCTCAAAAAATTACACTCTGTACATTAAGTACGAACTGTAAGAGGATCTCTTCTGGCATTTATGTTTTCAATATTGCAAATGTAGGAGCCAAAAAGCTTGGGTTCCTGTAGGGGGGGGGGGGGTGCGCTGGTGGTGGGTGGTGGGTGGTGGAGTCAAAAAGTTTGTTTTTATCACAGCAGCGTCTTAAGATATATACATTATATATACGTCCACAGTTCCAATATTGTTCTCATGTCTGGGGTGCTGCCACAAAGATAACCTCGTATTCATATATCACAGTCAATGTTACATCTCTAGACCACAGGAGAAAGACGATAGCTGCCTCTTCTATCGATATCATCATCGACATTGCTTCTCAGAAATTGCTGCGTCAATACCTTGGCTCATTAAGTTGACCATTAATCGGACAACCAGCTTTAGTCGAAAAGCGCACGCTTTTAGTGTCGAATTATTCAATTGTTAAACAGTGAGTTACGAATCCTCGTTCTTTCCTAGAGCTTCTTAGCTTACGAACGTCCTCCCGGCAGACGTATTTCTGAAGACATATAATCTCCAACTATTTAAAAAGTAAGTAAACAGCCACTTTGTAACACAACAACTAAGTTTATGACTTATAAGCCTGACAGACACATGGGCGTTGCTTCTTGTTCTTATAACTTTATGTCAGTGAGTTACAGTCATTTAGGTCCTGTTTACGTTTTGGAAATTTAGCATGGATACGAAGTGGTTAGAATAGATTTTTGTCTAAAACGAATGTTGATCTGGTCGGAACTTATAATGAATGTAGACAAGAATTGAAATATCAGATCAGGGAGAAGAAGAAATTAAATACCGATATATCAAAACCTGAAGTTATTAACTTTCTGGAAAAAAATTATGTCAAACTCATTTCGGCCAAAATTATTCTCCAACTATGTCACAAAATATATTGCAAGTCCTGACTTCTTTATATGCACATGATGATACAAATACAACATAAGTCACTATCTAAATATTTCATTAAAAAGGTGTAAGATTTTAAATATTATATGCTTGCATGATTTGCAGTACATTATTCTTATTTTTGTTATATGGTAGCTCTTAGTTGCCACGTACTTTTTTAAGATACAAGCGAAAAGGTTTGATTTGACATTTGTATCTGAAAAATCTCCAGTGTAGCGAAACAGTCGTTATATTATAATAATAATAGAGCGCAAACTTTGAAACCACTTATTTACTATTGTACCTTAATATTTCATTAAGAAAGTGTAAAATTTTAAATATTAAATGATTGCATGATTTGCAGTATATTTCTCTTATTTTTGTTATATGGCAGCTCTTATCTGCCATGTATTTTTTTAAAGGTTTGATTTGACATTTGTATCTGAAAAAGCTCCAGTGTAGCGAAACAGTTGTTATATTATAATAACAATACAGCGTAAAATTTGAAACCACTTATTTACTATTGTTTAAAAATATATTTACATAAAGTGCCGGCCAGGCCATTATAGTTTTATGAATCTTCAGGTTTACAGTGAAATTATTTTCTAAAGTACTTCTAGTAGGTGATGTTTGTGGGACACTTGTGGATATCATGTTCAGCACACTAGGCATTCATCATAAGCGTAATTTCTAATTTGCAGTTATTATAAGATAAGGGTTACTAAATTTAATAAACCGATTTACTCGAAAACAAACATTTACCTAATTACTGAAGACAAAGGTTATATAATTTGATAAGTCGATTAAAACACTAAGTGAGTAGCGAACGTGTCGCCACCTAGTTCGGAACCAAGTACTTGTTGTCACGCCCGCTCCAAATAATACAGAGTATTAAAAATAGAGACGGTATACAACTAACTAACAATTTAAAAAATTGTTAGCCCTGGCCTATTTCTACCCCAATATAGGGACAAAGTATGTAAGACTAGATGCATTCTCGCAACAATTAGAACCGTAGACCGGTTTCGCTCTCATTAGAGCTCTTCAGTACGGCATACCAATTGAAGCAAAAATGCACCAAAAGACTGGCTATACGATAGCCGTGTTATTTTTGGTGCATTTTTGCTTCAATTGGTATGCCGTACTGAAGAGCTCTAATGAGAGCGAAACCGGTCTACGGTTCTAATTGTTGCGAGAATGCATCTAGTCTTACATACTTTGTCCCTATATTGGGGTAGAAATAGGCCAGGGCTAACAATTTTTTAAATTGTTAGTTAGTTGTATACCGTCTCTATTTTTAATACTCTGTATTATTTGGAGCGGGCGTGACAACAAGTACTTGGTTCCGAACTAGGTGGCGACACGTTCGCTACTCACTTAGTGTTTTAAGACTGGCTATACGATAGCCGTGTTATTTTTGGTGCATTTTTGCTTCAATTGGTATGCCGTACTGAAGAGCTCTAATGAGAGCGAAACCGGTCTACGGTTCTAATTGTTGCGAGAATGCATCTAGTCTTACATAAGTCGATTAAATTAAAACAAACACTTACTTAACTATATTTGCAAACTCCAAGAATTGGGCATCTGTTTTTAGTCACCTAAAATCAAATTTTAATAATTATTAAAGACGAAGATATAATAACTTACGTATATATATACAGGATGTATATATATATATATATATATATATATATATATATATATATATATATATATATATATATATATATATATATATATATATATATATATATATACAGTGTGTAAAAGCCAAATGAAATAAATTAGTTATTTTGGTTACTGTACATTCTAAAATCCCGAAACCCGTCAAATTTAAATTATAAATTGACATTTTTCAACGTGAAAATGCGATCCCTACCTTCAACCTCCTTCGAATGACAGGTACAACCCCCAAGTTTTTAAACGGGAAAGTATAGGCTTGTGATATGTCGTTTAAAAGGTATGTTCATACTCTATTCAAAAATGTTATCGCTTTCAAGTTTATTGCAACAATTAGATATAATAAAATAACATAATGTGGTTACCGAAATTCGCTACAATACAACAAAAAACTAAAATGTAATGCAAAATGTAATAAAATGTAAAACACTAAAAAGAACTATGAATGTCAATGAAGTAGATGTTCAAAATGTTCACCGCTAACTTCTTGGCAACACCCATGTCTTAAATAAAACTGTCTTCTAACATTATTGAACATATCAGGCGTGATCGACCTAATCGCAAGTGTTATTCGTTCTTTTAAATCATTAAATCAAAAGGTTTAGTTTTGTACACAATGCTCTTCACATATCCCCATAAAAAGAAATCTAATAAGGTACGATCAGGTGATCGCGCTGGCCATTCTATCGATCTCGCCTCCCTATCCACCGATTAGGAAATATTTCATCGAGGTATTGCCGGACATTGAGTTGATAATACGGTGATGCTCCATCCTGCTGAAACCATATCGTATTCACTGGAACTTGAGGGTTTCCTGGATCAGCATATAAATTTGTCAAAGTTCAAATGACATCATTTTGAAGTAGTGCCAAATAATTACCGCCATTCAAATTACTCTCAATGAAAAAGGGACCAATGATATGGTTTTCAACAATGCATTCCCAAACAGTAACCTTCTTAGGGTATTGCGTGTGTTCCTCTCTCATCCAGTGAGGATTTGTTGTTGCCCAGTAGCGACAATTTTGCCGATTAGCATGACCGTTAAGTGAAAAAAAGCACTCATCAGAAAACATAACGTCTTCTAATTGGATAATACTGTTATCCAACATGTCCATCATTTGCTCACAGAAATAAGTTCTCCTATCATAATCGTCTTCCATCAGCTCCTGGTAGTTATCATTTTATAGGGATGCATTTTTTTCTTTTAATATGTTAATATCGATGCATGGCTAACATTAAATGTAGTGGATGCCTGTCTAGCCGACGTATGTGGGTTTTCCACAAATTCAAGCATCACATCTAATTTGATTTCATCACTCAGTGCATTGGCTGTTTTTTTTATCTGCCTTACATGACCAAACTCGCGAAACTGCTTCTCTATTTTACGAATTGTTCCTTGGGATATAAATCAGGAAATTCCTCATGAAATAGGCGAGTTACTTCATATTGTGTTCGGGTCTTATCTCCGTAACCAATCATTTGTATAACTGTTATTTTATGCATTTCCGTTAATCTAACCATTTTTCAGAATTGAAGTTAACGAAATTCAAACTAAAAGTATAATACTAACAATTTAAATGACAAAGTATAATTACAAAACATTTTGCTTAGGCGTTTTAAACAAACTAACATTGCCTCGGAAATTCTTTAATGTATTTTTAATGGATACGATGTAAAAAGCACATTACTATGGTTTTTGCGTACTTTCTTATCTTCAAGACCTAAACTGGAAATAAGTTTTGAGTATACTAATTACAATATTGTTATAAGTTTTGAGTATTTTATAGCGAATTTCGGTAACCACATGATTTTATTATATTCTATCTTAATTGTTGAAATAAACTTGAAAACCATAACATTTTTGAATAGGGAATGAACAGACCTTTCAAACGACATATCACAAGCCTATACTTTCCCTTTAAAAAATTGGGGGTTGTACCTGTCATTCGAAGGGGGTTGAAGGTAAGGATCGCATTTTCACGTTGAAAAATGTCAATTTGTAATTTAAATTTTACGTGTTTTTACGGGATTTTTTAGAAGAATGTACAGTAACCAAAATAATGAATTTATTCCATTTGGCTTTTACACACTGTATATAGAATACTGTATATTGTTATACTTTGAAATTTATGTTCGATTTAAGGTCAAGTTTGTTGAGATGTTTACCTACTTAAGTTTACTAGTTTAGGGAAAAATGTTTCTTAAAAATTGTACCGAAAATAGCAGTCAGTAAAGAATCGTTGACGCAGAGCGACGAAATTCGAGACTATTCTAAATTAAAGGGGATTTTATTTATCGATGTGTTGATTTTAAACAAAATTTTTTTGTGAACGAGCCTTGTTGAATTTTTGACGAACAAGGAAACATTTTGTTAATGAAATCTTCTGTATGTTTTTCAGGAGCAATCTCTTTCTCAAGCTACTTAAATTTTTGTTAAGCATATTCTGTGTCTTAAGGTAATAAGTAACCTTTGTTTGAATTATTTGTTTTTTTGGCCCAATGCCGAAAGTAAAATAAAAATAAATTTAAAAAACGATTCCTGCACTATAAATTTAACCCTTATTATTTAAATCTTAATGTTTACTCCATAAAACAGGAAAATTTAGAAGAAAAAGTAAGCGACTATATACCAGAATGTTATTCAGAGAGTCTGATGTTTTTAAGTCACAAAAACATTTAACATAGTATATATAATTCATTGATTGTTGTTGCCCTTACTTGGTGAACTGGTCCATACTACATACAGGCTTGGAGACTATTTCTCTGGCTATTTTTTTCTATAAATTCAATATCAAAAGCCACCCAAATTGTGTGATATTCCGTGGGGGTAGAAACGCTGACAGCGATTAAATAACTTAATATATCTATCTTTGTTTATTCTATTTAACTGTATATCGCACAGTAACACAACGTATATCATTCGCTGCTTTGGAGAAATTCTGTTACATTTTATACCAGAAAAACTTGGATTACTATTATTTAACAAAACTGAATTTTGGCTCATTGCATCTGTAGTTTAATGGAAATATGTGAGTTAAATGTCGTAGAAATAAATTGACAAGTTTCAAAGACATAATTTTTTTAAAGAAAATTTGTAATTTTCAATAAAAATAGTTGACTCTCAGAACCTGCCCACAAACTTAGCTCTCGGAAAAAAAATTCCAGTGTAACGAAATAAACTATGCGGCGAAGAAGCTTCGCAAACCATGTTGTACATGCACAAATTTAAATGAGCCTGGAAAATGGGTTTTAAAGAGTTTAATTCGAGACCGAAACTCCATACTTCTATATAAGCAAAATTCTCTTTATCAAAATTTGCTAAAAACGCCATTTACAAATTTCCTGGGTTACACCGTTTTCAAATCATCTCTGAATAAATCTTTCGAGTACGAAGTGACTTAAGTGACTGTATCTTGGAACAGATGCATTTTTTATAAAATTTAGCTACTCTTTTGATTGGACGTACTTAACTTATCTGACTAACTTACTATTAAAAATATTAAAGTTAAAACTACAAGTTCATAGCCTTTTATTTTCATAAGGCCTTAGGATATTTAATTAATTGTTGCTGCTTTTACTTCGTGAAAGCGTTCTATACCGAATAGAGATGAACGTACTGGTTTTCTGGCTTTACAAGTGAAAAAAGCAAACACTTGTGAAGTCAGAGAACTAGACTTTACATTTGTAATAACTTTAGTATATTTTCCAAGTAAGTTGTGGTACTATTCTAATTTGGAGTGAATTTCTATAACCAAAAAAGGTTAATAATTTATTTAGCTTACCCAGTTTGTTTGGGATTTAAACAAAATACTGTTAGTTGTGTATACATATTTAAAAAATTTGCTTTTGACCCGTCTTTTCACAAATACATGGTGAGTTTTTTAAAGGGGTTACCCCTAAAACGATTTATTTTTGTGTGTGAAATGTTGATAAAGTAATAGGGAGGCGGGTGGACGTCTTCAAACATATTTTTGATATTTACTCCCCCTGTCTATTTAGAGGGGCGGTGCAACTTTGGAATCGTTAATCGGGCGATGTACTTTTTTAATAAAAATTCGAATCTACGTAGAATAGTGCTGCAAATTGAAACATAGCTTCATATAGCTGTGATACACCACTCTCCTCGCAAAAAGACATTCTCATGAAATCAGTTTCGGGTCCACGACTTGACTACAAAGAAAATATTCGTATTCCTGTACCCATAAACTTCTGAAACGTTATATTACTCGAGTTTTAACGAAAAAAAAATGTAAATTTTTACCAAATCACGCCTCATTTATACCCTACCGCCTAAAGAGATCTTACCAAAAACAATTTAAAGCATTTCTTTGTCGGGTGCTAACTGGATACCAAATTTGAAGATTATATCGTTCGAAAGTTATTGCGCCTACTAACAGACAGACGTACAGGCCGACCGGCAACTAAATACAAATTCTTCCAGAATCAAGTTTTCTATATGTTTTCAGGCTTTTGCTCCGTTTTAACAAAAAAATATGTAATTTCTACCACCAATGTTACACCTCCACACATTTAACCCCTAATTTAATTTTAGCACAGAATATCAGATGTTTGATGAAATTGCAAGTTTTCAACAAAAAAAAAAAAACAACCTAAAACGTTATATTACTAGAGTTTTAACAAAAAAAATGTTAATTTTCACCAAATCATTCCCCTGTAGTGCATGAGAAATGATTCTAAATGTCCTCCTTTAACTTCCAAACACCTTCTCACTCTTTTTCTAAATGAATCGCATACATACTGCAACATTTTAGGTGTGTGACTAATGAGCACGCAACACGGATTCTTTGTTTTATATCATCTACAGTTGTAGGTGCAGTCTCTTTCACTTTGTCCTCTATAAAACCCCAAAATAAATAATTAAGGGGGGTCAAATCTGGGAACCTAGAAGGCCAGTTGACCGTACGTGCTCGACCAATCCAGAGGTTTTCAAATATTCAATTCAATGATTACGGGCCTGTATTACATAATGGGATGGAGCTTCATAACTACATTTTGACTCATTTCAGCATCTTTAGCAAGTAACCTGATACTTACATGCGGGTCAACAGCTACCGCTCCTAAAACGCCAACTGCCCTATTTTCGTCAGTTTCAGGTATCTTGTGAAATCGTGATTTAGATTTTAAACTGCCAGTAGTACGACTTCTGGTTTCCAGCCTTTGAAATACCATGTGAGATTTTGGATTATTAGAAAACCTCTCTGCTCACACTAGTACAGTTTTTCTGTTATTCTTGTCTGCATTTCCTCTAAATTAACAACATATCAACTTGTACATCAAAATTATTTTCCATGTTTAATTGAGCAATTAACTGGGAAATAATAGTCAAGACACTAACATTTTCAATTAACTCAAGTGAAAATAATGCGTTTCCATGGAAGAAAATAATAATTAACATCAATGTTCATCATAAGAGAAGAACCTCGGTGGTTCAGGGGTAAGAACGTGTGCCTCTGAACCGAAGGGTACTGGGTTCGATCCCAGGGTACTCCTTTCACTTTTTCAGTATAAACTGTAAAATTAACATTAACCGAGGTTCTGGCATTGTATTTGAGCAAGTTGAATGTCTGCACGTTCCGCCATTCGGAGGGGGCGTAAAGCCGTCGGTCCCGTGTCCATGCGATGTTGGGCACGTTAAAGATCCCTACCCTCCTTACAGAAAGGCAGGGGTTCGGCAAAATTCCCAGGATAGTGAAGTGAAACTGCTCCCTGGCGTCGGTGATTGGCCATAGTCGCGGAAATAGGCCGACGTTAAAGAAACAAAACACACACACACACAGGATAAGAGACTTGATAAATAAATTGAAATTATTTTTTTGCATTTTAACCTGATAAATCATAATTTCGTAACCGCATCATAAATTAGTTGCTCACATGCCTAGTTTTTTACGTAAATTTGAACTTAAAAAAGCATATCACGCCATTTAAAAATCTATAGTTTCGTCCGCCCCTGCGATCAAAATAGAGAGGGGGTAAATGTCAAAAATATGTTCAAATATTTCCCTCTATTGCCCTATTCCTTCACCAAAATTTCGCAACAAAAATTAAACCATTTAAACACTTTAGAAAACTCACCCTGTACATTTAGCTGAACTTACGTTTTATAACTAAATATATATAAAAAATAAAATGTGATGATTTATAGATTTGGTCCGCCACTTAGTACGTGCAAATAAATAAAAATTACAAAATGTGCCAGTGCCTGAACATGATATGCCATCACAAATTTAACACATTTCTGTGTTACAATCGGAAACGTTGTTTAGAAATACAAGAAAACAAACATTGGTATAAATATACGCAAAACATTAAACGTACTACTAGCATCCCATAAATCGAAAGTTGGCAACATTGTTAGCAAAAACCCCAATGCCGCAGAATCTAGAACATACAATTTTCTTATTTTCAATATCGAACCGCCGGTCCTTTGTCTGATGACATTGTATCAATTTGGAGATCTCCCAAAATCTCTGACAGTAGGACGCCGGACTGGCATAGGAACAGCTAGACGAAGACACATCCGGGGCTCTCCAGACACATAACTCACATAAATACATAAACACAGACAAACACACATAAGACAATTTATAGCTGCGGATTGCCGAAAGCTTTATACGCACTCTGTTTTCTTGTTGGAATATCGTTCGTTTCTTGTCGATAATTAAGTTTTTCAAATAGCACCCGTTATCATGGCAAGTGTCGCAAGACGGAACCCGAATGATTGGACACATGATATTGAGACGAGGTTGCAGAGAAACGACGGGGTCCAGTGCTGCTATTTTAGGATTAAAAGTGGTCGGTGGGAAGATATTGGAGAATGGGATGAGAGGTGCCGTCATTGAAAAAGTTAAAAAGGGGAGCATCGCCGATATCGAAGGACAACTCAGACCAGGTGAGTGAACTCGCTTCTATTATACACCAGCATGTCGTGTATATTCAACGTCTTCATGAAAGGAAATAGGACTTGACAATACATTATATAGTAGCATTTTAGGAAATTAATTTCTTGTAGAATAGAAAGTTCAAGTCACTTTCCTAGTTCGCTTTCGTTACCATTTTATATACAGTGCTTTTATAAAGTAATCAAAAAGTTTGGGACGCAGCAAGTGCATTATAGTAGTGAAGTTCCATAAGAAGTTTATTAAAGCTAATTATTTAAATTTAAATAAAGTTTGGAGATCGATTTTAGAGGTGTTAGGGATTACTTGAAAAAATTTCTATTTTCTATGGAGCTAGAAAATTATAATATACCATATGTAAGTACTGCAAGTATCTTTAAAAAATTGTGTTACAAATTTCATTAAAGTTACAAAATTTTTCCAGAAAAAAATTATTTATTTACAAAGGGAATGTACCTGCCAAATTATAAATATGGCAGTTATTTTTCCTTATTAATTGCTTGGATGGTGTTGTTTTAGTCAACCCAATCGAACTAGTTTTTGCAAACCAAACAACAAAGAAGGTTTTTTTAAAACCAATTTGTAGTTATCCCCATAGCTCATTACGTATTTTTTCTTCAATTTAGTACCCACGCTGCCTTTACATAGGTTTGACTACGGTTCGTGGTTGAAGATTCTAGCTTAATAGGGAATTGAGTTATTGGATTTGAAATATTTTTACGCAAATTCTCTATCATAACGTACTTGCTGCACCCAGACCCTTTTCCACACTTATTTACTGTTGCTGTATCCATACTTTTCGGAAATAATAAAATAAAATATTGTAGCTCTCTATGTAAGACTGCCAAGCAAGGCAACCTCCAATTCATTTTTATTTTCAACAAATGAACTGAGGTAACAATCTAAACATAAATTGAAAATCTTGGTTCGATGCTTCGTCGCAAGGGTTTTCCTTACCCTTCTGCATGCCTCAATGCATAAACAAAAACAATGTAAACAAGAAAAATTTCTTGGGAACAACCCCCAACAAAGTTACGGGACGTGCGGTGAACAGGGGTTCTGGGCGCGGTAAACAGGATTTTAAGGAGGTTTAGCTGCAGAATGGGATACAGGCAGTTTATAGAGCTCCAACTAAGCTGGTTATTCGCACTTTTCGCTCATATTTCCTTTTTACCTTCTTGCCCGCCCAGAACACCACCTGGGGCCCGTAACTTTCTTGGGGGCTGTTTGCAAGAAATTGTTCTTGTGGTTTGTGCACGCAGAAAGGGTTTTAAGCATGTTTCTGATTTTTTTCCCATAAAGTCCCCGTGTGCTAATCAGCAAATTTACCGAAAATTTCATTTTTATTTACAAAAGGAATTTACCTGCCAAATTATAAACGTGGCAGGTATTTTTTCTTACTAATCGCTTGGATGATCCGTTTTAGTCAACTCAATGAAACCACGTTCTGTAAACAAAATAACAAAAAAGGTTTTTTAATAGAATTTTGTAGTTACTGTGAAGCTCATTGTGTTATTTTTTAAATTAAGCACCCAGGCTGCTTTTATATAGGTTTTAGTATGTATCAAAACTGAAGATTCTAGTTTAATAGGAAATTGAGTTATCACTATTTGAAATATTCTCACGAAAATTCGCTACTATAACGCACTTACTGCACCTAAACTCTTTTCAATACTTACTTACTATTGCTGTACCCATACTTTTTGAAAATGAATTAAAGAAATGTAAACAAAAAATTTTAAATTAAAATTTTAATAATTTACACTGAAAATGTGTTTATATACTACATAAAAACTGTATCCAATTAATGCAGGAGTTCCTCAAGGATCAGCTTTAGCCTCTACTTTGTTTCTTCTCCACATCAATGACCTCCTCTCTAGCACATCCAACCCAGTTCAGAGTTACGCGGACCACAGCACTCTCCACTCAAATATACAATATTCTAAGCCTGTCTCTTTAGCCCAATTAGATGAGGATCGCAGACTCATGGAGGGTTCTGTCTCCGTGGATCTCCAAAAAATATTAGACTGGGAAGTAGAAATCTTGTACAATTCAACCCCACCAAATCTCAGTCTTGCTTTCTTTCTCATAAGAGATACACCAGCCCTAGACCTATCACAATGAACAACCAAGTTATTAAAAATAATGAGTCCTTTTCACCTGTTGGCATTTCTGTGGATCCAAATATCAATTGGCACCAACATGTCACATCAATTGCAGAAGCGGCTGCTAAGAAAATAGGTTTCCTCTTCCGGGCTCGCAAATACTTTTCACCAGCTAATCTCTATACCTTATATACTTCACAAATAAGGCCAAACCTGGAATACTGCTCCCACATCTGGGGTGCCGCTGCCGCTTCTACACTCGCTATCCTGGACTCCATTCAGAAGAGAGCTATACGTCTCATCGGTGACCCTACCCTCACCCAAAGGCTGCCATCCCTTGCCCACCGACGTGCCGTTGGTGACCTCTCTCTCTCTCTCTTTTATAGATATCTGCACGGGCACTGCTCAGAGGAGCTTTCTTCCATAGTTCCTCCACCTGCTGCCCCCAACAGATCTACCAGGGGAACAGAGCGAACGCACCCTTTTACTGTCCAGGTCACCAGACATAGAACATCTTGTTATGCCCGCTCTTTTATCCCGAGGACTACCAAGTTGTGGAATTCCTTGCCGGCACATGTTTTTTCTTCTCCTCCGAACCTCCAAACCTTTAAGTCCAGAGTTAACAAGTTGCCTCTTTCCCCCTTGTTGACAGCCACTGTACGATAGTATTTAGGCTGTAAGCCCTCGTGGTGTGTTGTTGACATAAACAAAAATCTGCAGAATGCTTTTGGTGTTTTTGTCCTTAGACTGAGATATTGTCCAGAATCGAATGGACTACAATTTAAGCAGTTGTGAGTTTCTTCA
Organism: Tillus elongatus; assembly: GCA_964006375.1. NCBI lineage: Eukaryota > Metazoa > Arthropoda > Insecta > Coleoptera > Cleridae > Tillus > Tillus elongatus. Next base: position 42,481,711 of record OZ023265.1, read on the forward strand.
ACTAAGTAACTGAATTTTCAAAATTTGTTGTATTCACTTTTTTAATTTTCTCCGTTATTTCAGAGTTTTTGATATACAGGTAATATATAGTTGGACGTATTTTGATTGTGATATTTAATTAGAAAGAATAGTTTTCAAGAACGAAAAATCCATCAAATCAGTTTGATCATTTTAACCTCCATGCAAATATCAAATTTACTGCAGAAGGAAAACCAACAATAGTAATAATTTTTTACTTTTAACGTTCAGAAAGTTAGAAAATAATTCATTTGAGTTTTTAATACACAGGAAATCTACTTGCAGAGACATGCGATACCATACGACACGATTCATGCCACCCATTTTACAAAAGCTTGTCAGTCTATTATTTATCCAATGATACATCATACATTTTCAATACCTATCTCTGAAACAAATTATGAGAAATAAATTTCAATTAACAAGAACATGCAATTAATGATGATTGCTCTGTTAAAATATTAGGTAAGATGGTAACAGATACATAAAAGAATACTATTATACTATTACTAAAATTTCTTGAAAAACACAGTCTAATCCACGACAGACAGTATGGATTCCGTCAGCGCAGATCAACTGCCGACCTCCTTTCCTTTGTCACCCATTCTTGGAACAAGTCTATGGAACTACACGGCGAATCCCATATTGTCGCTCTAGACATATCCAAAGCATTCGACCAGGTCTGGCACGCAGCGCTGCTTAATAAACTACCGGCCTATGGCCTACCACCAAAACTCTGTACGTGGACAGCAAATTTCCTCTCCAACCGGAGCATTTCTGTTGTCGTGGATGGCCATTACTCTAAACTATATCCAATTAATGCAGGAGTTCCTCAAGGTTCAGCTTTAGCCCCTACTTTGTTTCTTCTCCACATCAATTACCTCCTGTCTAGCACTTCCAACCCAGTTCACAGTTACGAGGATGACAGCACCCTCCACTCAAATATACAATATTCTAAGCCTGTCTCTTGAGCCCAATTAGATGAGGATCGCAGACACATGGAGGGTTCTATCTCCGTGGATCTTCAAAAAATATTAGACTGGGGAAGTAGAAATCTTGTACAATTCAACCCCACTAAATCACAGTCTTGCTTTCTTTCTCATAAGAGATACACCAGCCCTAGACCCATCACAATAAACAACCAAGTTATTCAGAGTAGAAGCGTCCTTTTCACTTGTTGGCACCTCTGTGGATCGAAATCTCAATTGACACCAACATGTCACATCAATTGCAGAAGCGGCTGCTAAGAAATTAGGTTTCTTCTTCCGGGCTCGCAAATACTTTTCACCAGCTAATCTGTATACTTTATATACTTCACAAATAAGACCAAACCTCGAATACTGCTCCCACATCTGGGGTACTGCTGCCGCTTCTACATTCGCTATCCTGGACTCCATTCAGAAGAGAGCTATACGTCTCATCGGTGACCCTACCCTCACCCAAAGGCTGCCATCTCTTGCCCACCGACGTGCCGTTGGTGACCTCTCTCTATTTTATAGATATCTGCACGGGCACTGCTCAGAGGTGCTTTTTGTCATAGTTCCTCCACCTGCTGCCCCCAACAGATCTACCAGAGGAACAGAGCGAATGCACCCTTTTACTGTCCATGTCACCAGACATAGAACATCTTGTTCTGCTCGCTCATTTGTCCCGAGGACTTCCAAGTTGTGGAATTCCTTGCCGACACATGTTTTTCCTTTTCCCCCGAACCTCCAAACCTTCAAGTCCTGAATTAACAAGTTGCCTCTTTCCTCCCTTTCCTCCTTGTCGACACCCACGGTACGATATTATTTAGGCTGTAAGCCCTCGTGGTGTGTTATTGAAATTAAAAAAAAAAAAATACAAATTAACACTCAATTTAATTTATCAGGAGCCTCTGTGGTCTAGGGGTAAGAACGTGTGCCTCTGAACCGAAGGGTACTGGGTTCCATTCGCAAGATTTCCCTTTCACTTTTTCAGTACCAACTGTAGTAAATTAACATCAACCGAGGTTCTGGAATTGTATTTGAGCAAGTTAAATGTCTCCACGTTCCGCCTTTCGGAGGGGGCGTAAAGCCGTCGGTCCCGTGCCCATGAGATGGTGCGCACGTTATAGATCCCCACCTTTCTTACAGAAAGGCAGGGGTTCGGCCAAATTTTCAGGATGGTAAGGTGAAACTTTTTTTTTAATTTCAACAACACACCACGAGGGCTTACAGCCTAAATACTATCGTACCGTGGATGTTGACAGGGAGGAAAGAGGCAACTTGTTACTCCCTGGAGTCGGTGATTGGCCATAGTCGTGAAAATAGGCCGATGTTAAAGCAAAAAAATAAATATCCAAATATTACAGACAAAAGAGACAACAAATATATTTCGATGACTTACTTTGGAAACATTTCAGAAAACATTTCAAAGATGTCACAACATCAACACATCGCATTTTCGGCACGATGTTGCCTTCGTTAAAACTTTAAAACAAGCTGACACATGATATAGGGGTGCAGTTAAAATATTTGGACCACCCCACCCCCTAATATCCAGCCCTCGAGCGTTTTATGCACATTAAAAAGATAATAATTTTTAAGGCCTAAATCCATATAATTGAAAATTTAAATTGACAGTATCTTTTTTTTAAAATTTAAAGTAGTATATGATAATAGGGAATTTTCATAAAATTGAATCCACATCTATTTCTATTTTTTCATGCCGTAATGTTATACTAACATCAAACTTATAAGTGTTTGAAAATGCTTGCTATTTTAAATTTTGTCACGTGACCACAAACGCTCCGCCTATTCTTGTGACGTCAGATGTTCCCGAAGCAAGGTTAGATGTGCACGTTTTTCCATTGAAATAAATCTGTGATATTATCAGATTAATGAAGTGGAGTCAAGAAAAACGTAAAATAAACACTATTAAACAGTTTCACATACGCACAAAACCGCTAACAACTACTGTTTATCCTATATCGTCGGCATACCATTTGACAAGCAGCCCTTTGTTTTGGAACAAGTGACGTTTCTGTTTCAAACTTGCTGCATGTATTAAGTTTCAGATGCTTATCTTCTAAAGTTAAACAATCTCTATTATACACTTTGATATAAAAAAATATTTTTTTATTGCCTACAATAAGATATGAGATGAGAAAATGTCTGCAAATAATCTATTACACATAATGAAAGTTGTAAGTAATAATAATTATACATAATTCCGAAATTATCGTTTAAACTAAAAAATATTTTCACTTTGTGGGATTCTGAGCTTTCATAGAATGTGGCTTGAAACCTCTGAAGAGCACTGATAGGCACAATTTTAAAAACGCAAGTCGTCATAAAACAAATTCAAGGCTTATGCTCACCAAAAAAGTTGGCTGTAACACTTTACATTATCTTCTGATGAATATATCTTTGTTGATGAAACGATTTTTGCGTTAAAGATGTGTTGTGGTGAACTGGATTTCTCTTAAATGTACTTATCTGTGCGCTCAAAGCTTGAATTCTTAGTATACCTATGATGGCAGTAGCCAGTGTTTTTTAACGAATCTGATTTCAGGAGACGAGGTTATAGAATGGAACGGTAGATCCCTGCAGGGTAAGAGTTATCAAGAAGTGGCGGACATAATAGCGGAGAGTAAGCAGGAAGCTAATGTTGAGCTCATCGTGTCGCGCAGTATGGGTAACAGGAGGGCTGCACAAGCGACCTGGAGGCAGTCAGTTGCACACAGAGGTACGAAAATACACCAGTCAGTGTTGGGACCACTAAAGTCGACTTACTTATTGATTAGTTTAATTTTAAAGTTCAATGAAACTATGATTTTACAAGATATACTTCTCACTGTCCATATCATATTAGGAGTTCTTTTTTTTTAGGTACAGTGTACATTTCTGAAGATAAAATCTTCAAATTGGGTAAATTATAAAAGTTTTATACAAAATGATTTAAAAGTTTTATGCAAAAGTTGTCATCAAAAAACTTATGAGTTTTCTGAAGATATTTTTAGTAGAATAGACGGTGCAGAAAAATAATAGCTATGTACATTTATCCGGGGTTTTTGTTCTTAATTTTATAGACCAATTAATAACACCACTATAGACAAACTACTAGTATTAAACTTGTAGAGATAATTTACATATATAGGCAAATGATAGCACCCATACCGTACCTACATACCGTACCGACCATCAGCGCTTCCACAATCGGGCAATCAAAAAGTTACCAAATACGAGACTCGAACCCGCGACCTCATAAAAAGAATGTCGCAAGCTACTTGTCTGAGTGGTCGGCCATTCTGGCGATTAATTACTAATTTATCGCCTGATTACGAAAAGTTGAGAAAAATGAAATATAATTTAAAAAGCAACGAAGCAAATTTTTTTTAAATTTCTTATAAACAATGTCAAAATTAATGCTACAAGGCCGGATCCTTATGTTCTTTAATTACTATAATGGAAAACTAGAAACAAGTACTAAGTGAAGATTGGAACCTGTGATGAGCATGTGACGGAATCAACGACGTTCAGAAGAGAAAAATCGGAAAAAAACTTTGTTTGCTTACCATATGAACCTAGAATCACGAGGGGTCTAGACAGTATTTTTTTAAAAGTCAACTTACAGCTAACATTTTCAACAACAAATACCTTAAAAAACTTGCTAGGTAACCCAAAAGACAAGGATAGCGCGGACAAAATGTCGGGAATTTATGAAATAAGTTGTAAAGATTGTAATCTTAAATACGTCGGACAAACAAAAAGATCGATTGGAATTAGATTCAAAGAACACACATCCCAATTACGTTACGGTACTGTAGATAAGTCTGCCGTCGCCCGACATATTTGGGATAATAATCATCACGTTGATAAAGATAATCTGAAATTAATAAAAAATGTTAGAAAACCAGGAGAGCTTAATGGGTTCGAAAGCATATATATTGCGAAATATAGTTACAACAAAAAATGTATGAACAAATCACCAGCGCCAATTACGAGTCACTTGATCGATTGCTTTGCTAAATAAAATTCCCACGTTTTCGGCACGTTTTACCGATAACATAAGTATACAGTTATTGCCGCCAAATGACTCGTTGTTAATTTATCTGTCGTTGAACTTTCTCAAAACTATTACAGATGGACACTTTTTAGATAAAGCAGTAGGGATGGCGCAAAGACCTTGTCTGGCGATAAAAATACAATACACTGTGGAATTTGCCTGCGACTAGTTTCCCATCTCAGTTCGATCTCTTTACCTAAGATCCGGTATATAAGTTGATGTTAGTTTTTTAAGTATTTATAATGTTTCATCCTCTGATGACGCTAACTTGGTTAGTGATACGATCGTCAGGTCTTTTAAAATGTGTTGTGGTGATTTGGGTTCTCCAAGTGTACTTATTAGAAACAAGTAATTGTTTTTATTTTTCAACATAAGCACCACTGACACTAATACACTTTTCGCAACGACGATGTTACATTTTTATCGATTTTAACTAAAATGTTTCCCAGACTTCTTCTAACCATTTATTTGCAGTCACTCTATTTTCTGTCGAAAATCTCTCCGTCCTAAAGTATTATTTGAGCTTTAGAAATCGCTTGTTGTCAGATCTAGAGAATAAGTTGGATGCTCTAATAGCTCGAACACAGTGCTGTTGATGGCAGACATTGCGATTACTGACATGTGGCTTGATGAAACAGTACCCATTTTCTCAGCTTTCCGCGACGGTTTTTTTATGGCTTCGACCAACCTAAATTATTAGTTAAATTAGGATCGCACTGACCATTTATTGTGGAACCTTTTCTAAAATAGTCAGCCAAAATGACACTATGCGCATGCCGGAAAGCAATGAGCATCTGGTTCGCTGCAAAGGGTGGAAACCTAAACTTTCGAGTGTGCGAAAGGCTGACATGTCTCCATTACGTACTCCGCAGCAAATGATTATGCATTTTTTAGCATTCTCTTGAGTAGCGACTGTTATGGGAGGGCCGCCGGCATGTTCATCTTCCCAAAAATTCCCACAACCATAAGAAACAGCAGTTTTTACTAGTGCTTCCACCGACAATCATGCTTATTCACGTTGTACAGATCATTTATTGGGAAGCCTTTTCTCAAATGATCTGGCAAAATGACATCATGCGCATCCCGGAAATCGATGTGCATCTGGTTCCCTGCAAAGTATTTAAACCTAAACTTTCGAGTTTGAGAGCTACTGTGTCACCATTTCATACTTTTCAGCAAATCGTCATGCATTTATACCACTCTCTTTAGTAGCGACTGTTATGCGAGTGCCTCTGGCATGTTTACCTTCGTAACAAGTCCTACAACCTTAATGGTGGTGGTGGTAAAAAATGTTGGTATGGCCTTGACAGAATTGTCATTAGCTACACCTACAACCGTAAGTGACAGTAGTTTTTACTAGCGCTTCCATAGAATTGGTTGTTTCGATATCGATAATCGTGCTTATTCACGTTTCCACTTAAGACAAACATACACTCACCACCAAAGCAAATATTTGTTAGCCGATTTGTGTAAGATAAATAAATTCGACGTAATTGCGCAAAACTCTAGTCTTCGGTCAAAATCATCTTCACGAGGCAGTTAATTTATATCCGTTAATATCAGATATGATAGATTAAGAATGATGTGCTTATCACTCCAAGGCAAGCAATCCATATCGCTTTATTATATGAAACAATATATTCCAATCCACACTGTCGAATGCTTTTTCCCGGTCAATTAAAGCAATGAACATATCTCTAATTTTCTCAAGCCTCCTTTCTTTTATTTTCTTAACTGCTAGCGCTGCTTCTCTAGTTTCTCGGCCAGGTCCAAAGCCCTGATCTTGCTCCAAACATCTCTCAATTTTGCTTCTTATTCTAGTTTTTACTATGATTAGTAGAATCTTCGTCACATGACTCTCTACACTTATTGTCCCGTGCAGGCTGCAGATTTGCGCGTTTACCTTTTAGGAATTGTTAAAGGTTTAGAAAAAGTAGCTAAGATTTTACAATTGTAAACAGCAACCCTGAAAAGTAAATCAAATTACATCTGTATTTATGTTTTATTGGTTTTCCATGTCAAGACAGCTAAATTAGTAAACTGTTACATATTGTAGTTTTTTTTTGGGGGGTTGGTGAAATCCTTTATGCACTGACAATGAGGATCCTCATCCTTTCTGTCAGAATCTTCCTTTCCGACATACCGACCAAAAACACCCGTCCCTGCTTCCTATAGTAGACTGTCTCGGAACTACTTTGCTAGTAATATTTCAGGACAGTCTCTTATTTGCCTGTCGGCCTCTTCTCTTTTATTCTCCTTTCCAGTCTCGATTAGCCTCCTTTGCTTTCAGAACGGTGATGACGGAAGTGAAAACCCCTACTTCGCCAATCAAGTCACTTCGGAGGTGTTCCCATCGAGAGCACACAAAGAAGATGGGGTGGCCGTTGTCTTCTTCGGTTTGGCAATACCTACACTAGGAATTGTTTGACTTTTCGATCTTTACTAGGAACGATCGGAAGTACCCGTGTCCCGTAAGAAGTTGCATCAAGTAGTAGCCTACCTGACCGTGATTCCTCTCCACCCAGTCCATTAAATCGCCTATTAATCATGCCGCCCATCGCCCTCGGATCTTGGTGTCCCATCTAGCCTGCCATTTCCGTGAGGTTTCTTCCCGTTCCTCTTTCTTCACGGCCTGCATCGTATTCTCCTTTCCCCGCAGGTAGATCCTTCGGCGTTCCTTGGCCAGCAGGTCTATCGGAACCACTCCTGCAGCAAGTTGCACCGCAGCGCCCGAGACTGTTCTGTAGGCACTATTTATTCCGAGAGCTCTCTTTCTTTGAACCGCTTCCATCCTCGATCGGCACTTCTGGAACTTCAGCTCCATGGCCCAGACCTCTGCTCCGTACAGCATGATAGCATCAGGCGTTTTATCAGTAGTTTTTGCTTGGAAGAGGAGGGACCCCTCAACGTTGGCCATAAGTTTGCTCAACTTTCCTACGACGGCCACTGTTTTGTCCATCGCTTTGCAAATGTGCGCCCAGAAATTAAGCCTTCCATCGAGCACCACTGCCAGGTATTTTATTGCTTTGGACGTTTCGATGATATTACTGCAGTAGTACAAGTAGATTTTTTTAAAACTAAAACTACGTTTTTGCTAGAAAACTCGTCCGCGATTTTTAGTGAATTTTTATTTTAAAAAAAATTCACTAATAGAGATGTATCGATGGTGAGACTTTGCAAAAATTTTTTCAAATAAGCGCGAACTAGGACCCCTAGAACCCATACCCGAGGTCAGTTTCAGTTTTTTTATGTTTATATATATATATATATATATATATACATATATATATATATATATATATATATATATATATATATATATATATATATATATATATATATATATATATATATATATATATATATATATATATATATATGTGTGTGTGTATGTATGTATGTATGTATATGTATCCATCCGATAACTCAAAAAATAATTAACCGATTTCGATGGAACTCGGCAGGTGCCTTTTTAGCCAGGAAAATCGGATAGGGTTTTCCGGGAAAATTTTGAGTTTTCTTTCGAAAAAAAAATTTTCTCCGAAAATTTCAAAACTGTTTTAATGAAATTATGTTGCCCTGTGAGAGGCCTTACTACGTACCAAAATTCAATTTATAGTTTATAGAAAATTGAGTTATTTAAATTTTGAATTTTCTTTCGAAAAAAAATATTTTCTCCGAAAATTACAAAGTCATTTTAATGAAATTTGGTGGATATCTTGCCTTAGAAAAGACCTTACTACATACCAAAATTAAACTTTCTAGGTTTATAAAAAAATAAGTTATTCAAATTTGAAGCATTTAATAAAAATTCACTACCATAACGTATTTGCTGCGTCCCGAACTTTTTAAAAAATTTATGGAAAAACTTTAAAGTTTTCGCAGGTGCCGCAGCTTTTCAAAATTAGTTTCTGCGCTCTCGTTAAAATTATTATACTCGTCACATCAATTAACACTTCTTTTCTAACGTTTTATATAAATTTATGGATTACAAACTTATAATTTCTTCGGTTTGGTTAAAACTTAACTGAAGTAAAATAATTCACTCAATACAGATAGTGAATTTGTTTTTCAGCATTCGTAATGAATTTCTGTGCTAAAAATATCTTTTCACACATGAGCTACTTTCACTAATATATGATATGGACAATGTCTATAAATTTAACTGATAAAAAAATAATATTATAACTGTCAATAGCTACATCGAAGCCACATGAACTTTACCATAGGGTTCACTCTATGTAAGAACACCCAACACTGATGTTACATTATTTGTCTATGTAGAGCTTTAGTTTTATGTGTGTTTTTTATATGTAATAAGCACATAGATACACACTGTAAACCATATTTGACACTACTGCACTCTTTCCCCCACAAAAGTAACACCTTACACTAAGAGAAACTTATGTTTAACCCAAATTCACTATTTTTCTTCTCATTGTTTGTTTATATACGTGTGAATGTTTTTGTATGTTTTTTATCTTTCTTCTTTAACTAGTTAGTGGTAGTAATGTCTGTAATGGGAGCAACAACTGTGTTGATACTCATTTCGCAAAGGTGTTTAAATATGGTTTAGGTAAATTTCATTAAAACTGACTGGGATAATAGAACAAATCATTTATAAAAACTGTGTACAATATTAAATTGGTGTTTTGATTTTAATTTATAAAACACAAAAGTATTTGATTAAAAAAATGGTAACTATACATCATTCTTAATAGTTTAATGTAGTACCTTATTAGGAAAATTCAATATCATCATCTTTTCACATGCAGGTGACTTTTATTACAGAAATTTCATGAAATATTATTACATGAACACCCAATGCCACTGTCCAACAAACCTTTTGCCTCCATGTTTTTAAATTACTCAATATTGATTTCCATATTACCTGCTCTCCTTTGTATCCGAAAACAATCTTTCTTATTGAGAACAAAGAAGGCAACAGGAAACAATCGCGCTGCACACCTACTTCATAAATCAACAAACATGATAGACAAAGCCCAAGGAAATTTTTTACTGGTCATGATTGGGAACTCAAGACTCTAGATAATAATTGTCAAGTCATACGTCATATCTTAATAGAACAAGATCCCGATTCAACACCCAAAACTGCGGACTAATTGGAAAACATGAAAGAAGTAACAATAAAACAACCAGACCATTCATAGAATAGTAAACAACCAAGACCAACTCAGCAAACGGCCACCTGCAGAGATCACCTTCAAACCAGCTAACTCGTGTGGAAACCGCCTTGCAGATCCACGCCCCACGAGAGACTATAAATTGAAGTATCCAGACCAGGGACGAGCATTTCTACATAACATTCCTACACTATTACTACTACAACTACTACTACTTGAACCTTCAGTTAGACATGTCATTTTCCTATTTTTATTTATATCAGTAGGAAACTATTTTGTGTATTTCTATTGAGTAAATAAATTGTTTTAAAAAGTCAACAGTGTTAACAAGAGAGTGAGCTCGCGGTAGGGAAAAAAGTGGCTAGGTTTCTCCGACTCTGTTCTCAACGTTAGGTGAAGAAATTATTAGAAAATCTGTAAATAAAGATATCACAAATTCATTTAATATAGGAACCAGATATGTTAGAAGCTTGCTAAGGCCAGAAAAACTTGAAGTAACAAAGGACATAATGGAAAAAATGAATATAGATATCTGTGTCATTTTGGAAGTAAGGTGACCGATAAATGGAGACTTCAAGAATGATAATGTAAGAATGATTTATTCTGGAGGAGAAGACGCGGGAAGAAATAGAGTAGCAATTTTATTACAGGACAAATCGGCCAATATAATGAGAAAAATATATACCATGTAAACTATAGAATACTTATTGTGACAACTGAAGTAAAACCCCAGAATATCGGGATGGCCCAAGGGTACCTTCAGAATCACAAAGATTTGTATTTTAATATAAAGCAGGGTGTAAGAAAGTGAGGAACCAGGATACAGATAATTTTAATGAGGGAATTAATGCGGTAGTATAAGAATAAATAGAAAGTGCTGTAGCTGGCAAATTTTGATTAGAAGCAATGAGTGGAAGAGGGGAGAAGGTAATGGATTTATATAAGAAAAATGGTCTAATGATAACGAACACCATGCTTATAGTACCCAAAAGAAGACTACATGAGAAGTACCACGGGATACAAAAAATCTATAAATAGATTTTAGCATTACTAATAAGTGTCACAAAAATTAAAAACAACAGCCACTTTGAAATTTTAATAGCAATTTTTTTAAATTTTAGAGTAGAAATGTAAAATGTTATACGAATTTAAAATATTAACTAAACGGGAAAGTTTTTAAAATCAGTCGTCTTGCTAGATCTGAAAAAAATATAAAATCGCCCCATGGAAATTTGGCAGTCACATTTTGAGAATTTTTTTTTTCTAAACAAAATATTGTTGCTGCTGAAAGCTTCTTATCTGATAATATATTTATAATGGCATATTATTAAAAAAAACATGACGCAAAAAGATTATCATTTTAATTTAATCCCTGTACAAGGTCTGATAAAAGCTAATAGATGTGGGTATTTTCAACAAGTTTTAGGGACAAGAGAGTCTAAAGGTGCAATCTAACCAATCTAGCGATTTTAATAATATAAATTATCCCTCAACTTTTGTATTATCTCATTTACGTGTTGAAAAAAACAATACACACCTTATTTTTAGCAGCCACTTTGGAGGAGTAAATGAAAAAAGTTTTCAAAAAATATGTTATGGTACTATGTAATCGAATGATTACATAGATAAGAAGAATGTCTACATATTTCACAGGATCACAGTTTAAATTCTAAATAGCAAAATTTAAAGCTCCGCACGACTATAAATAAACAAAACGATTAAAGATACTGAACAAAATATTTGTTTATTGTGAATCCAACGAGAAACTAGGATGAACAAACATATGCAAGCAGGTGTAGAAAAAAGCAGCTGCTTAATTTTCTTTCCAAACCACTTAGAAGGCGTTGATTTACTTTGAGCCGATATAGCCCGTAGTTCAAAATAAGATCAGATTACTGGAAAATTGAAAAACAAATAAATAAAAATTGCAATTTTTATTAACAATTTTGCCTTACCAATTTAACATTGTACCATGTTTGGATATAAGAAAATTCATTTGTGATATAATTATAGGTTAAATTAACCGTCGCTACACTGTTCGCGTAATTCGTCTTTAACTTGTTTTTTAATCCTAATAGGCCAGACGACCGGTGGCCAGTGGCCTGGGGCGGACGTAGAGGGATACGAGAGGCCTCACGTTCTTGTGACGTCGCCCGGAAGCCCTGAGAGGCCCCGACCGCCACCTCACTTGCAACCCAGCAGCGTAGGTGGTAGGATACAGATCAGACTGGCGTTCGAACCAACTACCTTACAACTGATGGTGACCATCGTATGTGCAGCTGGGCTGACACCTAGGTCACCGCAGCAACCTAGGAATCCATATTGTAAATTGTTTCTGTTACCCGATAGGTCCGAAAAATCGAAACGAAGGACCAGGACACTTGCAGGTATGTATTGGTTTTGAAGTTACGTACATTAATTTTAGTAACAGCTGTATTTTTATTCTTTAGTGCCTACACGAATTAAAAAAAAGTCATCATCAGAGTCTAAACGCAATGTCGTCCTCTCGTTGCAACCATGATTAGCTGTCTTCACTTCCTTGTAGCTTCCGCAACTCACAAATTTTACCACGTTTTTCCTTTTGTCTATCTCTTTCCTTTTGAAGAATGTGTCCTTCAAATAGGGTAAAAAAGTTATTATGACTCGTAATATGCCCAATAAGTTTTGCCTTCCTCCTCTCAATTTTCTTGAGTAAGTTTTTCCTCTCAATTATGCTAGCACATTTTGTATGTTATTCTATCGGTGTGCCATACCTTTGGCATTTCTCCACGTCCACATTTTTCTATTGTTCACACATTTTCTATTTTTCGTGTCCTGTTTAGCTTAAATCTAGCTTTCCGCCCTATACATTATAACACGCCATACGTATGACTTGACGTATGACCTCCTCCTTAGGTCCAAATGAAAACATTTATTAGCATGAAGAGTATTATGTGCATTGAATGATATGTTTGACATAATGTTCTTCTTTATCAGTTCTTTGCTACATACTAATACTACTTCCAAGGAACATACAAATTTCTACTTGTTCAAGATGTTGGCCATTTAGCTTTAGATCCATTTTCACAGTTCTATCCTTATTTAGACGTGACTGTCCTAAATAGGTTTGCTACTGGGAGCGACCACAGGCTTGTTCGAGCAAAAGTAGCTATTGACATTGGCAAATAACGACAAAAAATGATCCAAAAGAGCAATAAATCAAATTTACTAATAAATCCAGCAGATGTAAAAAGCTTTGAACAATGGATCACCACTAAATTAACCAAGGCTAAAATAAAACACACCATTGGTAACGACATCAACAAACTTAATAATATCATCGCAACCACAATAATTGAAGCCCAAAGTCGGCACTGCTCAACAAATTAAAGGGAAGAAAAACTAAGCAGGGACACCAAACTGCACATAGAAAAACGAAGGAATATGAGGTCAAAAAGCTATACGTCTGAAGAAGAATTAAGAGAAATAAATAAACAAATTTCAAAAGGCATCTGACGCGACGTAAGAGCTTTTAGACACAACCAAATCAAAGACACCATAGAGAACAACAAGGTTATGAAAGTTCTACGTAGAAAGCTTGACAATAGAAAGAGACATAATAAAACTTAAAAATGCACAAGGGTACACATCAACGAACAGGTAAGATATTCTAAATATAGTGGAAGAGTTTTATGGAATGCTATATAAAAGCCAAAGTGATATAAGTCTACATCCAGAATCTGACATACTAACCCGTAAAAAAGGTGTGGTTAACCAAGGCTCGGAAAAACTTATGGAAATATCACTAGATGAGATTAAACTAGCCCTGAAAAAATGAAAAATCAAAAATCGCCCGGAAAAAACTGTGTGGTTTCGGATGCGATAAAGATTGGTGGTCCTTGCTTGCTCCAAAAAATCAAATCTCTTTTCAACCTTTGTCTCTTCAATAGTACGATACCAGAAAAAAAGCACAACACCATCGTAATACTGGTTCACAAGAAAGAAGACATCTCGAACCTAGAAAATTGCAGGCTGATAAGTCTACTTAGCCACCTCTACAAACTATTTACTAGAATAATTACCACACGACTTGAAAAGAAGTTGGACTTTGTCCAGCCAGTGGAACAAGCCGGTTTTTGAAGTGGGTTTGGAACCAATGATCATCTCCAAAGCATCAAAACAGTAATTGAAAAGACCATCGAATATGGCAGACCTCTTGTCCTTGATTTTGTGGACTTCCATAGGGCTTTCGACACTGTGGAGCTGGACGCAGTGTTGCAGTCCCTAGAAGCATGCCGTATTGACTATCGCTAAACCAAACTGATTTACAATATATATAAAAATGCTACTCTTGTGAAAAAACTACATGAATACATGAATCCTATAAAAATTGAGAGAGGAGTATGTCAGGGAGATACGATGTCTCCAAAACTGTTTATCACCGTCCTGGAATATGTGTTCAAGAAGCTAGATTAGGACCAGAAAGGTCTAAGAATAGACGGCCAAAGTCTGTCAAACTTACGGTTTGCAGACGACATTGTCTTACTGGCTGACAACTTGGAAGATATTAGAGTGATGCTACAGGAACTCCAGGAGGTCTGTGCAACAGTAGGTCTAAAAATGAACACCGGAAAAACAAAATTTATGACAAACCTCGTGCCTAGTAACAATCTAATTATTGAAAACTCTGAGGTGGAATGGGTAGATAAATACACAGATTTGGGCCACGAGATAAGCATATCCAAAACCAACCAAACATGCGAGATAAACAGAAGAGTTATACTCTCCTGTGCGGCTTACGGCAAACTTGGAGACGTTTTCAGAGGCGACCTTCCAATATGCTTAAAAAGAAAAGTTTTGAACCAATGTGTTCTACGGCGCCGAAACACTAACCCTTACCAACGCTCCTGCTAAGAACTAAAAGTAGCACAGCGCAAAATGGAAGGGTCGATGCTTGGCGTTTCGTTACGTGACCACATTAGAAATGAAGAATTACGGAGAAAAACAGGAGTGACTGATGTGGTCGTACATGTGGCAAAGCTCAAATGGAAGTAGACGGGACATGTGGCTCGCATGCAAGATGACAAGTGGACAAAACGATTACTTGAATGGAGACCCAGATCCGATAAAAGGGGCAGAGGAAGACAACCAACTCGCTGGACAGAGGACATTACAAAAATTACAAAAAACTGGATTCGTAGCGCTCAAGACAGAAAAGAATGGACTCAACTAGGGGAGTCCTATGTCCAGCAGTGGACGCAGAGGGCTGATTGATGATGATGACCCTTATTTAGCTTTATTACTTTTGTTTTCGTAACGTCGATAGTTAGTTTAATTCCCCTTAAGACACTATCTAGCACACTAAGGATCCTTTGTAATACTTTCTTCGTTTCTCCTAATAGCGCTATGTCATCTCCGTATCTTATGCCGTTGTCCATTCATTTTGACACCTGCTGTCTTTTCCTTCATCCTATTTATTATATCTTATAGGGTGTAAAAAAAGTGTGGAATATTGCCAATATTTAGAAAACTACTAAACTTTTTTTTGACACTTGGTATATTAATGTACTTAAATTTAATACACTTTTGACAAGTAAAAAAGTATGTTACTATTACAGCGTGGCTCAGAAATAATACCAACTTTGTTATTTTAAATGGAACATCCTCTTTATTTTTGCGTATTCTGAATTTCAGGTCTAATTGTATTTAAAGTTTATTCCCTATCATTTTTTCTCAACTTTGTGAATTTAAATAAAATATTTTGCAGATTCTAATAAGCATTTAAGAGATAAATTCAATGATGCAAGTTTTAAGTTGTTTATTCGTCTACATAAACGGAATTATCGTAGTCATATTACAATTTCAAAGTGTGTACACAATATCACATAACCAAAAAAACAAACTAACGATAATAAAAAAGTAAAATTTGGGTAAGTTACTTTATGAGATGTTCAGAATTTCGACTAGTAGTTGCTAAACAATAGCTAAGTTTGTGTCTAAATTCCCGCAAGACCTTATCAAAAGTATTCCAATGAATTTCATGAAGATCATTCCCAATTCTAATCTTCAAAGGTTCAATATCCTCCGGTCTATGTTTGTAAACTTAACTCTTTAGATCACCCCACAGATAAAAGTCCAGAGGTGTTAGGTGTGGGGATCTTGCGGAACACTTAATTGCACCTCCCTTCCTATCCATCGATTTGGAAATTTCTGGTTCAAAAATTGACGAACTTGTAAACCAAAATGTGGTCCTGCACTGTCCTGGTAAAATCAAATGTCTCTTCGGTTTGGGCACAGGATTTATAATTGTGGCGTAATCTGGCAACTGCAAATAAAGGTATGGCGTAAGGTTGTCGTTAATGAAAAAGGTCCAATGATATTATGGCCTGACACCTATCCAAGCGTTGACGTTTTGTGCTCTTTGCGTGTGTGCTTCAGCCACCCACCGCCGATTGTTTGTTGACCAATATCTGCAATTGTGCCTATTGACGGTGCCACCAAGCATACATGTAGCCTGATCGGAAAAGAGAATATTATTTACAAAATTGGGATCAACCTTGCACCTCTCCATCATAATTTCACAAAACTCTGTTCTTCTATCAAAATCACTATCTGTATGTTTTTGAACTAGATGTATCTTGAAGGGACGTATGTTCCTGCTTTTGAATACGTTTTTAACTGACATGTGAGACATATTGTGTTGTTGGCCCATCTGTCGAAGCGATTGATTGGGATAGTCCTGTAAATCAACTAAAACATTTATAGCCACATCACCACTAGTAGTGCTTTTCGGTCTGCCTGTTTTTAGTCTGTGTTAAACTTTCTGTTTCTTTGACTTTCTTTAGAAGTTTGCTTACACAAAATTGGGTAATCGCAGGCCGATTAGGGTAAACTTGATTGCATAAATCAACAATTTCCGTTTGTTTTCTCTTGCAGTCACCATATCCAACCATGATTAACACTTCTTTTTTTTTCAGTTACAGCTACCAGGTTAATTTCTGTTAACTGAGGCGTACGCTTATCTGAGTGCTTAAAAACATTTGACAGAAACTGTCAAATTTATCATTGCAGATAAGGCATCTAGCAATATAACAAATGAGACAACTTATCTTCATAGCTTCAGTGTATTCATGTGACTGAATTCAGTTTGAGTACATGAATGTCTAATTCTGACAAATAAACAACTTAAAACTTACGTCATTCAATTTATCTCTTAAATGCTTATTGGAATCTGCAAAATATACAGGTGTTCCCTTAAAAATAACAAAGTTCGTACTATTTCTCAGCCACCCTGTATAGTTACACATACTTTTCTACTTGTCAAAAGTGGACTGAACTTAAATACATCAATATACCAAGTGTCAAAAAATATGTTGCGTAGTTTTTGAAATATTAACAATTTCGTTTTGAACAACCATTACTGTAGTAGTGAATGAAGATGAAAAAAAAACTGCAAATACAATTTGACCTTAAATTATATGTAAATTTAGAAAGAGCGAAAACATACACAGTGTTCTATTTGAAGTAAAAATGTTGGTATTATTTCTGAGCTACCCTATATAGTTACACATGCTTTTTTACTTGTCAACAGAGTACTAAATTTAAGTACATCAATATACCAAGTGTCAAAAAATATGTTTTGTAGTTTTCGAAACATTGGCAATATTACACACTTTTTTACACCCCGTATAAACAAACTGAACTAATATGGCGATAATGTGCATCCTTGCAGTATACTTTTTTTAGCTTCAGTTCCATATCCGTCAATATTGGGGTGCTTTGATTGTTGTATAGATTGAGAACAATGTACTTAATCCTCCAACCAATTTACTTTTGACTTCCATATCGTCACAACGTGTGGAAGTATCGCGAGGCGCCAAAAATTTCAATTTTTTTTTTGGTTAAACGTCGTAAAAAGTATCAAAACGTAATATATAAAACATGATTTGGCAAGGAAATTATTTTTGGTCTGTCGGTCTGTTCGTCTGTCGGTCTGTATGTCTGTCTGTTTGTAGCCACGATAACTTTAGAACGAATTGAGATATCGTCTTCAAATCTGGTATACAGTTAGTACTGGACAAACGAACGGATCGGATTGTTTTTGGGTAAAATTGCTTTAGCGGGTAGGGGATGAACGGGGGTGATTTGGTCAAAATTGATATTTTTTTGTTAAAACTCAAGTAATATAACGTTTTAGGGTTTATTTATTAGAAAAGTTTTAATTTCATCAAAATTCTGGTATTCGGTGCTGAAATTAAATTAGGTGTTGAATCTGTGGGAGTGGAATATTGTTGACAAAAATTTTGATTTTTTTTTTTGCTAAAACGGCATCAAAAATCTCAAAACGTATAGAAAACTTGATTCTGGTACGAAATTTTTTGTGTCTGTCTGTCTGTCGGTATGTCGGCATGTACGTCTGTCTGTTAATAGGCGCAATAACTTTCGAACGAATTGAGATATCATCTTCAAATTTGGTATCTAGTTAGCACCCGACAAAAGAACAATAATAATAATAACAGTCTATTGGACAAGAATTACAATAAAACAAATTACAAATAATGCACAGTCAATAAAAAACGCTTCGAATTGTTGGGTAAGATCGTTTCAGGGGGAAGGGGATAAATAAGGGGTGATTTGGTGAAAATTGATATATTTTCGATAAAACTTGAATAACATAACGTTTCAAAAGTATATGGGTACAGGAAAACAAATATTTCTTTTTTGTGGTCAAGCCATTGGCACTATATTCATTCCATGAGAATGTCTTTCTGAAGATAATAAATTATCACAGCTATGTGGAAGTTATGATTCAATTTGCAGCACTATTTTTGATTACATGAAACAATATTTTTCAATTAGCATTATCCAATTTTTAGATCTACAAAGGAAATTAACATATGTATTTCCCCAAGACTCCTTTCTTCCACTATTTCAAACGCTAATATTGTTTCTCTAGATCTCCGTCCAGGTCTAAATTCAAACCTTATCCAAACAACTCTTAATTTTAGTTCTTACTCTATATTTTATTACGATGTGTCCATTGTCTGTAATTTCAGCAAAATTTTTGAATTTTGATCATATAAGATGATATGTCACGTAGAAGATATATAATATTTCATATCTAATAGTTAGCACGGATCTGTATGCGGAAGATGGACAGCGAGCAATATATTTGTTATAATTCAGTGCATTTCTGACCGCGTGAATGAGTGCTCGCAGGTTGATGTCGTCTACACGGATTTTTCATAAATCTTAGACCATGTTGATCACAGACGACTCTTGTATAAACTGAGTGGCGTCAATATTTCACTGAAATAGATTACCTTGATACAATCTTACCTGTAACCTCTCCGTTAAAAATTTTTTGTATACAGATGACCTATAACTGTTTCACAAAATGTCATCTTGGGAAGACTGCTGTCATTTGCAAAAGAACTTAGACATTTAGGCTAATTGGTGTGGATGTAATCGTCTGGGCATTAATCTGTCCAAATGCTCCATACTATTATATCACCGTATTAAGATACCCGTGATATGTCCCTATATTATTGGCGGAGAAGTCTTAAAAGCATCAACCTTTAAATCCAGTTCGCCATGGAAGTGGAAAATAATTGTTCTTTGCGTTTCTTACATGTGCGCATCACCAAAAACCCAATCCGTGGATTTTCGTACACTGTGTACCAACCAACCAACTAATTGCTACCCTAGGACACAATTTCATCATCACCCATCGCAACTAAATTCCGTGGCTTGAACACTAGTAAGACGATCTCTTAAACTAACGGACGATAACAATAAACAGATACAACTTGACCATTTAAAAAAGACATTACTAGAAAACGGATATGACAACAATCAGATACTACAAAACATTAGATGCGCCCAAAAACCAGCGACTATACTACAGCAAAGCCGATAGAGTTCTCGCAACGGCACACAGCCTTCTTAACACACACTAAAAGTATCACCGATAAAATCAGCCGGGTTTTTTGATCCCACAATATCATAATCATCTTCACGAGAGAGCAAAAATTGTCGTCTAACAAAAACTCGCAAGGTTACAATTTCAAATGAATTCCATGGAGTTTACAAAATTATTTATACCGGCTGTTCCCAACCTTATATAGGACAAGCGAATAGTATTATTCACAGAAGAATTTATGAACATATCCTCGCAGTTATAAAATCTGACCACTCATTAGCACTGGCCATGCATCATATTCATACGGGACACAACATAGTTTTCGACAATGCCAGAACAATTGCCTCAGTCTACAACTTCAAAACCATAATTATTCGCAAAGCGCTCGAGATTGAAAAACGTCTCGATCGTTTGAACAAGCCATATGATGGTACTCGGTTTCCGATTACCTGGAGACCTATTATATCCTAATTATAAACACACAAAATGACCAAGAAATCAATAGTAGACAATTTAACTGTTATTTTACCTGACAACGCTAAGCAAGATTACTAAAGTCCCTATCTTAATAAACATTCAAAACCCGACTAATAACATTGATAACGAGCAAGGTAGAAGCCACGCTATGAATAGTACAAGACTTACACCGAAGGATCAGATCTATACTGATACATTGGAAACGATCAGTGAGATTTGGGGAGTTGGCAGTTTGAAGCCCCGTGATCAAACTACGACAACCCAGATTAAGGTCTTAGAGTTCACTTCCATTCATATTTCCTTAACCACTTGAAAATGGCTCTAACACAAGAGCCGAAACCTCAAGTTTAAAAAAATTCTAGACGCGGTTCCAACTGAGCACCAAGTATTTCTCAGACTGATGACCGCGGAAACTTTTCTAAAAATTTCAACAGGCCTTAAATATGGTTTCTAGGATCTTTAAGTCATGCTATTTTGAAGAAATTTTGCAGACTTATCATCGAGTCCTACCAGTAATGAATTTTCTTAATGAACATTTACTAAAAATAAAATTGTATTTTTCGATATATGACCTTGTGTGTGTTTTTTTTTGTTTCTTTAACGTCGGTCTATTTACCAGACTATGGCTAATCACCGACGCCAGGAAGCAGTTTCACCTCACTATCCTGGAAATTTTGCCAAACCTCTGCTTTTCTGTAAGGAGGGTAGGGATCTTTAACGTGCCCAACATCGCATGGATACGGGACCGACTGATTAACGCCCCCTCCGAAGGGCGGAACATTCAAACATTCAACTTACTCAAATACAATGCCACTACCTTGGTTGATGTTAATTTTTACAGTGTGTACTGAAAAAGTGAAGGGGGAACTCTGGGAATCGAACCCAGTACCGTTCAGTTCAGAGACATACGTTCTTACCACTAAACCACCGAGGCTCTTATATCATCTTTACTTAACAGTTACACACTTAGTCCAACACTTCACCAATAACGCGATACCTGCCACATTATTTTTTCGTCAACTCCTCAAAAAAGTCGAAAATGGCTTTCCCTTAATTCTTCACCTGATGAAAATATATGTCCTCGCAAGTATTTATTTAATTTAGGAAAGAACTACTAGTCAGGTTTAGCTAAGCCAGGACTGTAACGAAGGTGCCGTAATTCAACAAACCCACAGTTGTTGTTGTTTTTTTTTGGAGTTACGAATTGCTGTGCAGCATTACAGTTTTTGGGAAAAATTATAAGGCTTGTCTCGAGGAAAGCAACATTTAAACTTGTTATTGTTTTTTGTAGGCCATAATCAAATAGTGCCGTGATTATTTCAAAAAACTTCTCGCTTCCCCCCAGATGCTTGAGGATTTCCTTTTTGGGTAGTTACGATCCCCTGTGCAACCATTCTATTGACTCTTGTTCTGTTCGATGACCCCAGTAAAACACATACGTTTCATTGCTTAATTGTGATAAAAGGTCTTGGACACGAGTTCTGGTCGTAAAGTGTTTCCCTAAATTGCTTGCCGCCACAAATTTTGTTCAGAAGTCAGGTTTCTTGGAATTCATTGCGCTAACAACTTACTCGCCCCCAAATCTTCCTGTATAATTTTTTTCTTTTTTTATTTCAACAACACACCACGAGGGCTTACAGCCTAAATACTATCGTACCGTGGGTGTCGACAAGGAGGAAAGAGGCAACTTGTTAATTCTGGACTTGAAGGTTATTGTTTACAGGAATGCTTCGCAGATTCTTATTTCATGGGCGACAATCGAAAGTCTGATTACTTGGTCCTGCGACACCATTTCTTCCACTTTGTTGATGTGATGTTCAATACATGCCTCCACAGATCATCCACTTTTAGGGTCTTTGATCTCATAGATGGATTTTCTACTTCATTTGAGCTCTTATTTTAAAAATATTATTTAAAAATATAATGAACAATTTTTACTATATACAGCAGTGCCTTGGCTTAGCCAGTTCTTTTACAGCTTTACACAAACCACCAATATCAATTGCCTTCAACACAACTTGACAAGTAACAATTGTCATGAGCGCGTTGGTTTCAAGGCTAGATTGATTTCATATTAATCTTGCCTCTTACAACATAAGTACTTTACTTCTTTGTTTTTATATGATGTAATATATAGTTTACTTCGGAAAACTGCCACATTTAGGTTTAGTACGAGTATTTACTTTCCTTATCAATACTCTCCCACAATAAAATATGAAAATAAATATATTTTTCAGGAACGACTGAACCAATGTGGAACCAGACATTCATATACCCTGGGCTGCGCAGAGCCGATTTGCGCGTGCGCGCTCTAGAGATCACCGTATGGGACTATGTCCGCTACGGCGCCAACGATTTCCTGGGCGAAGCGGTGGTGGAGTTGTGGCCTTTGGAAGAACAGCCCATGTGGAGGACGCTAGGTCCCCACGAGGAAATAGCTTTAACTCCCAGTGAACATCTGTCACCACCCAGCACGGGTTCCAGGTTCTCTGATTCTGACACGCCGTCGGAGTGTGAAATAGATGGCGGCAGAGAAAGAAGAGGAGCTGATGGAGCCAGTGTCAGTAGTATAGGAAGCAGTACCAGTCCACCCAGAGACAACGACAGGAGGTCGAGAAGGGATCAAGAAACAATGAGTACAGCGTATACTCAAGGATATAGAAGAGTAAGTTACATTAATTGATATATTAATATAGTATAAGGGAGAGTGGGGAATGATTCGCGGTGAGTAATCGTGTGCCCAAGGTTTCTTGCGAGTATACAAGTAATTATCAAGTTTTGCAAGCACTGAGCAAATAAATAATATACTTTGCACATATTCCGCCAGATAGAACGATGACATCAAAAAATGTTGAAAGTGGTTGCTTACTTACAATTTTGTCGATGCACGAATTAAGAAGGTAAGCTTCCAGTTTACATTTAATCATTTCTTGTCATGCATGGTCGTAATCAACATAGTTCGCCGGATATTTTTTAGCTAAGATATTATATATTTGACCAATTTGTTTTTCTTTGTTATCACTGTTTTTGTCTTGGGCACTATGTCGGGCTTATTATGAAATTTAATATAAATGAAAGTCACATGAACAAAGTAGTTATTTTGTATATCTTATTATAGACGCCAGGTAATTATCAGCGTAAAACGCAAAAAAATTCCTGGAATCCTGAAACGTTAAATGAAACAAATAAAGGTAGAGAAATAAGAGAAGTTGGTCGTGCGTTCAATATACCGGAGTCAACGATAAGAAAACAATTAAAGTTAGACACATCTATAGAATCGCGGCTTGGTCTAAAGTAGGCATTTCCCACTGCAATTGAGGAGCAAGAAGTACGTGCTAATCCTTGCGAAGCTTTTTTTATGGTTTGACGCCTACAGAACTTCGGCGACTGGCATTTAGGTATGCTGAAGAACAGAAAATTGAACCTCATTTCTCAGTTGAAAAACAAGCAGCTGGTAAAGACTGGTTGTATGGATTTCTTAAGCGAAACTCTGAAATATAACTAAGGCACCCAGAAGGTAGTAACATCAACAGAATGGCTTCTTTTAACTACGAGGCAACCAAGAAGTTATAGAGCAACTTCAGGACTTTGATCAACACTTGTAATTTTCCTCCGCAGAAGATACATAACATGGATGAAACAGGACTGACTATAGTTCAAAAAAGTATCCAGTTTATGGCCCTAAAGGTGTTAAAAAAAGTAGGTGCGGTTACTTCAGCTGGGCGAGGGCGCGGAATAACAGCGGAATTTTCCGTTAGTGCTGCAGGCAACTACTGCACTCCTTTATTAATATATCCTGGTGAACGGATAGCCCCAGGTCTTAAAAAACAATGAAGCGATCGGGACCCTTTATGCATGTTCCACAAATGGATGGATTGATTCTAGAGGTGTGCGAACCCATGTTTTGTTCGAACCGAACTATGACCAAACCCAAGCAAATATGTTTATTCGAACTTAGAACCTCTGAAAAAGTATGTCTAAGGTTTACAGTCGAAGTTAGAACTTCTTAGAAATTTAAAATCGAACATAGAACTACCCAAAACTTTTCAGTGTTCATACGTAATTTCTTTCAAATACAAAATTTAGGAATATTGTAACATACAATATTTGATATGCAAAAGTTTCCCATTATTTAAACAAAAAGAAAGGGTTCGGCAAATTTGCAGGTTGGTTGGGTGAAAATACCTTCTGGTGCTGATCGGTGTGGAGATGGGTCAACGTTAAATCAAAAATACAAAAACAAAAAATATTTTAAACTTTTTGAGATTTCTATATCTATAGCTAAGATCCATTATAAAAATGTTGCTGTCATTCCGTATTGGCTAGACAGTTTTAGCAAACAGATTGAGAGGGTTCAAAGTGAGCATGATAGGTATAAAATAACCACTGAAAATTTGAACTGTCTCCTGATTGTGAATATTTAACTGTTTTGGCTCATTGTGATATAAATCATGTTGAAACCAGTGTTTTCCAAGGGCAGTGTGCAATTATCCTCATAAATCCTACAAATTTACGTTACCAATCGCCTTCGAACACCCCCATCATAGTGTTACTGAAAAAGGTGCTAGGATATATAAGAAAAATAAATCTGCGATTGCTAAATGGTTCTGCCGTGTCTCAATGTCTCCCACCAACTGTCAAAAATATGCACGAGTGACATCTCCTAAAATTACGCTACTCGGACTCAATGAGACCGATAACGAGTTTAAAACGCCGGTACCGAGTTAACGGGGCCGCAACTTCGTTACTTCTGACAGAATTCAATGCCTATAAAGTTAAATTTCTAAGTATTTTTGAGCAACGAAGTCCAAACTATTTTGGAGAATGACATATTTCGAACTTCAAACGAACCCAACATTGCTAGTGCGAACATATTTTGGAACCGAAGGTTTGGTTCGAGTTCGGGTTCGATTAGAAATTTTCGAGTTTCGCACACCTCTAATTAATTCCGAATTCTTAGTCCAACGGTTGAAACAATTTCAAATAAACGCTGGTGCCAGAGAAACAGACTCCATTCCTTCAATTCTAGACAACCATTCAAGTTATATTTCATTAGAAGCGTTCGATGTTTGTAAGAAAAATTTTATTAACATGGTGTCTTTCCCACCCCATACATCCGACCATCTACAGCCTCTCGACTTAACATTTTTTGTTCCTTTAAAAAATAAGCTCTATTTCCTTTAGCTACTCAATACAACGCACGAAACAATTTCAGAATACGTTGAGACAGATATTCTAAACATGGCGTTTGTGAAAGTGGCTACCGTTAAAAAAGCTATATCTGGATTTAGAACTGTTGAGATTTACCGATTAAACCCGGGTAGATTCTCTGAGGATGATTTTGCAGCTGCCAGTAAACTAAGGCTCTTAGAAGCTGGAGCCGTTCCAGCAAACGCAAAGGAAGATGACAGTGTAATTGTTGAAAATCACGCGGCCGTTATGTTAACATCCCAGTCTATAGCTAATAGACCGTCGAGATTGGATTCTAAACCCTCTACAGCTGACGAGGAATCCCAAATAACACTTGAGAAACCACCTGGAATGGAAACATCTTCCACGCCGAATAATTTCTTTTCTAGCTTTGCTCTGATCCCAGAGAAGGTAAAGTTAGATGCGGCTAAAAGAAAGTCTCGTAAACAAAGTACCGAAATCGTAACATTGAAAGAACAATTGGAGCTGGCTTAAGAAAAAAGGAAAAAATCAGCATTTCCATTATAGTGAAAGAAAACAAAAATGCGTATCCATTTTAGCTTCATATAAAAAAAAGTATTATAATTAGATTCCCCACAAAATGACATAATTTTTGGAATCCGCCGGTTAAAAAGTTCTGTCATATTTTAAGGGTGCATTACCCTATAATACTTCAATTTAACTCTTAGTACACTCAGAACCTGTACCAAATTTGATTTTTCTAAGTTAAGTATTATTGAGATTTTCTTTTTTTTTTTATTAGAGTTTTGACTTTGAGAACTGGCTCATTCAGACACTTTCAATCTTCAAAATGAACAAGGATGCATCTGACCTTGCTTTTCACAATGGAAAAACCTGTCTTAAGAATGTTAATCTAACAAGCTCTTTAACTATTTTCTTTTAACTTCTTTTATCTCCCTATACGCTTGCTGTTTACTAAAAATATATCTTAAAATTAAAACTTACATACTCCACTCACACACATACGCGAGCGCATATACACTCATCTATACGCACTCACGTCAACAGGATTTATACGTCCAGTACTTAACACTAGGTGCAGGATAGAAAATGCACATTATCTCTTCATGTGCACATACACACACATATACATATGCATGCACACATCTACGCTACAAGTTGTTGCAGGAGAAACACTGGGACACTTTTCACACCAATGGAGCCTGTCATTGTGACAAGTTGTTGCAGGAGAAACACTGGGACACTTTTCACACCAATGGAGCCTGTCATGGTGACTTTTTAACATACTGGGGAGCCTGCGGTCAAAAGAGGTTAACACAAGGAAATACACAAAGGAACTTACTTTTATCTCTCCGACTATACATTAATCTGCTAAGTTTATTTAGTATCCCTTAAGACTATATAGTATATTGCCACTAGTACAATATTTATGGAACAGTCCATTATTGAGATATTGACTTTTTAGAAATTTGAAACCCTATTTTGAAAGCCTATAACTTGTCAGAGGTGCAACTTAGAATAGGGGTAATTTGTCTTATCACCATTTTTCAGGTTCCCTACATGCCCCCGATCTGTGCCGATTCCTATGCGAAACGCCCTGTATTATAAAAGTGTATAACAATGGTGGAGGCGCCGGTAAATTTCCATTTTGTAGTAAGCCTTAAGGAATACTACATTTCGACATGCTTTAGACCAATTTCGCTCATAAAATAAAAACTAGCTGTTGGCCAGCTTTTTGGTGTGCAAAATAAGATTTATTTTGTTTAAGTAGCAGACTTATTTTTAAGAACATTACATTAAGAAATGTCCCAAAATCTGACAGATTTAATTTATAGGCAATCGCAAATTTTAAGTAGGACATTTTAGCGAATTTTCATTAAGAAAAATTTGCTAATAAAGGCGTCACGATGAAAAGCTTTTGAAAAAATGTCTTCAGATGAGTGCGAATTTGGGTCCCGAGAACCCAAAACCAAGGTTCGTTAAAATTTTTATATAAAATATACAAAAATATTTTTGAAAACGCTATGTTTTTGTAAGTATTAGAGTATCTGAAATGAGACTTTAGATGTGGCTAGAAATAGTGCAAATAAACCTATGCTGTAAATTTAAAATAATTTGGTACACAATATTTACAGTTTTTTCCAAATCATAAATACAATCCCAAAGACATGCGTTGAAACGACTTAGTGGTTAAAGTCCAATGCCTGACAGATAGGGTAGTTAACTGCCACGCGTAGATTGATTCATACAACAGGTATAAACCATACCACCATATCAACGCTAACCAAACTAAATATATGCAAGGCATAAAACATACTACCCAAACCAACAATCGTGAAATCGCGGCCGCAATTATGGAAAATAACACACGACATGAGATTAAAAATTTGCCAAGTAATTGTTATTTAACAGGGAGATTCAATCAACAAAAAAAATACACTATATTTGTAGCTTTATGAACGGCTTCAAATACAGTTTTAGCGCAGCATAGATATATTAAGCTATCGCATAATATAGTAGAAATGTAAATAAACGCAAGCCAAGTCTCTATAAATATGATTCTAAAATAGTTTCTTTTATCTTTAAACATAAACATAAGTCGTCATATAAGACTGAAACAGTCGTGGGATGTGTTTCAATGGTAATTCTAGTAATTCAGTAATCAATTGTTACGTATACTTTGAATATAATATCCCGGGCTAACGTGTGCTTACATGGCGCAGAGACAGCGTCGTTGTCTTCTAGGCAGAACGTTACGCGATCGAATCCAGCTCGATCAATGTTTTATTTTGACATTTGGAGAAACAATAGTGCACTGATTTCATACGTTTTGAACAAGATCTTATTTTTGTTTAAAACGCCTGAATAATTTTGTCACCTTTGAGTCTGAAATTATAATTTTGTTATTGTTGATATTGAAAAAAAAAAACGCTTTGTTTAGGTTGACTAAAATGAAATCATGTTGGCGATTAATTAGGAAATAACTGCTACGTATACAATTTGGCAGATACTTTACTTTCCTAAATATGAATGAAGTTTCCTTCTGGAAATCTTGTGTATAACTTTAATGAAATTTATAATAAAAGTTTCTTTTAAAGAGACTTACATCTCTATATACAGATACAGCAAAATTTAATTCTTTAGCTTCATAGAACATTGAGTTTTGGGCTTTTTTCTCAAAAGGAGTTAGAACACAAGATTTCGATCGTAACAATTTCGAAAGATTTCTTTAAATGTGCGCGTACTAGGACCTCTAAAATCGATCTTCTAGGTATGTTTAAGCTTAAAGTATTAACTTTACTACGATGCCGTATAATGATAGTGTACAATTCTTATAAAAATTCGCTACTATAACGCACTAGCTGCGTCCCTAAATTTTTATAATCTTAAAGGCGGAGTCTTATAGCCTTAGATATATTCTGTTTACTAACGTTGTGACCAATTTTGTAGTAACTCACAAATATCTCGATCTAAATCCATCAATCAACCACCAGAAATCACGAATCCAGTGCTAAAGATAATTTTGCTCCGGAGCTTAGAGATAAATTATTACGATACGATAATAAGCTCCGGAACAACGATACGAGACAACAGATTCATGATTCACAATAGCCAACCAACAAACACGAGAATGGGATACCCGAAAAAGTTAATTGACAAATTCACATTTAATGTGAAGTTTTTTAACGCGATGGGTTATTCCGTAAGCTACATAGGTTATGATACTAAATAATCGAGAAAAACTGGGTTTATAAATTTTAATGCAAAATAAATAAAATGTTAAAAGATTTACAATAAGTTTATAGTAATAACGTGAATCATCAAAATAACTGTATTGTTTCGAAAATAAACATAAAATGTTCTTGAAAAAAAAAACTGGTTCACTAGCCAACGAACTCCAGGTTAATAGTAAATTGAGTTAATGGAATTTGAAGCATTTGATGCAAATTCGCCAAAAAACGCACTTACTGCGTCCCGAAATTTTTTTCTTACAAACATGCAATTTTGATGCATTTCGATGAAAAATGCAGGAATATGAGGGGTGTTCGATTGAGAAGAAAGGAAAATTTGTATCACCAACGACTTATGGGCCAGCCTATGATTGTAAAAATGATTTTGTAAGATGCAGCTCAAGACTATACTATAATCAACATATACAATTTGTTAATCTTATTTTTTATAATAACTGATAATATTGAGCTTTACTGTAGAAACGCGTCACCCTGTGTATACGTACACAGGTAAAAACTGAAAGTGACCCCGACTATGACCTCTAGGAGGCCTAGTTCACGCTCATGTGAAAAATCTTTTTAAATTCAAAAGTCGCGGTCTCTTCAATAGCCACCTTTTTCCACGAAAATTCGGTACAAAATATAGAGTATTAAACCAAAAACTCTAACTAAAACTACTGCCAGGGCAACAGAGAAAGGGTCTATTTGAAATGATTTTTCTGCAAACATTTTAATAAAATTGAGGACAATGTCGGTTGAAGCTGAAACTTGGTGTTCTGTTGAACAAACTTCTTGCTACATTTTCTCTGCATAACCCGTATTTGTTTTAGGTTCTTTGCCTAAGAGTTACCAATTTTGAGGTTTCAAATTGCGACTTTGACGTTTTAGAAAGAAAAACTATACACTTTTTAAAGTAACTTTTTTGGTAATTTTTGACCTCTTTGAACCAAAAAAACTTACTCTTTGTCTATAATATACAATTGGTTTTGTTATTCACACAAAAACATTTTGTTTTTGTGTGTTTTTTGGCGATCAGTGGCACCCAAATTTTTTTTCTTTAAATGCCTATAACTTTTTTGTTTTAACCTTGAGATCTAGATTTTAGTACGTAGTATAATGTTCATTATATAAACCAACGTACCAAATTTAGTGCCATATATTTGTTATTTCCGGAGATACAAAGATATATATATATATATATATATATATATATATATATATATATATATATATATATATATATATATATATATATATATATATATATATATATATATATATACAGGCTGTTTCGCAACGCAATGGATACAGAATGTGTGCGTGTATAGGACCTCAAAAGATGCCAATTTTTCTCTGGCGCCCATGGTTAGTGAGATATTGACCTCGGAAAATTATTTAATAATTATAATAAATAGCTGTATTGCAACAGTGCCCTAACATAGAACAACCAAATTTGGTAGATGGTTTTATTTTATCAAAATTCTTATTTGACATAACTTGGAAGTAGATATAAACTCAAAAAGGGGTGAATTAGGGGTGGGTCACCATTTTCATGATTTGATTTTTTTAAACCCAAACCTAATTAAAAGGCAAAGTCCGTCAATTTTATAGGAAATTAAATTTTCTAACTTTTTCTGCTCTTTGTAAGGCTAGATGCGTTCTCACAACAATTAGAACCGTAGATCGGTTTCGCTCAAATTAGAGCTCATGAGTACGACATACTAATTGCAGCGAAAATACATCTATAAAGTAATACGGCTATAGTAGCCAGCCTTCCAACACTAAGTGAGTGGTGAACGTGTCGCCACCTAGTTGCGGAACCAAGTAGTATGTTGTCACGCCAGCTCCAAATAACACAAAGTGGGAAGGCTGGCTACTATAGCCGTATTACTTTATAGGTGTATTTTCGCAGCAATTAGTATGCTGTACTGATGAGCTCTAATTAGAGCGAAACAGGTCTACGGTTCTAATTGTTGTGAGAATGCATCCTACCTTACATACTTTGTCCCTATATTAGGGCTGACAATTTATTTAAATTGTTAGTTGGTTGTATACAGTCTCTATTTTTTAACATTTTGTGTTGAAGACTTTATGAAAACTAACATATCTGAAATCTAGCGCTCTTAAAAACCAATAAATAAAAAAACACTAAAAATTTTGTCCAAAATGACTTCCATTTTCGCTCACAGATAACTGCACCCTCCGTCAAAAATTAAATTACGACATTTTATTCAAAACTTTTTTTAGTCGCGCAACTTTGGGCTATTACAGCTTTATTTCTTTTAATTTCTCAAAAAGGTTTTCCGTATTTTATCGCTCTTCGTTCATTTTCGTTAGAGCTAATAAAATAGCAGAAAAACTACTGAGTTGTTATTTAAAAAATATGCAGAAATTTGAATCGCTTTCTTTTCTAACAAAAAATATTGTTGCTTACTATTTATAAACTTAAATTTTAGTTGAATGGATATACATATTTAACGTTGTGAGACTGAAAACCATCGTATTTTCTGTTGATTGATGAATGTATTAAGCAGCCACTAATAATACTTTTTGCGTTACAGAACGGCATGGCTGGCCAACGGTCCCACTCAGCAGCACCCTGTGATTCCCCTAGCGTCCACATGTCCCGCTCCAGGTCAAAGTCTCCGCGCCGCTCCGTCACGGACCACCGTTCCCTTTCGCCACCAGACGTCCGGATCGACTACCCCGCGACTTCCTACAACGTCTCCAGGTTCCAGTCCCGCAGTGCCACGGCCACGCCTACTGGCTCCCCCAAGAAACGCCAACTGCCCCAGGTGCCACACGCTCTGGCGAGGGCATTGCAGGAGCGTGTGGCTCAAGACTTGGACCAGGATATGAACAGACATCGAATGCACCATCGGTACGTGCATTCATACCGCACCACGGCGACGGCGGGCTCCTGGGAGCGCCGTTATTCCGGACTGAGTGACAGTGACCTGGCGAACCATTCGCGACCACAGGCCACGACACGACACCGATCCCATCACCCCACATCCCCAGATAGGGATCCGCTCTCGCTTGGTGATTTTGATAGTGACATGGAGTCGGTAGCATCGGTCACCAGTAGCGCGTTCTCCACGCAATCTGAAAGACCCAGGGGTACGACCAGGGCCATCAGGTAAAACACACTCACGTTTAGATCTTCTGCTGCTGGTGATGATGGCATGGATGTCTCTTCGTCTCTATATCTTCACCTTAATATACAAGGGCTTTGATTATTAATAGGTCGTGGTCACTAGTAAATTATTCAAATGGAAAATTGATTTTTTAATCAAAGTCACTAGTGAATTTTTCTAAAGAAAATTCACTAAAACCAGTTTTATCAAAC
Organism: Tillus elongatus; assembly: GCA_964006375.1. Classification (NCBI taxonomy): domain Eukaryota; kingdom Metazoa; phylum Arthropoda; class Insecta; order Coleoptera; family Cleridae; genus Tillus; species Tillus elongatus. The sequence goes on from OZ023265.1 coordinate 42,514,531, forward strand.
CTCTTTAAATGTGAATTTTTGTCTTCAGATCGCCATATTTTAGAAACTACTGGAAATAAATACCAATTATGCTACATAAAATCATATTAAAATTTGACAAGGAATCTAAAAATGTAATAACATATAGGGTGTTCTATTTAAAATAAGGAAGTTGATGTTTACTTCCGGTATAACCGGAAACGATCTGAAACTATTACTATTTTCTTTGAACGGATAACTATAAAAAACATACCTCTAGAAAATTTTCAGATTTCAATCAAAGTAGTTCCTGATATACGGCTAACAGTCCAAGTTGGCAAGACAACCTATATATATATATATATATATATATATATATATATATATATATATATATATATATATATATATATATATATATGCCATCATAATCTATATTTTCTGAAAGAGTTTTAAGTTTTTGTCACTTCAGGTTCTACCGGAAGTGACAAGTCATGCATGGCCCAGCATATTTGGGTTAATAATCACTACATAGATAAAGAAAACCTGAAGCTTATAAGAATGTTAGATAACCGGTAAAACTAGATGCATGCGAGAGTATTTATATCTCTAAGGCCATAAACAACAAAATTTGTTCGAACCGAGCTCCGTCAATGCTAAATAGTTCACTGTTCGCACTGATATACAAAATATGCCAAAATTCAGTAGCAACGGGTATAATGGGATTTTTAAAAGAACTTCCGGCAATTAAAATATAAGAGGTTGTTTGTAATTCATCCCTCTAGGATGTCGGTCTTTTATCTAACACTTAATATAAACACAAGAGTTAGTAGTTAGGAGTTTAAAAAATTTCATCCTCTGATATCGCGAACTTAGTAAAATTATTTTCAGAAAATTAGATACTCAAAAAACCTTCGAAAGTACCTGTTTTTATTTTCAAAAGTATAAGAATTTGACATTGAGAAATTAGAATATGTTAACCTATGATACCATGGAGCAAAATTCAGGGTAATGTAAAAATTATTTATCTCCCATGTCACCTTGAAATAGGTAGATATATAAGAAAAAACTTAAACTCCTAATGTACCAGAATTACAATTTTTGAAAAATTACACATTGAAATTATAATGACTTTTAATTCTAGAGACTTTTCAAGTAATTAATATGGGTGATCATAGAGTAAGGGGTATAGTTTGAAGTCTGATGGCTAACGAAGATTTCGTACGGAAATAGGTTTAAGAACAGGGCAGTGTCAAATGAAACCGTACCAAAATTTGATTAGGAGATTTAATAGAACAGGATATGTTACTGACCTACCGAGATCAGGAAGACCAAGGACTAGTGATGTCCAAGTTGCAGAAGTTCTTCTGGAAAATCCGAACATAGGCAAAACTAATCCGCTAGCAATCAGTAGTGTGAGTGAATTGGATATCAAAACGATTGCAAATGCCATACCCGTCCCCAAGAAAGGATCCAAAGCGCTTCTTAGCAACTACAGGCCTATTTATCTCCCTTCAGTCGTATCTAAAGTGATTGAAAAGTATCTAAACACCGAATTACTAAAATTTCTTGAAAAACACAGTCTAATCCACGACAAGCAGTATGGATTCCGTCAGCGCAGACCAACTGCTGACCTCCTTTCCTTTGTCACCCATTCTTGGAACAAGTCTATGGAACTACACGGTGAATCCCAGATTGTCGCTCTAGACATATCCAAAGCATTCGACCAGGTCTGGCACGCAGCGCTGCTTAATAAACTATAGGCCTATGGCCTACCACCAAAACTCTGTACGTGGACAGCAAATTTCCTCTCCAACCGGAGCATTTCTGTTGTCGTGGATGGCCATTCCTCTAAACTGTATCCAATTAATGCAGAAGTTCCTCAAGGCTCAGCTTTAGCCCCTACTTTGTTTCTTCTCCACATCAATGACCTCCCCTCTAGCAGATCCAACCCAGTTCACAGTTACGCGGACGACAACACCCCCCACTCAAATATACAATATTCTAAGCCTGTCTCTTTAGCCCAATTAGATGAGGATTGCAGACTCATGGAGGGTTCTATCTCCGTGGATCTGCAAAAAATATTAGGCTGGGGAAGTAGAAATCTTGTACAATTCAACCCCACCAAATCACAGTCTTGCTTTCTTTCTCATAAGAGATGCACCAGCCCTAGACCCATCGACCACCTCGAATACTTCTCCCACATCTGGGGTGCTCCTGCCGCTTCTACACTCGCTATTCTGGATTCCATTCAGAAGAGAGCTATACGTCTCATGGGTTACCCTACCCTCATCCAAAGGCTGCCATCTCTTGCCCACCGACGTGCCGTTGGTGACCTCTCTCCCTTTTATAGATATCTGCACGGGCACTGCTCAGAGAAGCTTTTTTCCATAGTTCCTCCACCTGCTGCCCCCAACAGATCTACCAGGGGAACAGAGCGAATGCACTCTTTTACTGTCCAGGTCACCAGACATAGAGCATCTTGTTATGTCCGCTCTTTTGTCCCGAGGACGTCCAAGTTTTGGAACTCTTTGCCGGCACATGTTTTTCTTCTCCCCCGAACCGCCAAACATTCAAGTCCAGAATTAACAAGTTGCCTCTTTCCTCCTTGTCGACACCCACATTACGATAGTATTTAGGCTGTAAGCCATCGTGGTGTGTTGTTGAAATAAAAAAATAAAAAAAATACACTACGATTTCGAAAATTTTACGCAAACTCTTGAAAATGTATACGTATAAACTGAAACTGCTGTTTGAATTAAATGATGCAGATTTTCCTATTAGGTATGATTTTTCTTTACGAATATTGGCTCAGATGGAAATTGAACCTGAATGGTTAACCCGTATTTTATGGACAGATTTTTTTCTAAATCGTGGAGTCGATACTAAAAACTGTCGAATACGGTCAACAGATAATCCACATAAATAGTTCAGGAAGGTCTTCGTGACAAGAAAGTCACCCTTTGGTGCGGCTCACAGCTAATTTTGTTATTGGACCATACTTTTTTGAGGAGACACCGAATAGAGAGGCCATATCTGTAACTGTTAATAGTGAACGATACCTGCAAATGTTACGAGATTATGCCATTCCACGGATACAAAACAAGCACGAATGAATTGAAAACACGATTTTTCCTCCGCATATTTACCGTTCAGTTAAAGAATTGTTAACTGTTGCCTTCAAAATCGTGTTATAAGCTGACATTTTGTAAATTCATGGCCTCCACGATCTTAACCCAGCGGATATGGGGTTATTTAAACAAATAGTGTTTAGAATATACCAACAACCCTGAAAGAATTAAAAGACTCTATTAGGGAGCAAATTGCTACAATTCAACCAGAAATGCTGACTAATGCTGTGGACAATTCGGAGGAACGATTGGTGATTGTACAGTAGCAAAATGGACGACATATGGAACATTTGCGTTAACCACTGTTGGACCTAATCAATCGCATCATTTAAGCAATAGAATTATTTTCACATCCTGTTGTTAACTAGATTTATTGAAAATGCATAATTAGCTGAAATATATCCCTTACTTTATGATAACTTGTATTTTTAAGAACAAAGGTGGCTTCACCATCTTACCATTTTTAGATTATTTGAATGCCAACATACTGCGTGGAAATTTCATTTCCAAAGCAAGCAATAATTTTGTGAGAAATATCGAGTGATTTATAATTTTATGTTCAAGGTATGCTGTGTCCGCGAATTGACCGCAAAGCTAGCGTCAAGCGCAGCTGAAACCAGGCGACGATTTTTTATGTTTGTGTTTGATCTGGTGTGTGTTTATTCAAGAAAGTTAAAAAACAAAGTAATATTTGCAGCTATCTGAAGACAATTTCTGTTGAGTGATTTCCAGCACAGCACAACTTAAGCATAATAATTAAAAATCATTCATTAGTTTTTCCGGGTGATATGGGAAATAAAAATGTTTTCCGCTCATTCACGTCATCCGTAGACATACTGTATATTATTGTTTTCCCATTTGAAAATTTGCGAGATCTGTCCTATTAATATAATCAAGCTCCTTCTATAAGATATCTCCGCTCGCTCCTTCTGCTATCGTTGCTATTGCATGTAATATGGAATATCTCGTTTCTGTGACGCAATATTGAAAATGGAGCAACTTAAGATTGCTAATTAGTGGCAGACGTCCTTAGATACGTATCCAAACCTACACCTTGTCAATCTACAACACATTCTTCACACTAAGATAAGCAGCACTTCTCAGTTAAAAAAAATAATTCGTCAGGCCCTTGCTTTTCGTGCAAATCAATTTTTACTTAAGTAAATGCATGTGCTAATCCCAAAACTACTTACTACAATGAATAAAGATTGGAACCTTCGATGAGCATTGATAAGTACAAGTTGGAAAATCCAATTCATCACAATGCAGTTTTTATACCTGAAGATCGTTTCGCTAACAAAGTGAGCATCATCAGAGGGATGAGTAAACTAAGCGAATAAAAACTGCTATTTATATGTTAGTTTCCAACCAGTTGCGAACAGCGTCCTCTGCGAAGGTATACAGACAGACCCCAACTGTTGAGTCTTAAATCCCTGAAATGAAAATAGCATACCTTCTTTTGTAATACTGTGTGTCGTTATCAAATATTACATCTAACTGGTTATTAAGATAATAGTTCGAACAATGGACTAGATTCAGGACAGTATAAAAAACTAAATAATGATTTCCTAAGTTAAAAACAATTTAAACAGATGTCATAACCTCATTACAAAAGATTTAGGAAAAAACTTTTCAAGTTCCAAATGCTAAAGTTCCCAAAAAGTATTGTCTTCCAAAAATCCATACACCCCGAAAATCGGTGAGACCTATTCTTTTAGCTATAGATTCCCCGACACACAATATAGCAAAATGGTTAACAAACGAATTTAAAGGCTTGCCTATCAAACAAAAAGGTTTTTCGGTTTCACTTGAATTTATTAACAACATTAAAAATATTAAATTAGTTGAAGGCGAGGTTTTAGTATCGTTTGATGCGACCTCGTTGTTTCCCAGTGTTCCAATAAAAAAAACGCTAACGTATTTAGACCATTTGTTAAAAATGAATAACATAGATGAAGAGGTCTGCAAAAAAATATATAAATTTAACGAATCTTTGCATGAATCAGAAAATTATTCAATTTAATAATGAATTATTTGAAAAAACTCATGGCGCAGCAATGGGCAACCCCTTTCCCCATTCATTGCAGAGCTTTTCCTGAGCAGATTTGAAATAGACCTAGCAAATGAAATGACTATTTTCCTAGAGTATGATTGTGTTATGTGAACGATGTTTTTGCAGTATGCAAAGTAGATAATTTTATTGCCAAATTAAACAGTAAATTTGACTCCCTATATTCACGGGTGAAATAATATTTTCTTGATGTATTAGTCATTAAAAATAGAGACACTTTGGAATTTGACATCCACAAAAAGGAAACCACTACTGTGAGTTACATTTCGATTGACTCACACCATAGTTTTCCACAAAAAAAAACCAGCTAGTTTGAATTTCCTGGTTCATAGATTAATACATTTTCCCTTAAATAAAGGAAGATACAACAGATAACGTGAATATATTAAAAATATAGATAAGTATAATGGTTATTCTCTCTGCTTAGTGGAAAAATTAGTCAATAAACATAAAACAAAGAAAATGTTAGCGTAATTTACGACTTTCAGACAACATAAACCAGACAAAACCTAGTTTTTATTCGCTTAGTTTATTGATCCCTCTGATGATGCTAACTTTATTAACGAAACGATCGTTAGGTCTTAAAACTGTATTGTGATGAATTGAGTTCTCCAATTGTACTTATACTTACTACATATTACCAATAAATAAAAACACTTAGTTACACAAATACAATAATACACAGCAACTGTTATTGACTCACTACAGCCATCCTGTTATTAGAGTTAAGGAGATGCTCAAATTAATTGTAGTTTTAAAACTTATTCCAGATTTGGCTTTAGATTTGTAGAAATTTAGAGCAGTCCAAAATATTTCGACTTTTTTTCCAATTTCATATATCCTTACAACTTTTTGAATCCATATTTTTTCACTAAAAGAAAACTACATAATAAGCCACGAAAACAGCTAGTTGTATTGTTTTGCAAAATGTTGTCAACAAAAATATTGCACAAGCGACAGTCATACTGATAACTCTACTTGTAAATCAATATAGAAAAACTATTTTTAAATTTTGGTTCAGAGAAATCACGTTATGTTAGAAATACACGAAGAAAGTTCATTGTGTCGTCGTCGTATAGCTGAAATAAGTCGTGTTCTACCAATCACTGGTGTTTGGTATTGCAGAAACGTTGAACGTGCTGTATTTACATAAAATGCAATCGAAATTCAGCCATTGCTTGTAAAAAGTTAAGAAACTCCCTTCAGATGATGTTTTAAAATAGTGCTGCAAATTGAAATTTCCACTTAGCTGTGATAATCTACTCTCCGCAGGAAGACTATCTCGAGAATCAAATTTAGGTCCATGACTTGACCTCCTTTACCCATAAACTTCTGAAACGTTATATTACTTGAGTTTTAACGAAAAAATGTCAATTTTCACAAAATCACCCCTCATTTATTCCCTACCCCCTGAAGCGATCTTACTCAAAAACAATTTGAAGCGTTCCTTTGTCGGGTGCTAACTAGATACCAAATTTGAAGATGATATCTCAATTCGTTCGAAAATTATTGCCCCTACTGATAGACGTACTGGGTGATTTTTTTAAGTGTCTCACCCCTGTAATTTCTTTATTATCAGATATATCAAAAAAATTCCAACGCCATCTGACAAACTACCATGCGATGAGTTCAAACATTGTGACAGAAAAACAATTGCACATCGCCTTCATAGTAATCCATGGCCCACGTTGATTTTCTTTAATGCAACGATAGACCTCAGACACATACAGTCAATGCAGAATCTAAATCTGCGTAAACGATGCCATGCTCGCATTTCTGAGTCGAGCCGTTTCGGAGACATGACGCCACAAAATTTCAAAATATTTGTGATTTTTGTAAGTGTCTCGCCCCTGTAATTTCCTTATCATGAGAGATAACCAAAAAAATCCATCGCCACCTGTCAGAAGAAAGACTTTTACATTATAAAGCAGTTCGCAGTGAATATACTTGAAAAAATCACAAACATTTACAAATTTTGTAACGTCATCTCTCCGAAACAGCTCGACTCAGAAATGCGTGCGTGGCATCGTTGTACGTAGATTTCGATTCTGCATCGACTGTATGTGGCTAAGGCCTATCGTTTCATTTAAGAAAAACAACGTTGGCCATGTGAAGGCGATGAGCAACTGTTATTTTGTCGCAATGTTGGAGGAACTCATCGCATGGTAGTTTGTCAGATGGCATTGGGATTTTTTTGATATCTCTGATAATGAACACTTAGAAAACTCGCCCAGTACATGTCGACAGAACGACATACCGACCGACAGACAAAAAATTTTCGTTCCAGAATTAATGTGTTGAGACTTTTTACGCCGTTTTAGAAAAAAACATTCGAAATTTCTGTCACCGATATTCCACCCCCACACATTCAACCCCTAATTTAATTTCAGCACAGAATAAGAGATATTTGATGAAATTGAAAGCTTTCTAATAAACAAACCTGAAAACGTTACATTCCTCGAGTTTTAACGAAAAATTATCAATTTTCACCGACCGACAGATAAAAAAAATTGTTCCTAAATCATGTTTTTATATGTCTTGACACTATGACGATGTTTAAGCGAAAACAAATTTTTGAATTTTTTGTCGCCGATGCCCATACTTCCACCCGTATTGACGATGTGAAAGTGAAAATCGTAATGAAAGTATTTGAAACCAGTATGTTATAAATATCGAAAGAAATCCTGGTTGTGGCAGATACCTATGTAAATATAATTTTACATAATAATTAAACAAATGAATGTAATATTTACAGTATACTAGTATAATTAGATGACACCTGTTTCGCCATAATATAGCTTCTTTAGCTACGAAAGTGAAATTATCACTTTTACTTCCACATCGTCAATACCGGTGAAAGGATGGCATCGGCAACAAACAAAAAAATCATTTTTTTTTGCTTAAACGTCGTAAAAAGTGTCAAAATATATAGAACACATGCTTTGTGAACGAACGGTTTTTTTTGTCTGTCGGTTTGTATGTCTGTCTGTTTGTAGCCACGATAACTTTAGAACGAATTGAGCTATCGTTTTAAAATTTGGTATACAGTTAGCACCCGACAAACGAACGGTTCGGGTTGTCTTTGGGTAAAATCGCTCCAGGGGGTAGGGGATGAATGGGGGAGGGGGGTTGATTTGGTGAAAATTGACATTCTCTCGTTCAAACTCGAGTAATATAGCGTTTTAGGGTTTGTTTATTAGAAAACTTGCAATTTTATCAAACATCTGGTATTCTGTGTTGAAATTACTTAAATTAGGGGTTCAATATGTTTGGGGGTGGAATATCGGTGACAGAAATTTCGAATGTTTTGCGAAACCGGCGTAAAAGTTTCAAAACATGTAGAAAACTAGATTCCGGAACGAATTTTTTTGTCTGTTGGCCTGTACGCCTGTTTGTTACTAGGCTCAATAACTTTCGAACGAATTGAGATATCATCTTCAAATTTGGTATCCAGTTAGAATTCGGCAAAGGAACGTTTCGAATTGTTTTTGGGTAAGATCTCTTCAAGGGGTAGGGGATAAATGAGGGGTGATTAAGAGAAAATTGACATATCTTCATTAAGACTCGAGTAATATAACGTTTCAGAAGCTTATAGGTACAGAAATGCGAATATTTTCTTTGTAGTCAACTCATGGACTCTAAGTTTATTTAATGGGAATGTGTTTCTGGGGAGAGTAGATTATCACAGCCATGTGGAAGTTATAATTTAATTTGCAGCACTATTCTTCGTTTCCCTGGACACTTGTGGTAGAAGAAGCTCTCGAGGCAAAATAGCAATAATAATAATAATTTAATGTAAGTTTAAAATTCGGTTGTTTTATTAATATTAAGAAATGATCTGAAACGGCTCAGAAAATTTCAGGTCTAAAAGCGGGTCTAATATGGGTCTAAAAACCTGCTTATTTGAGAAATTTCACTCAAGTGTCCAGATAGCTTTCAGGTTAATACAGATTCACTTCCGTTTGTTTGGAACACCGCGAATTTTCGTCTATCTGGATGTTATTCTAAATTATTTTTGCAAGCAGTGGCCGAATTTAGATTGCATTTTATGTAAACACATTTTAGGGTAGACAGTGGGTGGGCTCTCTCAGTCCCTCCACTGCGGCCTTATGTCTATTGTGACTAGCGCCTCATTGTTTTATATCTGACCCAACAAATCCAGCATCTTACAGAAGTCGACAATTTTTTAGGGAGAGAGTTGGTTCAGATTTCGTGGTGCAAGTTGGGTCTTGCCAAAGAGCAGTGGCATGATTCTGTCCGATGCTGGACAGGAACATAGCACGTGCTCTGCTGTTTAGTCTCTCTCCATACACAACCGGCATTACGTTTCTAGTCCAAGCCAACAATGTCCTGCATACAAGCCAACCACATGTTTTAGCTGTTGGATGTCCAATCCTAGAAGTGTTCGAGCTCTTATTTTTAAGAAGCCCTTTACAAAAACCTTAAAGTGAGCTATTCCTGGTAGATTTTGCCACCTTTAAGGTGTCTGAATCCGTACAGGTCTTCAAGGGTGCGGTTTTACCATACATAGAAACATGGTCAGCGTAGATTCTTGTCCCATATAGCTAGATCCAAAAGCATCTTTGTCAAGGGCGTTGGTCGCTTCATTACCACTAACACCCGAATGTCACGGTTTTCAGACCAGACACATCATTGTTGCTGTCGAGATCGTTTAGGGCAGTCTTACAACTCTATATCGCTTTTGAATTGCAAGAGTAGGAACCAAATTATTTTATAGTAGCTTGGCTGTAAGAAACTATTTTGATAGTTTTTTGTGTGCAACGGTTTTGTTTCATACATCTCGATAGCGTATATATTTGCCAGGTATATAGTTGCATGCTTGCCGTAGATATATGGCGTCCATGCCTCTGAGCTACCACACATCCATTGGGTTCTGTCCCTGGCTCAATTTTGAAGCTGTGCCTAAATTATCTGTGAGCTGGCCTCAATAGGTTGGTTTTAATCTAATACAAGTTTTCCCTATTTGGAAAGACAATCTTAAATAACAGGTCGCTCCAAGTCTTTGTAACCATCACGCCGCTTGTCGTTTGTTTAAGTCTCTTTTTCCAGCCACCCGTGGAAAGGTGGAATGTTTAGGAGAACTTCCAGAGCGGCTGATATTGTAGTACTCATTGCGCCTGCTATCATCAGACACGCTTGTCTTCGGACGTGAGTTAGTTTGGCTCTTGTAATACCCAAAGTACCTTAGAACACTAAACTGTAGCTCCATGTAGGTTCCAGTTGAGCGTGTTATCTAGAGTAACCCCCAGATACTTTGCCTGTTCAACAATTTGAATTATCTTCCCCGAAGAAGTATGTGGTTTCAATTTGTCCAGCAGTATTGCTCTGGTGAATGTGACAGTGATGATTTTGTGAGGGTTTGCAGACATTGGCTTTCTCTGGAACCAGTCCCTCACTACGTCTAATGTCTCTTGAAGAGCATTTAAAGATTTTTCTTAAGTTTTACCAATAACCCATAACACGTAATCGTCCGTATTTGTCTGAACTTTAACCTCACACAATAAAAAGGTGGCCAGCACATCGTCTACGAAAAGCAGGGGGTAATGCTCCTCCTTGTGGACACCTTTTAACCGATCTACAGCTGACCACATATTCCTGCAGCGAGGTGGTGACGGTCTTGTTGTGCAGCATGCTTCTGATCCATCCACATGTGTTAGGTTTTACTCCAATAGCCACAGTTACTTCATAGACAGTGTTGATTAACGCATTTTTAGTGCTCTTTCTATGTCAGGGGTGACTTTCACGGTTGTTGATTCCTAGCTCAGTAGATTTGCCAGTTTAATGGACATACTGGTGGATATTAGGGTGCTTATGTTAAATATATATTCCCCTGATATGTCCGTCCAGTATTTGCTCTAATCGTTTACCAAGGATTAAGAGTCAGCTGGAAGGTATCAGAAATTTAGGTTAAGTGTTTTTACGCTCCAGTTTGGCCACATAGACTCCCCTAATCACCATCCAGCTGGATTGAATATAGTTCTCAGCCAGACTGGCTCTATAAAGCCTAATGTAAAATTAAAGGAGAGTATCCAGACCGATTGGAAGTAAAACTGGAATCAAAATATATCCAAATTTTCTCCAATATTAAAAATTTGTTTCATTCTGTGAACTATCCCGACCAAAACAAATAATTGGCAGAAGACAACTTCTGTAGCTTACCCGGCGCTGCCACAATGGGCGTTTATGAATTTATAAATAAAGTGAAACGTGCAGTAGATCAGTTGCGCAAAAATTGCAAACCATATAGATAGAGCCAGCTAATCAAGTGCACTTTTTAGGTCAAAAAAAAATTTTCCTCCGGGAAAGTATTAAAAAAGGAAAGATATAAGGACATATAAAAAACGCAAAAATGTAAAAATTGCTTCAAATAACATCGGAACTGGTTGGAATTTCACAGATCTGGAATGAGCCGAAATAGCTGTAATTTATTAATATCTCTCCCTCTAATAAATAAGAAAGATAGGTATAGTGAGCCAATAAAAATTGACATCCTCTCCTTAGCTATTGCATGGATGTCTTTCTTCTTCTTTATCTATCTAGACTGTCACTGGTGCATGCTAAATGGATACTTGTAGTGGTATTAGCAACAATGTAACATAGGGATGACAATTTAGAGCTATTGAAAAAGAATGAATAGTTACAACTGGTCAAATCGTTATTTATGTTATGAACTTTCAGATGATTTATGTAATGAATCAGGCATTATTCATAACGTCTTAACTAAAATATTTTTTTAATTGTAAGAAGGGTTACCTTCTTAACTGTTGAAACACACATAATGCCATAAATGCCAACCTCGCCAGAATGCAAAATTAGGAACAATGATAAATAGTAAATTATGCACTAGTACTTTCATTAGAGAAAAATAATTATTGTTGTTTTTTGTTGCTCGTTTCATTATACATTTGTACTCAAGCAGTTCGCCTGTAACACAGTTAAAAATTAAACAGTCGTTGTAGGTAAGAAATTAGACAGTATGTTATATTAAAATAGGTGGATCTAGATTGTTGCTCAACATTAAAAGTTCTAGGGAATGATACAAAAATTCAGGACGCAGCAAGTACGTTATGGTAGCGAATGTTTATTAAATGTTTGAAATTTGGATAACTCAATTTGCTATAAACCTAGAACATTAATTTTGGATATAGTAAGGTCTTGACCGGGGCAACATACCTACCAGATTTCATCAAAATAACTTTGTTATTTTTTGAGATACAAAATTTTCTTTCAGGAAAATTAATTTTTTTAGAAAAACTCGTCCAATTGGGCTGGCTAACGAACTCGTCCGTGGTCTTAATTATATGGAAATACGTTTCGTTCAAATCAGTCTAGTATTTTTTTGAGGTATCGCTCGAATACATCCACATACAAATATATATATATATATATATATATATATATATATATATATATATATATATATATATATATATATATATATATATATATATATATATATATAGGGTGGCGCATTGAAAACGAAACAGACCGATTTGCGTCCAGAGAAATTTTTTTTTAAGAAACGCTGAAACACGCCAATTTTAATATTGAGGAAGACATGTTTTGACATAAAACTCAACTTTGTCACATCAACCCCTTAAGGGTTATATATATATAAAGTATTAGTTAAGTTAGTCAGTTTAACTTAACTTTGTCAATATATGTGGCAGCGTCGGTTTTCTACATACTGTATGATTTTTTAGAAGCAATTCGCACTTATTGATACGCATCAGATAACAGTTGTATGAAAGCGTATTTTGGTGAATAGAGAATATTTATTTATTGGGCAAATTTCCTAAATATTACAATACATACATATACATACATACACACACACATATATATATATATATATATATATATATATATATATATATATATATATATATATATATATATATATATATATATATACAGGCTGGCGCATTGAAAACGAAACAGACCGATTTGTAAGAAACGCTGAAACACGTCAATTTTAATATTGATGGGGACATGTTTTGACATCAAACTCAACTTTGTCACATCAACCCCTTAAGGGTGGTGATAACAACCCTTATATTTTAAATAGGGAACATGGGTCGAGTGTTACATCATTTGAAAGCTCTTTCTTTTCTAAATTCAGCACACTCATTTTTTTGGGAAGTTTTTTCAACTCGTTTAAAAATTATTTACAGTTGGAGTTGCAAAAACGTATGTCATTCATTGTGATAAGAAATGCACTAACTAGTCAATTTTTCGTTCCGGTTCCGTTGCGAAAATTCTACTCTTTAAATGGCCCCATAGAGAGAAGTCTAAAGGAGTTAAATCCAGTGATCTAAGGGACCACTCAATAGCACCTCTACGCCCAATCCATTGCTCTCGAAACTATCTGTTCAAAAACTCCCTAACACGTTGTGAAAAATGCGGAGGAGCTCCATCTTGTTGAAACACTAATTGATTTTCTTGATAGCGATCATTAGTAGAGGGTAAACGATATCTTCTAGTAACTCCAAATACGTTTCGCGACTCAAATGGCCATCAAGAAAAATTGGTCCGATTAAACGGTCTCCAAAAATGCCAGTCTGACATTCAATTTATGTGGAGTTTGTGTGTGGACTTCGTGAAAATTTCTTGGATTATTATCTGCCCAATAACGGCTATTATGACGATTGACTGTAGAGTTTAATAAAAACGTACACCCGTCTGAAAAACACATATTGAACAGAAAGTTCCCGTTTTCAGCTATTCGTGCAGTCATAACTTCACAAAACTCCAGCCGCCGAATAAAATCATCTTCATTCAGTTGTTGTACAAGATGAATTTTATACGGGTGAAATGTATTATGCTTCAATATTCGCTGAATAGTTCTTCGTTTGATGTTTGAAACAGTGGCCAATTTTATCGTGCTCAAAGTTGGGCCTGCAGCAATTTGTCCCAAAACTTCAATCTCAGTAGTCTAATTTCTAACCGGAAATTCACGTTCAGGATCCCGTTTTTACTGAACCACTTTGTCGAAACTTTGCAACTAACTCCAAAATGTAATCTCTGTTAACATGTCTGTTCGGATGTCGTTCATTAAACAAGTTTGCCGTACGGTTGACACAGTCATCGTTTTTGAAAAAATGAGTAATTATATAAACTCTTTCTTCTGCAGAATACACCATTGTGAAATTAATTTTCGGTACTATCAAGTATCAAACCGACCCATAAACTGAAATAATAAACCGCATTTCTCTCATTCCGATAAGAAATGTTCTGATAGTCAATTTTTTGTTTACAAACCAATTGACTATTAGGACATTTCTTATCGGAATGAGTGAAATGCGTTTTTGCACCTTCAACTGTGAATAATTTTTAAACGAGTTGATAAAACTTTCAAAAAAATTATTTTGCTGAATTCATAAAAGAAAGAGCTTTCAAACGATGTAATACTGGACCCATGATCCCTATTTAAAATATAAGGGTTTCTATCACCACCCTTAAGGGGTTGATGTGACAAAGTTGAGTTTTATGTCAAAACATGTCCCCCTCAATATTAAAATTGACGTGTTTCAGCGTTTCTTAAAAAAAAAATATGGACGTAAATCGGTCTGTTTCGTTTTCAATGCGCCACCCTATATATATATATATATATATATATATATATATATATATATATATATATATATATATATATATATATATATATATAAAGTAGTTGCTAAATTGTTTTCACAAATGTCAAATAATGAAACCTTAAAGTAACAGACATAAATAGCCTTCTTATTTCTGACACATTGTGCAATAAAAATGTGACTAATTTTCCGCCTAGGTTTTTCTTTATTTTCAGTGGTTCAAATTTCCGTGAAAAATAAAAAAGATATTCGTTTTCTTTTTGTGTTACTATAATGACAAATTTTCGTGTAAAACTATTAAATACAAATTATTTTTAGGTTTAAAGATAAAAGAACAATCTGTTTTAAAATCATTTTTATACAGGCGTGAGCCGATTTTGTTTACAACATTTATTTCATTCTTTCGTATCTTCTCATATTCTTATAATACGAAACTTACCAGATCATTGTTTGGCAAAAACGTCATCTTTTCTTTATAAAACCGATAGTTCTTTGAAATTTTCTTTATTGTCTTCTTTAAACCTTGATATTTTTACTGTATGCTACATTTTCAGTCTAAAACCTTTATCGGCGCCGTTCATTGAGTTACAAATATAGTGTATTTTAAAAATTTATTGAATCCCCCGCGTAAAAAGCAATCACCTGGAAAATTTTAAATTGCATGCCATCTGCCATTTTAACATTTAATTGATGACAAAGAATCTAAACGGTATTAGTATATTTCATAATAACTTTCTAACCGGAGTATATTAGATGAACATACTTGGATAAATCGAATAAGCAGACCAAGAATCAAACATCCAGGAAACCTCGCTCAGTTGATAGATTGAGGAAGCTAAAATTAAAAATAATTGCTGATAGAGTCATAATTGTGAGGGCAAGGCAACGTAGCCTTTAGACTGTAATAATAATTCAAATTTGGTACAATTCCTCACTTCTCATGTTATTCTAATGATTGAATGTTAAAATATTTACATAATAAACATAGGACATAACGGGTTGAATCTACCAATTTAAAATGCCAGAAAATTATAAACGTAATGCATTTCTCTTCACTCGACATTTCAAATAAATGAGTTTTTTATTGGTATTACCGCAGTGAACTTAAATTCAAGTCATATTTTAAATACGACTCTCAATGTGACTATCTCTCAGAAGGTTTCTCACATCAACATTCTGTCTAACATACTTTTATAATATCGCGTATCTAGAGCCGTTGTAGGCAAATGAATGATTACAGTGACGGCTCCGCGGTTCTGTTTTGGTACTCTGCCAGGGGATAATTTGAATACACAATGAGAAGGTTTATCATTTCGACTTGAACCTCCCCGTATCTTGGCCCCCTTCGCTGGTGTTATCGCCGCCCCCCTCAATTATCGATTCCATGGTCTGAGACGTTAGCTGACGTACCCTTGTCAGTCTGTTTTTGCATATGACATTAGAGATGAGATTGTGACGGTGTTTTTATTATAATATCGGCATCGTATACTGCGAGATTTTATTCGCTATATTAAACGATAAAAAAGGACCAGGCAGTTCGCCACGTCATAACTGGAACTGACAAATGTGCTCTCCATAAGTTTTATCGAAACTTTCGGAAGATGCCACTAAGTTTTCTTATATTGTGGCTAACTCGGCCACCGCTGCAGCTACAGCTGGTAATTTGAGAATTTTACATTTTTCTTCGGCTGAATATAACAAAAATACTCAATTATATTATACTGGCTGTTGCTGTTGTTAGGAGAAACAAAAAACTTTCTAACTGGTTTGTTTAGGAACAAAAAAATGTACAATATATCGGTATCTAACATATGCGTTTGTAACTGTAAATGCTACAGATCCAAAATATTTGCTAGGTGTAGTTTTAGTCTTTCCATTTAATACCAAATATTCTTTTGAAAATGTTGTCAATTAACAAGCCACGACTACAAGACTTTCAAAAAATTCATCCTCTAACGGAAATTGATTGTCCTTATAGAACTTATCCTAAAAGGTCACGTTTAACCTAATTTTGCAAGTGTTTTTCTAAGTAAATACATATCTTACTGGAAGATAATAAAAAGTCTGGACGCAGCAAGTGCGTTATGGTAGTAAATTTCCATTAAAATGTTTTTAATAGCAAATATGTTTTTTTAATGAAACCAGGCATAAAATTTGGTTACTAGTATAGTAGAAACAATGTACCATATTTAATCAAAAAGGATTTTCGACAAAACTCCCAAAAAAAAATGTTTGCATAAAAGTTTACAAACATTTTTATTTACGAAAATCCTAAAACATTTTTTTAAATAACTTATTAAACGTTTATTATGTATAATGTTCTATTTGAAACAATTGGGTTACGACAGTTTGATTTTTTAAATACAATCACAATTAGAGAACGCCCTGTTTACGGTATCTCGATTTTTTCTTGAAATAATATAAACGAAAATCTCTCTGAATACACCATTTGCATGGGACTTCGATATCTATTGGTAAAAACGTCGTATCAAAATTTTGGATATGTGCCAAAAATGTTAAAACTTGCAAAACAATTGAAATAACTTAAAAACAAGCATGCATTAAAGTCCGCTGGAACACGCAAAAATGCAATAATATAAAGGATGTTCGATTAAAAAAAAAAAAAAAATTTGTATCGCCAATGACTTATAGGTCACCTCTAATTGTTTAAATAATTTTTATAAGATGTAGCTCAAGATACCCGATAATTAAAGTATACAATTGTTTCTCGTATATTGTATAATAACTGTAATATTGAGTTTTACCGTAGAAATGCGAAAACAATTGAAACTAACCCAGGATATGGGTCGTAGGGGACTCATTTGAAAAAATCTTTTAGTGAATTTTCATAGAAAAAATTCGCGAGATGACGCCTAGAACTTATATCCGGGGTCAGTTTAAATATATATATATATATATATATATATATATATATATATATATATATATATATATATATATATATATATATATATATATAGTATGTATGTATGTATGTATGTATGTATGTATGTATGTATGTATGTATCACACCATTAACTCTAAAAATTATACGCCGATTTTCATAAAATTTTGCAGGTACCTTCCTTCAGTAAGTGGCTTCGATAAGCCCGTTAGCTAGGCAAATCGGACCAGGTTTTTCAGGACGATTTTATGTTTTCTTTCGGAAAAACAAATTCTCAAAAAATAAAAAAGCTTTGGTAACCAAATTTGGTAGAGAGGTTTATGATATAAAAAGTAAACTACCTGTAAAATGTAGGTATATTCAGTTCTAATTCTTATTTTTAATTCGTCGATAGTATCTGGTTTACTTTTAAATACCACATCATTCAAATGACCCCACAAGAGAACATCTAAGGGAGTTAGATCAGGTAATCTTGGTGGCCATTCGATTGCACCACGCCTGCTAAACCATCTGTTGGGAAATTGTTGATCCAGATACAGTCGAACATTAGCGTCATTGTGCGCGAGGGCACCATCTTGTTGAGACCACAAATTATGATATACCATACCAGCATTGTGTCCAGCAGGAAATAAGTGCAATAACGTCGGAATGAGATATTGCTGTAAAAATTGTAGATATCGTGATCCATTTATAGTTCAATCAAAAGAGTTATTCTTCTTCAAGTGCCGTCTCCTCTTAGAAGGTTGGCTATCATCATGGCTATTCTCACTTTTGATGCTGCAGCTCTGAACAACTCAACGGAGTCAAAAGAGTAGGGAACCAATAATTCTACTCCTAATAATTCCCGCCCAAACATTTACCTTTTGTGGATATTGTGTAGGATTCTGTCGCATCCAGTTTGTATTTTCTCTTGCCCAATATCTGCAACTTTGACGGTTACCTTCTCCATGTAGTGTAAAAGTAGATTCGTCCGAAAACAGAATAGTCGGTGCTTGCAAAGAGTTAACATTACACTTCATTAATGTTGCACAAAACTGCATCCTTCGGTCATCGAATAACTCCTGCAAAAGCTGTATTTGATAACGATGAAGTTTTCCAGGTTTTAATACTTTATGTGCCGTCTGAAATGGAATTCGATTGTCTCGGCCAATTTGCCGAACACTACTGTGGGTATTCGCTTCCACTGCCAATAAGACGTTTAATTTCACTTCTTCATTTATAGACCGGCGACCTATTTTTGGCAAATCTTTCACGGTAGACGTTTCTCAAATCTTCTTATCTATTTTACTCACTGTTGATTGATTGATTGACATATCCGGATATTACGTACAGAATAGACACCTTTGCCTGAGTTCAGACCCTGTCACCATAACCGATCATTATTAGAACTTCAATTCTTTAAGCTGTTCATAAACGCATTTTACTAACAATTTAATAATTAATTTGAAAAAGCAAAAGTGGAAAAATATACGTATTTGTTTTGCACGACAACAAAAACGTAAATTTACTACTATTATCTGTATATTGTATCGCAAAAAAATATCAAACTTATACTTGATTAGTTTTTATGAAACATGTAACACAGCAGATAATTGTTATCATCAGTCGAATGTTACAGATACGACATAGTATACAACGAAATCTCCAGAGTTTTTTCGTACAAAAAGCCCAATATTTTGAACATTGTTTACAGACTTTGAGATATTGAAGTATCATATCATAAGTATCATATCAGGATCATAAGAGTGGACTATGTAATTTTCTACAGGCTCCACTTGTGTAAGGTGTTACTGATAAAAATGTTATTACTCACTTTATTTAATCTTTACAAAAAAATTGTGTTGCAAAGTAGATAATTGGATTAGCTCTAAAAAGATATATCACACTACCCAGCATCCAATTTCAAAATTTCGAAAGGGCTACCCCTGAAGAAGTATGACCATAGGAGTGAGATTTTTATATTAAAAAGTTAGCTTTTAACAACACAGTGTATCTTTATATATATATATATATATATATATATATATATATATATATATATATATATATATATATATATATATATATATATGGTGGCGCATTGAAAACGAAACAGACCGATTTGCGTCCAGAGAATATCTGTTTTCAGGCGAGTGTACGTTTTTATTAAACTCTACAGTCAATCGTCATAATTGTCGTTATTGGGCAGATAATAATACAAGAAATTTTTACGAAGTCCACACTCAAACTCCACAGAAATTGAATGTCTGGACTGGCATTTTAAAGACCGTTTAATCGGCTCAATTTTTCTTGATGGCAATTTGAGTGGCGAAACGTATTTGGAGTTACTAGAAGATTTCGTTTACCCTCTACTAATTGACATTGTTGAAAATGATGATCGCTATCAAGAAAGTCAATTAGTGTTTAAACAAGATGGAGCTCCTCCGCATTTTTCATAATGTGTTAGGGAGTGTTTGAACATAGAGTTTCAGAGCAATGGATTGCGCGTAGAGGTGCTATTGAGTGGCCCCCTAGATCACCGGATTTAACTCCTTTAGACTTCTTTCTATGAGGCCATTTATAGAGTAGAATTTTCGCAACAGAACCAGAGTCTCTGGAAGAATTACGACGATGCATTGTTGAAGAATGCCGTCTAATAACTCCACAAATGCTCCAGAATGTCAGAGCTCGTTTTGAACAAAATTTGTACTTTTGTATAGAAGCTGGTGGTCAACAATTTGAACACTTACTCAACTGAATAAACATTTTTGAACGTGTGGTTTTGGTTTTTTTTTTTTCAACGAAAAATTGAACAATTAGTGCATTTCTTATCACAATGAATGAAATACGTTCTTGCAACTCCAACTGTGAATAATTTTTAAACGAGTATATAAAACTTCCAAATTAATTAGTGTGCTGAATTCAGAAAAGAAGGAGCTTTCAAATGATGTAACACTCGAGGGTTGATGTGACAAAGTTGAGTTTTATGTCAAAACATGCCCCCTCAATATTAAAATTGACGTGTTTCAGCGTTTCTTAAATATATATATATATATATATATATATATATATATATATATATATATATATATATATATATATATATATATATATATATATATATATATATATTTGTGTGTGTGTGTTTGTGTGTGTATGTATCACAGTGAAAAAATAAAAGGCCCATTATAATGAAATTTGGTAAGTAGCTTCCTCCTTCCCCTTCTAAATCACTTGGATACGTTCGTTAGCCACGAAAATTAGACCAGTTTTTTTGTATCTTCAAAAATAAAGAAGCCATGGCAGCCAAATTTAGTTCGTTGTTTTTTATATTAAACGGTTCCTATATACCAAAATTTAAGTACCTAAGTTACAACCAAAAAAAGTTACAAGCTTTTAATGGAAAAAAATTCAGCCATTTGAAATATTTTAATGAAAATTCGCCACCATAACGCACCTGCTGCGTCCAGGTTGGAGCGTGTCAATCACGTAAATCGGCAAACTTTCATATCTAATGCTGAAAACATAGTGTTCAAAAAATCTCTTTTCATGTAAAGAGAAGCGAGCTATGTTTCAAATCTATTACACTTCGCATCGAAATGTGACAGTTACTTCTCAAACATATCTGCAGCGTAATTCGGGAAGGGAGGAACCAGCTGAAAATTATTATCTCTCACTCCACAGTAATTCGATTCGTTTTGTAAGCCCCGAAGACAAAATTTTACAAGCAGTAAGCTGCACATAAATCTCCCGTAATTAATATATTATAATATGTAATGATTTTGTTTTAGATACAACCTAGTCGGTCTGCCTCCACCCGGGAAATTGCATCGGAACTTAAGACTTCGCGCAGAAAGTATGGAGAATACTGAACACTATGAATAAAAATTTAACTGCCGATGCGTATTTGAACTTAGTAAGAACTCTCCATACCGATTACATCAGTAACAATATTTGTCTCATTCGCCTGAGTAACATCTAGTTACAGCAAGACGGCGCGCTGCCACACAAATCTGGCCAAATAACCAAACATCTGTCAAAAATGTTTCCTCGAAAAATTATTACCAACAAAAGAGACGTGCGCTGGCCAGCGTAGTCACTTGATTATTCACCTTTAGGTATATTAGGGAATATTAACCATTTAAACATACTAACGTGAAAGATGTATCAATATCAAACATTAAGCAGGCAGGCGATTAAAGATAAAACAATCTCAAGTTTCTATAGCCACTATTGTTTATTGAATTGAAATTAGAGGCGCCACATTTATTCACGCACCGTTTTCAATAAGTCAAAGTTTTGCGAAAATTCGCGCCATAACGCGCTTGCTCCTTCACAGTTCTTTCTCGCGAAAGATGAACCGGATCAGAACCGGCCTAGCCTACAAAATTTGAAAGTTAAATAATTCTGCAGTAATGTTCAAAATTATCGAATATTTTCAGTATAGCCCTCTCAAAGAAAAAAAAAACTATCAATGCTTTGCACAACTATAACGTTTATAATGAAACATTATTTGCAGTAACGAGTATGCAGGCGGCAGTGATAGATACGGGTATACGAGTCATCGCGTCACACCAAGAACTATGAGAGAAAGAGACCAAGATCTGAGGGATCCTATTGAGCCCTTGGATCATCACAACAATCACCACCATCATCATCGTTACAATCACCATCATAGAGAAGCTAGCGTAAAGAGAAGCCAGTTCACCAGGAGTTTGTCGAATACCGAGCCGCCGCCCGAAGAAAAAACTGGTAAGTTGTTTTATTTTGAATCTCGCTTATCAGTTACTTTTTTCGTATTTTTTGATAAACGTGATGGTGGTGAAATCTCGACCAATACTTTCTGCCATAGACCAGAAACCTGGGGTATTGTTTGGTCATGAAATTATCGTTCCTTTTATTAATTCATTGAAGTCATTTTTGGGCTGATTGATTACACATTTGCACTGGTTCCATGCTGATCCAAAGGCACTATAAGTTTTACAGCTCTGATTTTAATACTAAAAATTGTAGGCAGATTTTTGGTCACTACTGCATTTTCACTAGGTGAAGATTGGAATCTGTGATGAGCACTGATAAGCACACTTGGACAACTCAAATCACCACAACATATCTTTTAAACGCGATAAAACTGCTGCATATATCATTTAATTGGTAAGAAATACAAATGGTGTGGACATGTTTGTAGCAGAGACAGGTAATGTTCAAGGATCTCTATAGATACTATGAATTCCTTATCTAAAATACAGGTGCGACTCCACAATAATAATAATAAAGCATGGCAGATGAGGTTTTTGCCCTTACTGAATTTGAAAATAAGCCAATATGGTCTATATAAACATAATTTTTTTTCCGGTATCCCCTTATCAGATATGTGTTTGATATTTTAAAATTCTAACGTGATAAGATCTTTTATAGTCATATATGCATTCAGTACATCTAAATTCATACAAAAAAAGTCATTTTATTCGATGAGCATATTTATTTATTTGTAAATTAGTGTAATGTAACATTAAGGGGCATAAAATCTAAATTCGCAGGTTGAAGTAAAATAATGGATCTTTTCTTTATAATAAATATTTACAAAACGCAATAAATTATACGCTTTTTGGTTAAAATGTAGTATTCATGTGCACACAGACCTCCTGGTCTAATAAATATGTGTTCGTTCTAGACGGTAGCCTAAGTGACACAGCAGTTGGCCAATTACACGGTTTAGAAGTTCCTCAGAAAGAAAACAGCAGAAAGGAGAACCAACGGGAGCGGGATAGGGATCGGCAGACACAATTTGTCGGTCTTAGCAAGAAGAGCAACTCTACAAGTCAGTTGTCAGCCACTGGTAAGCACACTCACACAGCCAGACACCTCCATCACACCTACACACATCACACATACACACACACTACACCTTCTATCATCCTTTCTCTTTCTTTCTCTCTATCTCTGTCTCTGTCTATCTCTTTGACAGTTGTTTCACTGATATAGACTTCGATAAACGTAGTTATATTTATTATTCGATAGATAAACGTTTAGCGTTAGATCAATGTATTGAGTAATCTGTGATTGTGTAATGATAAATAAAAAGCGTGTTGAGCTCTTCCTTCTAACAATACATCCTCCATGTGCCTCTAACAAAACATCCTGACACTTTGAGTCAATCTGCAGGTAGGAAGCGGCGGATGGGGTTTGGCAGGAGAGGCAAGACTTCATTCACCGTTCACAGGAGCGAAGAGGTCCTGCCAGGGGATGTAAGACTGTCTAAACAAGGGTCTTCTGCCTCCAGTGACGGAGAGGGTTCCGCCGACGGCGACAGGTCTCTAATACTTTTGCAATAATCATAATCTCTCCCTCATCATTAAAAAAATTGCCACCTCTCTTAGAGCAGTCACCCTTCCAACTGTCCGGCATTCATTATTCCAGATCCTTAAAGAGCAAACACGTAGATAGGTACATAGAGAGATGGAATTTGTTTAGTGATATCAACTTTGTCTCTGGTAATACAATCGATGACGTAAATATCTGTGAAGATAATTGGTAGTATTTGTTAGAAGTCACTTTCTGTCGTACACGTCACGTATATATCTAAAAGCTGAAGTGAGTAATACAGTTCAAGTTATTATGATGAGTTAGAATATTCAACTTTAAAAGTATGATGTTTTTTAAATTTTATTCAATAGATTAAAGAATCAAACCAGCAATCAATATTATGTACGTTTAGAAACAGACTATAATATAATCTCTAAGAGTGCCTATAGCCTTGTGCTTAGGTAAAATAGTAAAAAAGGTAATCAAAGGCTACGTCTAAATACAATTGAAAATGCAATTAGAGCTGTTTTGAGTGGCAGATTAGAAAATATCAAATTATCAGTTGCTCACATCTCCCAATAATGTGTCTCCGGCATGTTCATATTATGTTTCAAACTGCTAAAAATAACATATATAGCATGCCGGTGGCCAGTCATGCAGATTGCACGATGCACTAAGAAATAATTAGGTAACGTTTTCCAAAATAGCAATTTTAACCACTTCGACCGTTAGCATATTGCTAACAAAAGCTGGTAATAAAATACTGCATGCCTAAAAATGTGTTTCGCTGTAAAAACTTTCCTGGCAATAAATTTCTGAGCCAAAACAAGTCGAATAAGGTTTTTAATTGAAATGTAAAGTAACAAAAAGAATCCCAATTAGCCAAGCATCAACTTATTATTCTTTGGTACTGTGTTTAGTAAATATTTTAGCAATTGTTTGAGTTGGACAGTATTGAATCTTTTTACAAGTTGTTTTTTTTTGTTGGATGCAGGAGGGGGAAATGCTCATGCAGACCCCATTCACGGCCCCGTAGGCTCCGTGCGATATCGAGGTACTGTGAGACTGTACTCACTAAAATATCCTCCATGGGAGTACCGGACCTTAGGCCATACCTCCGTCGGAAAGATTTAAAAAATGACTTTTTAGGGTATGAATGTTTCCATTCTGTTTTTGCCGCGGGGGCGTTAGCGGGTAAGTAAAAGCTTTCGACGCTTATGCTTGTGCGCAAGTTGCTCGTCGTAGTCGGTGGCACTACGGAGAAGAGCATTTGGGTGAGAAGCGGCTTTTGCGAACTGGGTTGTGGATAGTTGAGTTATAAACTCAAGTATCGAAGGCATTTACAAGTTGTAATCGAAAAGTGAATATGGTTATTCAAAAGAGATTATTTTTGGTTTTTACTGTTTAGAAACTCTTAAAATTATCTATTGCGTGGGACAGAACCCTTAATACACCTACATGGTATTAATTGAATACGGAGAAAACTCCGGGATGCGATTCCTCATTCAATCCTAGGCCGAAAAATTCATACCAACATAAGTCCCGAACCCCTTTGTTTTTCAGGTAGATGTTTAACGTTTTTGAAAAAAAAAGTCGTTTTTTTTTCAAATATCTAAGAAGGTATAAAAGTAAGTAAAACTCTTTGGTTTCCTTAAACTCCAAAGTTGTCTTTTGGTTTCTTGCTCAAATCAGATAGTATCACAAAACTATTATTCAGGTAATACTTTACTTTACATAATTTCAAATGCCTCAGGACATTTCAAGATTAATAAAATCTCTGGACGCAGCAAGTGCGTTATGGTAGCGAATTTTCTTTAAAATATTTTTAATAGCAAATGTCTTTCTTTGATGAAAGCAGGCATCAAACTTGGTTGCCTATATAGTAGAAATAATGTACCATATTTTATCGAAATAAATTTCGTGTCTTAAAATATATAAACATTTTTCACAAGTCTGGATGCAGCAAATGTGTCATAGAAGTGAATTTCCATAAAAATGTTTTTAATAGCAAATGAGAACAGGCATCAATCTAATTATCGGTATAGCCTATGTAGTAGAAACAATGTACTATATTTTATCAAAATTACTTATGGTTTGAAAATATACAAAAAATTTCCGAAAATAAACTTAAATGTTGGTTCCCTAACCAAAAAAGCTTACGTTAATAGCAAATTGAGTTATTGAAATTTGAAGGATTTAATGAAAATTCGGTAAATTTGCAGATTAGCTCCCGAACGCTTTTCAAAAAGTTGTTTTCGGAAATATTACTATGAGCCCACCTAGATGTACAAACCACAAGAACAATTTTTTGTTCACACCCACCAAGGAAGTCACGGGACTGGGAGTGAATAGGGGTGCTGGGCGGGATAGGTAGTAAAAAGGAAATATGAGCAGCAAAAGCAAATAAAACTGCTTAAAAGCTGCCTATTTAAAGCCATATCCCCATTAAACCCCGCCTACACCGCCTGCGTCACACAGCACCCCTATTCGCCCCCAGGCCACGTAACTTCCTTGGGGGGTATGAGCAAGAAGGTTTTCTTGTGGTTTA
Source organism: Tillus elongatus (assembly GCA_964006375.1). Lineage (NCBI taxonomy): Eukaryota > Metazoa > Arthropoda > Insecta > Coleoptera > Cleridae > Tillus > Tillus elongatus. The sequence continues at coordinate 42,541,043 of OZ023265.1, forward strand.
TGCAACGAGGGTGGTTGTATGCACACGAGGGGGGAAGGAAAATGCCTACGACGTAAGCTTTGACTTGCGGTAGGGTTGGGGGTGGCTGTTTCGTCGTGGGGATTTTCCCTCCCCCCTCGCGTGCTTACAACCACCCTCGTTGCATAAACTACAAGAAAAATTTCTTGTTCATACCCGCCAAGGAAGTTACGGCACCTGAGAAAATAGGGGTGCTGTGCGGGGTAGGCAGGGTTTAAGGGGGATATGGCTTCAAGATGTGAAAAAGACAACTTTCAAGCCCGTTTTATTCGCATTTTCTGCTCATATTTTCTTTTTACTACCTACCCCGCCCAACACCCCTATTCACTTCTGGTCTCGTAACTTCCTTAGGGGGGTGTGAGCAAGTAATTTTTCTTGAGGTTTGTAGATCCAGGGGGGCCCTAGGCAGGTTTCTGAAAACAGTTTTTTGAAAAGCGTTCGGGAGCTAATCTGCAAATTTACCGAAAATTCGCTACCAAAACGGGCTTACTGCGTCCAGATTTTTTTCTTATAAACGCATCATATTTCGATAAAAAATGCAAAAATGCATTAACAATTTTGTTCTACGAAAATTATCTAAAAAAATTATAGACCGTTAAGCCATAAACTTCTCTAAACCTACAAATAAATATCCAAAAAAGCATCAACTTAACTAAACTGACAGCCAAAGCATCAGAGAAAGGGTCTATTTGAAATGAATATTCTGTAAATATTTTAGTAAAATGAAGGGCAATGACGGTTGAATCTGAAACTTAAGAGTTTGCAGAACACTCTTCTTGCAACATTTTCTTTTCACAATCCCTATTTGTTTCACATTCTTCTCCTAAACATTGCCAATTTTGACGTTTAAAATGCGAGTTTGACGTTTTGAGGAAAACTCCAAAATTTGTTTCTTTAACTGCCCATAACTTCTTTGTCTTTAAAGCTAGGGACCGAAATTTTGGTACAGAGTTCACTCTTTTTAATACAAACACGCGTACCAAATTTGTTACTTTGTTATTTACGGAGATATGCATTTTTTAGAAAGAAAACACAAAATTTTCCGGGAAAACTGGTCCGATTTTCCTGGCTAACGAACTTATCCAAGCCACTTGCAAAAGGAAGGTACTCATCAAATTTGATCAAGATCGGTCCATGACTTTTTGAGTAATCGGTCATATATATATATATATATATATATATATATATATATATATATATATATATATATATATATATATATATATATATATATATATATATATATATATATATATATATATATATATATATATATATATATATAATCAAATTGAAAATAAAATGAAACACAGATGACAGATGAGGTTTGATAAATTTTTTTGATCAAAACATCATATCATAACATAGCAACAGATATTTATTTATAGTTGTCATGATTTCGTACTAATTCAATTTTAATCTGTCTGAAAATGCTGTCAAGCAGCGAAACTATAGTCACAGAAGCATTGAAGAACATCTTAGAACTTCCAGAATTCGAAGGGCCACTTGCTCCAGTTAGCTCACGCGCTGGCTACGTCCTTCACCACTAAAAACCAACAGTGAAGCCAGATAAGTATTCTCCAAGTCTGTATGCAGTATGGACAAGTTTCACCAAGTAAGGGCAACAACAATCAATGAATATAGGTACGTTGCTTCCACATGCGAGAGTTCAACGGGTGTAATAGAGAGGAACATACACTTGTCCCAGAATCGACTTTACGATTTAATGTCGAAATGTCGATATTAGCATAAAAAGCGAGAATTAAGCCGTGCATGATGAAGCAGTAGAGAGAGTGATCGGCAGGGTCGTTGTAGAGTAAGGTTCGGCAAGTAATTGATGTAAAATCTAGGTGTCAGAAATATAGAATTATGTGTAAATTCTACCCTGCTGGGATTATTTGGCATCTAAATAAGCTTTGCAAGTCCTAAGTGGTGTTGTCACCAAAGTGTGAAGGTGTAGAGACGAGATACAAGTAGACAGGAATGCAAGTATTCGTTGTATCGGGAAGACGCCATTTGCAAGACGTTACCCTATTGAATATTAGAGAATATGATATTTGTTGGCCACTGCAGAACTCGCTCGTCGAAACATGTGTCGTATTAACACCGCGTCCGCCCGCCATGGGACTAAGGAGGCTCGAATAACCGATGGGTTATTTCGTGTAACCAGGATATTGTTTTAGTAATTGGCATTACCTATAAACTTTTTTTGTTGAAAGCAATCATTCGTGTGGCGCATAAATATAGTAGAAATTTAACACTGTTATCTGGGCCATTAATGGTTAAATGCAGGAAGTATTAAGGAAGAGCTTGATAACAAGATTGGCTCTTAATTAGTGTCAAATTATATGGGAAGATATGGAGAACATATTGAGACATTTGTGGTAGCAATCCAAATCGTCGTGACAGACAGAATCAGACGTATTAGCGAATTTTCACACCGCTGTAACAGCATCTTGGAAGAGGTATAGGTGTCCCCCGAGACTTAGACTTTTGGTACAGTATATTGGTAGTCTTTTGTAAGCTAGAAAGCTAAGGAATCTTTACACAGGACTTTGGTTCAGATGAGTGGTAGTTGATAAGTTTACAGAACCAATAATATTATCTAAAATCAACGACATTGAGTCAGTACTCCACATTTTACCTAGTTGCCAATTTGGTTTTAGACAATCTCACAGGACGATAATATAGGTAGCAAGCGTAGCCAATGATATAACAAAAATCTGTAACCAAGATAGATAAACAGCAATGGTCCTTTTGGATATAGAAAAGGCCTTTGATAGAGCGTGGTTAGAAGGACTCATACACAAATTATTAACATAAAATGTTCGGAACGCAGCAAGTGCGTTATTGTAGTGAATTTTTATAACAATAATATATCATAGTGACAGCCTTATATTAAAAGTTAGAAAACCTTACTTTATTTAATTAGGAACGGTAAAAAATAAGGTAAAAAAGGGCAAGCGAAAACATGACCTCTAACTTAAATTTTTATACAGTAATGTTGATACAAAACTCAAATAAAACAGTTGATAAACAGGAAATATACTCAACAAAAAGTACACTAGAAAGCGGAACATAAAAAGATTCCTGTGTTTCATGCATTGAGGGTGATTGTATGCATGCAGATGGGGAAGAAGAACCCCCAGGACGAAGAGGGTTTCTGCCCCCTCACCCAAAAACACGAGGGGGGTTCTTCTTCCCCTTGTCCATAAATAAAACTACTTTCAAAGCAAAAAGCACAAGAAAAATTTCTTGGGAGCAACCTCCAAGAAAATTACTGGACCTGGGTGAATTTGGATGTTGTTCGGGGCAGACAGGGTTTAAAGGAAGTATTGCTGCAAAATGTGAAAAACGCATCTTTTCAAAGTCCGACTTAATGTTTTTTTAGCATTTTCCTCTCAAATTTCCTCCCCGCCCAGCAACCCTATTCATTCTTGGTCCCTCAAGTTTCTTAGGGGTTGTTTGCCCCAAATTTGCCTTGTGGCTTGTGCATCCAAGGGGGATTCTCACTATGTTTCTGAAAAGAAATCTAAAAACCCTCCTTGCAGTAAACTGCAAATTTACCGAAATTACATTCCACATTGTCGCGTATAATGTCTTTTTCAGATAATATCGAATACAGCACTAAAGTAAATAAATTCACTTGCTGTTTCGGTCTTTTTTAATTTTTATATTACATATATAAGCACAAGATAAGTAAAGTAAGTATAATAAAGGGGGGCCCTTAATTAACATTGGGGCTACACAAACTTGAAAGGAGAGACGACATTTAGATCGTGTCTGTGTGCACACAAAATTAGTCAAATGAATTTATAAAATCTAATAATAAAAAAAACAACAGTTTTTCGATATTATTTTAAATAAACCAATAGGAATACGTTTCGCGGCGATTTCGTAATTCGCGAGTGTATGAATCTAGCTTTTGTCCAAGACTGAAATCAGGTGGACGCTGAAAGCAAGCACCTTCTAAATTAAGCTCGATAGGCTTGGACGCTAAACAAAAGTAGGTATGTCTAATTTTAAGCAGGACTGTACCTGTTTGAAATGTACAATATGAGAAATACAGAAATACGCTTTAAATTGCTATTTACTAAACTCACTAAAAAAGAAGTCTAGACGCAGCAAGTGCGTTATGGTAGCAAATTTTCATAGAAATAATCTCGCACGATATTTAGCCAACATTTTTTCAAATGAGCACGAACTAGGACCCCTAGAACCCATATCCGGGGTCAGTTTCAATTTTAATATGTTTATATAATATATATATATATATATATATATATATATATATATATATATATATATATATATATATATATATATATATATATATATATATATATATATATATATATATATATATATGTGTGTGTGTGTGTGTGTGTGTGTGTCCAACCGATAACTCAAAAAATAATTAACTGATTTCGATAAAACTCGGCAAGTGCCTTTCTTATATTAATGGCTTGGATGAGTTCGCTTCCCAGGAAAATCAGACAGGGTTTTCCGGGAAAATTAAAAGTACAAAGCTGTTTTAATGAAATTTACTACATATGTTGCCTTGGGAGAGGCCTTACTACGTACCAAAACTAAACTTTCTCAGTTTATAGGAAATGGAGTTATTCAAATTTTGATTTTTCTTTCGAAAAAAAAAAATTTTCTCTGAATATTACAGAGTTGTTTTAATGAAATTTGGTGGATATCTTTCCTTAGGGAAGACCTTACTACACACCAAAATTAAACTTTCTAAGTTTATAGAAAATTGAGTTATTCAAGTTTGAAGCATTTAATAAAAATTCACTACCATAACGCAGTTGCTGCGTCCCGATTTTTTTCTCTTTTAACATAGAAATATAAATTTTAGTATATAGTTTTTAATTAATATCGTTAACTTACGTACCAAATTTGGCTGCCATAGCTTTTCTATTTTTTGAGATAAAAATTTTGTTCGAAAGAAAACCCAAAATTTTCCGGGAAAACCTGGTTCGATTTTCCTGGCCAACGAATTTATCCGAGCCACTTACAAAAGGAAGGCTAATGCTAAATTTTAACCAAATCGGTCCTTTTTTTTAGTTATCGGTGTGATACATACATACATACATATATATATATATATATATATATATATATATATATATATATATATATATATATATATATATATATATATATATATATAAATTAAAACGGACCCCGGATATTGGTTCTAGGGGTCCTATCCTCATTTGAAGAAAATATTCCAAAATTCAAAATTCTGGATCTCCTCAATACTGAATTTTTTCTAAGAAAATTCACTACTAACCTGCGAAATCATCGATATTAAAAATGATGGATCTAGTAGCGTATCTATCAGTATCGTTTTCATTTTGTGAGGAGGTTTTGATACTTGCAGAGAACATTGTCGCATGCTAAAATTTAGCTCTTTTGAAAGCAAAGATTGTCCCGGTATTATAAAAGAAATGGGCCAAATCTGACAATCTACAAAATCGTTAGTTGATTGTACACATGTCTCCATCTATAACATTTTGTGTTAACTAGAGCTGTTGGGACAACATACTACCTGGTTCCGCACCGAGATAGCGTCCCCGTCTACGTTCTGACATGTTGCAATAATACTTGTCACTTCCATTGTTTAGATTTTTATCGACCATTTATTTAAACAGCATAGCAGTACAGGTAACATCATCTGTCTTTGTCCAATATTGTAGATATTGCATTACAGAATTTGAAGTTATGTCGAAGATTATTTTAATTTTAATTTCCAATAACTTTATTTTTCTTTGATCAAAAGACTTGAAACTGGTATAGAATCATGTCTGTCTATGTTCTTTTAGGTTGTAAATTTTCGTTCTAACCACTTAAAGAATTGGAGATTAATTGCGTTTTGAAAAATATTTTTAATTTTTTTGTTTAAGAACAATTGGAACAATTACCATCTGATGAACGAACTCATCCAAGCCATTAACAAAATAAGGGTAATTCCCAAATATGGTCCAGATCAGTGAAGTATTTTTTGAGTTATCGGTTGGATATATATATATATATATATATATATATATATATATATATATATATATATATATATATATATATATATATATATACATTTAAATGACCATGGAAATGGGTTCCAGGGGCCTTATTTCGCGCTCATTTGAAGAAATTTTCCGACAGTCTCACCATCGATACCTCCTTATTAGTGAATTTTCTTAATTAAAATTCACTAAAACTGTCCACCCACCACAATTAAATTAATACATAGCTACCTCACCAAAGGAACATTCCAGGTCAAAATAAATACATCCTTCTCACACAAAAAAAGCATCAATGCAGGAGTTACACAGGGTTCAGTACTCATACATTATTAAGAATAAATTGTATAGTTACACCTTAGTAAGTTTTACAGTGAAAATATATTGCTTATAGCAGTTTCACATTCATATACGCCTTACAACCTGTACCAAGAATAATATGCTATATATTTTTGTGAATATTGTTATTATTGTAAATAAAGTTTATTGAATTGAATTGAGCTCTAATAAGAGCGAAACGGGCATGTGTCTTTTATGATGACCAAAATACATCTAACATACACTTTTGATTTTTTAAATTTACACAGATTTGTTCGTACTTAGAGTTTATCCAAAAATATAATACACATGGTGTGCCAATTAAAGCTTCCCACCTGGGAAATATCAGAAATTAAAAAAAAAAACGAAAAAAACCCCGTGATATGTCGACTTTGTCTCAAGGGGGACACATGATGACGTAATAAGTACACTTGGAGAACCCAAATCATCACAACACATTTTGAAAAGACCTGACGATCGTTTCACTAACCAAGTTAGCGTCATCAGATGACATTGTGAGAATGTTTCATCCTCTGATGACGCTAACTTGGTTAGTGAAACGATCGTCAGGTCTTTTTAAAATGTGTTGTGGTGATTTGGGTTCTCCAAGTGTACTTATCAGTGCTCACACAGGTTCCAATCTTCACTTAATGATGACGTAAGTTGGGTGGCTTGGAACCTACCCCTTAGTAAGGGGCGTAAAATACCCTCGTCAATACGTGTGGAAGTATGGCATCGGTGACAAAAATTAAAAAAAAAATTTCGTTTAAACGTCGCAAAAGTGTCAAAACATATAAAAAACATGATTTGGACACGATTTCTGTCAGTCTGTATGTCTGTTGCTTTGTAGCCACGATAACTTTAGAACGAATTGGCATATCGTCTTAAAATTTGGTATTCAATTAGCACCCGACAAACGAACGATTCGGAATGTTTTTGGGTAAAATCCCTCCAGAGGGTAGGCGATGAGTGGGGGCAAACATTTGGTATTCTCTACTGAAATTAAATTAGGGGTTCAATGTGTGGGGATGGAATATCAGTGGCAGGAATTTCGATTTTTTTGTTGATGAAACGGCGTAAAAAGTCTCAAAACATATATAAAACTTGATTCTGGATTTTTTTTTGTTTGTCTGTCGGTCGGTCTGTCTGCATGTACGTCTGTCTGCATGTACGTCTGTCTGTTAGCAGGCGCAATAACTTTCGAACGAATTGATATATCATAATCAAATTTGGTATCTAGTTAGCACCCGACAAATCAATGCTTCGAATTGTTTTTGAGTAAGATCGCTTTAGGGGGTAGGGGATAAGCGAGGGTGAAAATTGGCAATTGTTCGTTAAAACTCGAATAATATGACGTTTCAGAAGTTTATGGGTAAAGGAATACGAATATTTTCTTTGTGGTCAACTCATGGACCCTAAATTCGTTTCATGAGAATGTCTTTCTGAGGAAAGCTATTATCGCAGTTATGTGGAAGTTGTGATTCAATTTGTAGCACTATTTTATGGGTTGCGAGATACAGACTGTGCCAATTAAAACTTCCCACCAAAATATCGAAATAAAAAAAATTCACTAAAAGAAAAAAAGCCGAGACACCTCAACTTTGTTTTAAAGGGGGACACATGATGGCGAAAGTTTTGGTGTCTTCAAACTCACCCATTAGACAGGGGCGTAAAGTGCCGTTACATTTTAAATGGGACCCTATGTTGAGTGTTACCTCATTTTAAAGCTTTCTCAATTCTCCCCACTACAACATACGACTTTTTATATTTTGGTTTGGATATGTCAATAAAACATCAATTAAAGACTAAGACAAAATATAAACGAATGAAAGAATCTTATTTAATTAAATGTTCAAATTGTTTTCCCTCCACTGCCATACAATTTATAAATTCTGTGCTCCACTTTTGAACGAACATTGCCAAGCATTTCGGGCGTTATCTATTTTTTTTAACAATTTCTCGATAAAATATTTTTTTATAATTTTCCGCTATCTCTTAACTTAATTGATCAATTCAAGTTTATTACCTGTTTGATCTTAAACGAGTCAAGTAAATATCCCTTAAAATCACCACAAAGTCGGTTGAATTTCAATTCGTGAAAATGGTTTATACAATTGCTGAAACAGTGGAAATAATTAGTTTGTTCTAGACAACTGTGCACGATAGGCGTCTTGCCTATCGTGCACAGTTGCTTATAATGATAGTCATTCTGAGAAAGACACTGCCTCGATACGTCCTGGATTTAATGCATTAATTTTGGGAAATTGGATCGGTTGCAAACAGAAAGCATCAATGTGAGCAGGTCGAACGTAATGAGGGTAATCAGGTATCCTGGGTCACATTGCAATGGAACCAAATTTGAGTATCAGGCAGTGGCGATTCCTCCTAGTGAGCTAGGTGTGCTCCGCACACCTGAAAATATAATCAAAATGTGCACAGTTAAATATGTTTTATTTGTTTTTCCCTTAGTCTTAATACACTACATATTTTGTGAAAATCGATTTAATTTACCTATTTGATTTCATGAATAATCGGTTAATAGTGACTTGGAATGAAGTAGGTACCGCGTCTTCTAACATATTATGCAGAGAATATTATGAGTAGGTCAATAGCAACGGGGAATGAATTCGGGCTAGGTGTGCGTTAATATTTCCGAACAACTGCAGTCGATGGAGTTGTATTGATATACAATGCAGTCCCCCACCCACGTGTTTAAAATAGTGAGGAAAACACCATTAATTTTACGGTTGTGGGGAGCTGTAAAAATATCGCTCAAGACAAATGAAAGGAACGCCGGTCTAACCAATGCTGCGACAGCATTATTTACGAGCATTACGACTGCGCTTGCACAGACCACAGTATTCTAGAATCACTGTCGTTTGTAGTTTGTCGTTTTGTCACTGTTTGTTTGATTGACAAAATACATTTACACATCTATGTTTGCTAAAGAAAATTTTTCAGTGTAATTTAAAATTGACATTCTGTATGCAAAAAAGTTGTATTCCTCGCCGTCACCACTAACAGCAACTCGTTAGCGCACACCCGAACTTTTTGGTCAGGAGACGCCAGTGGTATCAGGAAAGTTGCAAGTACTTCAGGAGCTTCTGTAGCTAGTTGCCGCCGAATCTTAAAAACTAATAAGTATCACCCATACTAAATTAATTTGGTACCGGAACTTAATGAAGACGATCCTGATCGTCGTGTGCAGTTCTGTGAAGAAATTAGCGATCGTGTCATAAGGATTTCAACCTTTTTGTACTCAGTCTGTTTCTCCGATGATTGTACGTTCCAACTGGGTGGCCAAGTTAACCGCCATAATTTCCGCTACTGTAGTGATGAAAATCTGAGAATTTTTCGTGCAAGTCATACGCAGCATCCGGGGAAATTTAATGGTTGGACGGCCATACTGGAAAACCACCTCATAGGGCCTTTCTTGCTACCGGGAACCCTGGATGGAAACATGTATCTACTCGAAACGCATGTCTACCCGATGAATGTGGAAGTATTGGAAAATGACAACGCTTTGGCAGAAGAGGACCTGTGGTTTCAGTTGGATGGTGCTCCACCACATTATGCCGCAGCTATGTGTGATTTTCTTAATCAGAACTTACCAAATCACTGGATAGGGCGCACAGGTTAAATTAAGTGGCTTCTCAGATCGTCAGATTTGACACGCTGAAGTCGAACAGTTATGCAAGACGACCAAACTCACTTAAGGACCTTCTTCGGTGAATTGTTGAAGAATGTCGTCAGATAACGTCCGAAATGCTTCGAAATGTTCGTTCGGAAGTGGAGCAAATTGCATTATTGTATGGAAGTGCACATTATTTTATTAATTAATTGATAATTTTATTGCCATATCCAAACCAAAATTTTAAAACTCGTATGTTGTGAGCAGAATTGAGAAAGCTTTAAAATGAGTCGTCACTCAATATAGGGTGCGATTTAATATTTAAGGGTACTTTACGCCCCTGTCTAACTGGTAGGTTCCAAGACACCAAAACGTACGCTATCATGTGTCCCACTTGAAAAGAAAATCGACGTGTCTTGGCTTTTTTTTCTTTTTTTTTATTCCGATATTTTCCAGGTGGGAAGTTTTAATTGGCACACCCTAAATTCCAACAGTGGTGTGTAGCAATTTCTTTTCTATCTCTCCGGCAACTAAAACCATAGATATGATAATAATACGAGGGACGATTAAAAAAACTAACTAGAAAAACAAACATTTAGAGAAAGGACGAAATTGTATTTGTCGACATATGAATTTTGAACAGTTACACATTTAGTTCAACGCTTGGCCAATAACGCGATACCCTTTAAAACTCCAAAAGTCCTAAAAGGTCTCTTTTGGTTTTACATCTGAAGAAGATCGACATCCTCGCAGTTATTTTTTCAGCTTAGGCAAGAGGTAATAATTAGATTGAACTCGGTTAAGGCTGTAAGGGGGTCGTAATAAGGGAGGCGTTTTAACTCAATAAACCCGCAGCTCTTGATTTTCCCTCTAACTTTTTCAGCCTTATGATTATTAATATTGCTTGATTGATAATAATTATTGCCGTTTAGGAAATAATTTTCTTGGACAATATTAGAAGGTATCTTCTGGCGTGTAACAACTTATAAATTTTTAATTGTTTCTTCGTCGACATGTACGGTAATAATAGAGGTAGTTTTATTTAAAAAAAAGAATATGTGCGTACTCCGCCCGTCGGAGTAAGCGCAAAGCCATCAGTTGCGTATGCTATGCGGAAAAGATCATCAACTTTCTTACAAAAGTGCAAGGGTTAGTGTCCCTCTTTGTTGATCTATCATTTTATTTACAAATTTTCATAAAATTACGATAAATTATAACTTAACTGAGTACTTACATTGAGAGTCCTCATTTTGAATTTGGATTCCTCTTTTTACCTAGAAATATAAAAAAATCTATATTGTGTAGTAGCAAAATCTGATTCTTTAATCTATTGAAGTTATAAATAATTTAGTAACATTAATTATAGCGTAGTTGCATAAATTAGTGTAGTTATTTAGTTTGTTTATTACTGTTCTCTTACTTAGGACATATTCTGCTTGTCCGATGGCATCTGTAGTATTTAGAACAGCTATTGCTTTATGTTTAGCCTTTTGGGCTAGTATCCGTCTATTCACGCTAATGTTTTTATTTATATAAGTATAAGCAATACCTAATATAGTCTTTCTTATTTGATATAAAAAAATGTATTATACTGTTACCTAATTAATTTTATTTCATTCAGTTCTAGAATATTTTAATTAAAACAATTTATGTTCTATTCGGCTGAAGTAAACATTATATGTGAATACAAGCGACCAAATAATCAGCCGTTAACATTAAAAATTTTAAAATCAGCCCAAAATATCAATGTTAATAATAAACTGTGTGACAATGAAAATAATTCGCAAAAAAAGTTGTTCAATTATAATTACACTAATAAACACACTTAATATGTTTAGGAAATTGCAATACTTTAATGTTTGAGAACGATTTAAAAAGAAACATACATAATGCTTTACAATTATGTGCCATTTGACATATACAATATGCCCCCATATTGACGCATAAATACATAAAAGAGAAAAAAACATTGTTAAAATTTTATCTTCTGGGGATCAGCACCGCTTGGATACAAACGCATCTGCGCTATAATTTTAGTTTCACAAAATGGAGTATGCACCGCAAATTTACAAAAACTTATTTTCTCCACTAGTAAAGTGCTTTTTCTGTAGAAGGTACAACAAAATTTTATTTTTTCATTAAAGGAAAACTAAGTAAATAATCAAAATTTCAAATTCCTCGGCCAACTTTGGTATCTTGTAAAATCTTCTTATGTTGAAATTATTGAAATATTTAGTTCAGAAAAGTTGTTTAAAAGTTTATAAAACAAGAACTTTTCGTAAAAATAAGCAATAAGAATACAAATTACAAAATATTACATTAAATTTATTTCCATATACTATCTTAAAAACGCATAGTGTGCTAAGTATATAAGAAATGACAGTTGCAAAAACAGTTATCACTAATGTCGTAGTGTTTTTGTGCTCTAAAATCAATCTTAGATATCGAAAAACTCACTGTGAAATTCCAGGGATCCACGTAATTCAGTGTTATGGTACAGGTGAATTATCTATTTCACAGATTATTAGACTATTTCATATGAAATTCCCGAACATTATTGGTCCAATCTACAGTATTCACAGTCTGGTTAGAAAACGCTTCACTACTGGAAGTGTACATTACATAATGTATTAAAAAAGAACAATAACTTTCTTGAAGTTCTGTGTTAGCAATGGATTAGGTATTTAAACAGCACATGTAGTACAGGCAATAGAGAATTTGTTTCTGCATTAAACTACAGGAGTTATTTTTTTTGATAGATAGGTTCTGAATGACGTACTGAATGTAAAAACACAAAATCCTTACAAATTAGGAGGGCGGAAGTGCCGTCACTTTGAGAAAAACCGTTTCGGCCTATATCTCCGTAACCGTGTACTTTAGGCCAAAAACGGTAATGACCTTCATTGTAGATAATTGCATTTCTCATCTTTTTTGTAAAATATTTTTTTGTATCACTCACCGTTTACAACTTATACAACTATTAGCATTCATTTATTGACTTGTTTACCTATATCTTTGTTAATAATTGTTTAAAAAATAAAATGCTTATAACTTAACTTTTTAATCGACTAATTTTCTAGAACTTCTACTTAAAACTTTTTTTTCTCAAATTAATATGAGTGAATTTTCTTTAAAAATTCACTGAGACCCCGAATTTGAATTTTTTTTCAAATGTGCGTTAATTATGCGCCCTAGAACACATATCCGGGGTCAATTTCAATCTTTATATATATATATATATATATATATATATATATATATATATATATATATATATATATATATATATATATATATATATATATATATATATATATATATCACAACGATAACTCAAAAAATAATGGGCCGATTTTGATTAAATTTGGTGAATACCTTCCTTTTGCAAGTGGCTTGGTAAGTTCGTTAGCCAGGAAAATCGTCCCAGGTTTTCCCAGAAAATTTTGTGTTTTCTTTAAAAAAAATCATATCTGTGGAAATAACAAAGTAAGGGCAACCAAGGGGTTAAGGAGTCGCGGGCCAAAGGACTCCAGGGGGCAAGCTGAGGAAGTGGAAATAACAACATAAACTCCCGATGAAGCTTTCCCCAAGACCGTCATGCGCGGTAAAAATCCGCATCCTGCACGAGGTGACCCTGCTAATAACTAAACATGACGGATCTAGACAAGGAGGTCGAACTAAACTCCCCCAATCTACGGTGTCACGTGACCCGTGCCTATGGATGGATGGCACCAGGGCGATGGTGTCGTGAACGGAACCTCTGGAGTACCAGGCAACCCTCCAGAGTAACCCGCCTTGCACCACACAGGGGGTTCTGATGGTGTGGACAGTATTTCCCCCATTCTCGTGGGAACAACATGAAGATTATAAATACATATAAAACCAAAACCAATGAGGCTCGAGGAGTGGCTCCGGCTACAGACTTGAGCCTTGAGTCTATCCCGGAAACGGAGACGAGCCAGGGTGCGGCAGCGGACTCTGGAGGTCCCACGACCGGCGTAGATACGGGGGATCAGGGGGTAGCTTCGGCCAGAGACCTGTCCCCGACACCCAAGCTGGAGGCTGGGTCCCACCGGAGGGCGGCGAGCTCCGCGGACTCCGGGGGCCCCTCCACCAGTGAGGACTCTACTGTTAGAGTAGAGGGACTGCCCCGGCAGTCCAAGCGTCTTTCCGGGGCGCAAAGAAAGAAGCTCCGGAGGGCGCAAAAAATGGCGGCCGGGACCTGGACGGTCGAGAAACCTGTAAAGGCGCAAGAGGGGAGTGCGGGTCAGAAGAGGACGCGCTCGAACTCTAGCACGCCCACTACAGACAGACGTTCCAAAAGGGCCAGGGTGCCTGTAAAGGCGCAAGAGGAGAGTGCGAGTCGGAAGACGCCGCGCTCTGGCTCTAGCACGCCTACTACAGACAGACCTCCCAAAGGAACTAAGGCCGGAACACCGGCGCAGACTGGCTCTTACAGGGAGGCTGCGGAGGGCCTCGGGATGGCGGTGATTGACAGACGCCATCCTGAGGTCACGCTAGACCAGGGGAAGGCGGACCTGATCCAGGCTGCGGTGGTAGCTGCAGTGGACTCTCTTCAGGAAGGGGAGAGCCCGCCTCAGTTCCACCGGACGCGCCTGACGGGGGGCATCCTCTGGATAACCTGTGCCGGCCCGCAGTCGCGGGACTGGCTGCGGAAAACGATCGGGGGCCTCGGTCAGATTTGGGAGGGGGCGGACTTGACAGCCGTCGAGCCCAAGGAACTCCCAAAGAGACGCAAGGTCCTCGTACGGATCCCTGACACCGTCCCGCAGGAGACGGTGATCAGCAGACTTAAGATCCAGAACCCTGAACTGGGGACGCAACACTGGTCGGTTCTAAGCAGGAAGGCAGAGGAGAAAGGGCAGACGCTCGCCTTCTCGATCGACCCGACATCTTACAGAGCCCTTGAAGGAACCTCCTTCAAGGCATTCTGGGGCATGGGAAGGGTTAGCTTCCGCCCACTGGGGAAGCAATTAAGGGTTAATGGGACTTAGGTTCCTTCAGGTCAACCTCCAACACAGTAGGGCAGCCACGGCCGGACTACTAATGGCTCTGAGGAACACGGATGTGGCCCTCATCCAGGAACCGTACTCCTACAAAGGAGAGATCAAGGGACTCGGCGGAGCTAATGGAAAGCTCATCTACAGCAGGTCCAGCGAGAATCCGAGGGCCTGCATTTTTGTCAGGGAAGGGATAGAGTTTCTCCCTCTAATGAATTTCTGTTCCAGGGACCTGGCAACGATCAAAATCCGATGTGGAGGAGCGGATGGGCTGAGGGACATTACTGTCGCGTCAGCCTATCTGCCAGGGGACAGCACGGACCCTCCTCCACCCAACGAATTGGAGCAGCTGATGGTGGGTAGCAGAGCAGGTGGATGGCAGACCATCATCGGCATGGATGCGAATGCGCACCATGAGTTGTGGGGTAGCTCGGACACAAACTCTAGGGGTGAGGCACTTTTACAATTCTTTATGAAATTTAATTTAGACATATTGAATAGAGGTAATAAACCGACATTCGTCACAACACGGCGTGAGGAAGTTTTAGACCTAACAGTTTCCACCCAGTTTCTGGGTGACTTTGTTAAAAGCTGGGCTGTGTCTGGGGAAGTGAGTAGCTCAGACCACAGATACATCCGGTTTGAAATCGCCAAAGTCGAAAGAGAAACGGTATGGTACCGGGACCCCCGCAAGGCGGACTGGGAAGCCTACAGGGCAGACCTAGCTGTGGAACTGCGGGGGGTTGAGAGGGCCATAAGGGATTCAATAGACCTCGAGATTGCAGCAGTCCAATTGCGAGACGCAATTACCTCGGCCTATAACGCCAACTGCCCCCTGAAAATGAGGGTGTCCACCAGGAACGTCCCATGGTGGAACGAGGACCTCAGGCAAAGGAGGACGCAGGTTCGTAAGCTGTTTAACGCGGCCAAAAGGTCGGGAGCATGGGATGAATATAGACAGGCCCTATCGACCTATAACAAAAGACTGAGGGACGCCAAGAAGGAGTCGTGGAGGAGGCACTGCGAAGAAGTGGAAAACACGTCCGAGAGTGCTCGACTACACAAGATCCTGTCTAAGGGCCCTCAGACTAACATAGGCTCCCTTAGAACACCCACGGGAGGCTTTACAAGCTCGGGGGAGGAAACTATGGAAATTTTACTCCAGACGCACTTCCCCGGCTGTAACATAATAAACCAATCACCTCCGGACTGGGAACACTCAGAAATAGAGGCGCCTTATAGGCGGGCATCTAGAGTAGACTGGACAGTCGCTAAAGAGGTGGTTACCTGGAGCAAAATCAGATGGGCCATTAACAGCTTTAAGCCATACAAATCGCCGGGATTTGATGGAATAATGCCCATCATGCTCCAACAGGGGATAGATATACTGGCGCCGGTGCTTACCCTCATTATGAGGGCCAGCCTGGCTCTGGGGTACATTCCGAGGGCATGGAGACTGGCCAGGGTTGTATTTATTCCTAAACCTGGGCGTCCAACAGACCAGGCAAAGTCCCTGAGGCCAATAAGTCTCATGTCCTTCTTGCTGAAAACAGTGGAAAAACTGCTCGACCGGCACATTAGGGGCGGTGTACTGGAAGCATATCCTCTACACTGCGGACAATATGCATACAGAGCAGGATTCTCAACAGAAACAGCACTGCACCAACTGGTGCTGAAACTGGAGAATACGCTGGAGAACAAGGAGGTGGCGCTGGGGGCCTTCCTAGACATAGAGGGGGCCTTTAGCAACACCTCGTTCGGATCGGTTCTGGCAGCTGCCCGGGAGCGTGGAATAGAGGAGACCTGCTGCAGGTGGATCGGTTCCATGCTCAGGGACAGGGCGGTGTTCACCTCACTCGCGGGAGGGACTCTGCTGGCGGGGGTCGCGGCGGGGTGTCCGCAGGGGAGCGTTCTGTCTCCCTTGCTCTGGTGTCTAGTCGTGGACGGCCTGCTGGGGAGGCTCTCGGGAGGGGGGTATGAGGTACAGGGCTATGCGGACGACATTGTCATCATAGTCCGAGGAAAGGTCACACAGGCAGTGTGGGAGCGTATGCAGACTGCACTGAAAGTGGTGGAAGGGTGGACGGTTGATCAAGGGCTCGGGGTGAGCCCCGAGAAAGCAACCGTCGTGCCGTTTACGAGGAGGAGGAAGTGTGAAAGCCACAGAACTCTCACTCTATACGGTAGGAGCGTTCCAATGGCCAGGGAGGTAAAATATCTTGGGGTCGTATTGGACTCTAAGCTAACCTGGAATGGTCACATTGGAAAAATACTGCGTAAGGCAGTCATGACCTTAGCCGTCACTAGGCGGCTATATGGAAAAACGTGGGGACTAAGACCTGGTATGGCCCACTGGCTGTACACAAGGGTGGTCAGACCATCGTTAACATATGCGGCACTGGTCTGGTGGCCTAAGGTGACACAATCCAGTGCCAAACAAAAACTAGGCAAGATCCAAAGGATGGCTTGCCTAGGCATCACAGGGGCCATGTCTTCAACCCCAACAGCCGCCATGGAGGTGTTGCTGGATCTACCCCCCCTACACTTCGTTATTATGGGAGAGGCCAGGCTAGGACTATACAGACTAGCCTGCAATGGTAGACTGAAGATCAACCCAGGCTTCAGGGGCCACTGCAAAATTCAGGAGATCGTGAAGGAACCCATGCTTGAAATGAGGTCAGACTTCGCGAGCCCGCGAATGTGCAGGGAAAACAACTTCACAGTGGAAATCCCTGATCGCGGGGCATGGCGGGAGGAGACACCGGGCATACCACGGGACGCGCTCGTCTGGTTCACGGACGGATCTGGCGGGGAGCGTGGGACGGGGGCAGGTGTTTACTCGGAAGGACCGAGGGTAAGTCACAGTATTTCCCTCGGAGCCCATGCAACGGTGTTTCAGGCCGAGATGTACGCCATCCTGCACTGTGTGCGGGAGAACAAGAGGAGGGGCTACACCAACAAGCGGATCCTCATAGCCACAGACAGCCAGGCAGCCCTTAAGGCACTAAGTAGCCCACGGGTAAATTCCTGGCTGGTGAGTGAGTGCCGAGACGAGACGAGCGACCTGGCTGGGCAGAATGAGGTGACCCTCATCTGGGTGCCGGGTCACTCGGGGGTCAAAGGCAATGAAGAAGCTGACAGTCTCGCAAAGAGGGGGTCAGCAGAACCATTTATGGGACCAGAACCGGCTCTGGGCGTGTCAAAGAGCACTGCCAGGGGAGCCATTAAGTCCTGGGTCAGAAACCAACACAAGGTGTACTGGGCGGACTGTCCAGGGCTCAGACATGGGAAGTCAATAATTGACGGACCCAGTTCAAAGAGAGCTGTGGAGCTGCTAAACCTTAGCAGAGGACAGCTCAGAAACACAACAGGTCTCTTGACGGGACACATGGCCGTCAAGAAACACCTACATAAAATGGGGCGGTTCGAAGGGGACCTCGCATGCAGACTCTGCGGCGAGGGGGAGGAATCAGCCCAGCACATCTTGTGCGAGTGTATAGCTCTGGACCGGAAAAGACAACTGATCTACGGTCACTCTAGACCGGAGACAGAGCAATATAAAACTTCACCCTACCAATCGCTGTGCAGACTAGTTCAAGGCACAGTGATTTTGGAATGGGTGGAGTAAGACTAGGGGTATGCACAATCAACCAAGGGTTGCGGTGCTATCGGGGCGGCAAGGCCGCGGACGAGCCCTGAGGGAACAAAAAAAAAAAAAAAGGGCAACCAAATTTGGTACGCCGGTTTATATTATAATAGGTAAATTACTTACCAAAATTTAGTTTTGTAGGTTAAAATATGAAAAAGGTATAAGCATTTAAAGAAAAATAAATTGAGGTTTTCCTCAAAACGTCAAAGTCGCGATTTAAAACGTCAAAATTGGCAATATTTACGCAAAGAACCTGAAACTAATATAAGCTATGGAAAGAAAATGTCTCAAGACGAATGTTTTACAAAGCCTGAAGTCTTAGCTTCAACCGTCATTGTCCTTCATTTTACTAAAATATTTCCAGAAAAAATTGTCGATTGAAAAGTGCAACATTTAACGCGTTATAACTTTCAAAATATTGATTTGAGAAAAAAGTTTTCAGTAAAAGTTGTAGGAAATTTGTCGATTGAAAAGTTAAGTTATAAGCATTTTATTTCTTCAACAATTATTAACCAATATATAGGTAAAAAAGTCAATAAATGAATGCTAATAGTCGTATAAGTTGTAAACGGTGAGTGATACAAAAAAAATTAACAATAAATATGAGAAATGCAATTATCTACAATAATGGTCATTACCATTTTTGGCTTAAACTGCACGGTTACGGAAATATATGCCGAAGCGGTTTTTCTCAAAATGGCGGCACTTTCGCCCTCCTAATTTGTAAGGATTTTGTGTTTTTACATTCAGGACGTCATTCAGAACCTATCTATCAAAAATAATAATAATAATAATAATAATAATAATAATAACTCCTGTAGTTTAGTGCATTATGGACAAGAGTAACGGGCTCCTCTATTGCCTGTACTAATGCTGACACAAAGAAAACGATGCGATAAGATTGGCATTAGTAATCATATTTGCAACGCATTTATAAAAAGTTGAAACCGTATAAAGTACGTAAGATGTATTCACACGTTAGGAGAAGTACATGAATTCCGAAGCTCAGAATTTTGTGTTACTTTATGTGAGAAACAGACTTTTTTTGTGGCTTCACAACTTTTCTTTTCAGCAATCGGTTTCGGTTTTTATGACATCGTCAGGCAAAATAATTTTTTTCCCGTAAAGCCACAGAAAAACTCTCTACGTCTTTATATGAGATTTTATAATTATTTATTTATTTTATTATCGAATTTTCATGCACAAAATATTCTTGCAATAGCGCAAAAATTTGTAATGAATTTTTTTTCAAAAAAAAATTAATTTTCTTAAAAGTAAAATTGGTTTGTCTGAAAAAATGTTTGGCGATGTTTTGATGAGACATTTTTTAGAGCGAAATTCGTGAAAATTATGTTTTAATGAATTTTCGCGCGAATAAATTGTTCTAGAGGATTTTTTTTTAAAATAATTTATGGTTTTTTGCCGTAAAATGTTTTCAGACAATCTTTGCAGAAGAATATTTTTCAGCAAATTTTTGTGAAAAAAATTGTTTTAACAGGTTTTTGTTAACACTTTTGTTTGAGAGTTTTTGTGATTTTCAAGATTAATTTAAATGTTTGTTTTGTCCCTTTCTTATATGCTGGCAAATAAATTTTCATAATTAAGATTGTGTTGTAGTAAATAAGGTTTTTCAATGTACTTATTAGCGAAAACTATAGGCCTTCACGCTCATTTTAATTTATAAAGTTTTCCTTTTTTTTAAACATGCTCACATCTATGTAGATTAGGAGAACGCATTTACAAATCAGTATCATTATCCTAATATTTCAATTGACAGATCGATATACGCAATTTATTTATTAAACCTTGGGTACTCTATATTTTTTAAATGTTAAAGAGCATTAAGATTTTTAAGTTAAATGTTCAAAGAATAGTTGGATATTTTTTTACAGTTATCAATCGTGGGTGAACAGAAAAATACGAAGTATGGAAATTAAATAACGAGAATTTAAAAATTACGCAAAATGACCGGTTTCTTTGCGCTTGTAAAACATCTTGTTTATTGTTTAAAGGAATAAATATTGATTTGATGAAAGATTGTTATATTTGAAGTTTTTTTAAAGGCGCCCCCTACGCCATTAATTGCTTGTGTTTTTAAAACGGAACACCTAGATTCTATGGATCGGTCAGGTAGGTCATTAAACACTGCATCGACGTAGTATGAGTTTCCCTATAGCTTTAGTTGATAGTTCTCGAGTAATAGTGGTTTGTTTTACTTTCGCTTGTAAAATAATGTATTGTCACTGTATGAGGCACAGAGCATGTGAAAGTAAACAAAATGTCCAGGTGACAGCTAAACGTCTCCTTCACGAGGAAGTCATCGGTTTTTACAGTTCCATTGTTTGAGCTTACTTACGTCTAATATTATCAAAAATAAAATGAGCTGGAAAATTATTTGATCATATCCTCGTAACTAGATAATGTGTCGACACAAAAACTAACAAAATGCAACTAAATGGAATGATTATTTATATGGGACATATTCATATTTTTACCATACAAAAAGTGAAACACAGCTTAATAAAGGTAATTGCAATTATGCGAACCAGAATGTGAAGTAAACCATAATAACATAACTTTAATAATAATAATAGTAGTAATAAAAATAAACCACGGTCATTATCATAAAAAATAATCTAAAAAAACGATACATTAGAACTATTCGAAATTTTGGTGACATTTATCTGTCATCTCACAATAAAGATCAGTTGTCATCTCTGTGCCTCCCGTATCTGATAGAATACAGTTTTTACAAGTGAAAGTAAAACAAACCAGTTTAACTCGAAAACTATCAACTATAGCCAGAGAGAAACCCATACTACGTCGATGCAGCATTTAATGACCAGCTAACTGGGCCATTAAGTACAGGTGTTCCATTTGAAAAATGCAAGTTATTCCACTTTACAGTTGCGTATGTTGTCACACAAAACAAATACACCCTTTACAAGGACGATAAATTATTATTTAATTATTTCAAAGAATTGAATGTCGTCTATAAATATTTCGAATTTAAGGCAGCCAAACTCAAAACTCAGCCCACAGCATACGTTTTAAGTAACATGTAAATCGGGGCTAAAAAAAAGAGTCGTAATATTTTCACAACTATCAAAGATAGCTATAGGGAATGCTATATAGTCACTTATTTTTAAACATCCATTAATAATAAAATAAAGTATAACATTCCATTTGAAATAACGCAGTTGATAGCTACTTCCGGTGCAACCGGAAGTTGCACAAAGCTAATTGTATTTGTATGATATAGCCTAGAAAAAAAATTGAAAGTTTTTTCGCCTAGCTCCTAGGGCACGGGATATATAGAGGAATTACATCCTCCCTGTACATTGAAAATTAATGGTTTTTACAAGTTCATTAATATTTTATTAATTGCAGAGTAAAATTTGGTTTAAGTGCATAACTATTCAATACTTTGACGACAAAAGGTTTAACTTTTTTCACACATTTACACATTAAAAACCAATAGTCTTTACATCGATTGCCCTATTAGAAACCGATACGGTTGAACGATACTACCTCTTAATATCCCAAAATATTTTGATGTTTATACCAACACAAATTCCCGAACTAACAACACAGTAGCCCCCACCCCTAATTTTGTTATATTATTATCGGTGTGATATGTTAATGTGGGAGGTACATTTACAAGTAAATTACAAAATCTAATCTAGCTAACAACAACAACAGAGAAGTTGGTGAGGAACATGATGCGTCTAAATCGAGTGTATATTTTATGGCTCCAGAGGGTGGATACGGTAGAAAGCGCGTATCTACAGCGAGTAGCAGCATACAGCGGTCACAAGAGGTTGTCCCCTCTATACCGTCGAGATCGGCGGACAGCAGCCAAAGGGCCAGCAGCCTCAACTCCATCTCTAGCTCCGAGGGATCTTCGTAAGTAGAACCCAGCAAACACCAGCCAGCGACCTGAACTACTACTACCACTATAACCTACTCTATCCAACTCTACTATACTACTTTTACCTAACACCGTCTCCACAGTGTTGCCCGCTCGCCCCTACGTCATGCTCTTCTCGCTGCTGATATGGCTGTTCTGTTTGTTATTATTATTATTAACATCGTTTTTTGGTGTTGTTGTCGTTGTTAATATTGCATCATGGTTGGCAGAATCCATTTGACATGTAATACCAATGTTTGATGTGATGCATGCTTTAGGCTTAAGGCATTTTTAAAAATGATAATAAAAAACTATTTTGCTTACCTAATAGGTTTTTAATATAGTGGCTATATAAAGACAATGTGGCGATAGGTTCGTGGCCGCCATCTTTCATCCAGATTTGTACAGAGCCTTATGGGAGAAACAGGGAATTCGAAGCATTTCTGTGCTAATCGATGCATCTGTGAGAAAAAATTGACAGGGGTCACAAGTAATAATAATGAAGAAATGATTCAAGTGTTATTTTATTGCCGGACTATATTTTTTAATTAGGAAATGGCAAATTAGGGTCTCGTCCTTGATTCCCGCAAGATTTCAAATCGACTGTGAAATGCCAAATGTCATATTAGTTTGCGATAATTAAAGACTTTTGTTTACGTTTACATCTTACGTCACCA
Organism: Tillus elongatus; assembly: GCA_964006375.1. NCBI lineage: Eukaryota > Metazoa > Arthropoda > Insecta > Coleoptera > Cleridae > Tillus > Tillus elongatus. The sequence goes on from OZ023265.1 coordinate 42,564,299, forward strand.
TTACCTTTACATAACCTGAAAAATAATCAGTAAAAGGAGCCCTGGAAGAATTCTTTCGATTTTCATGGAAAAGTAAATGCAGTTGTGAATATTTCACAAAATGTTGTCGAGAACATTTTTGAGTTTTGTTATTGTAGTTTTTCAGCTCAAAATCTTTCATCAGTGCTACATATTTAGATCAGTTTATTTGACTGATTACCTGTTCATAATTGAAAACGTATTCAATTATATAAAGTATAAAAAAGCCAAGTTTATTTGCTTGGATGAAGACAGTAGTTATACACTGTGTCAATAAAGTATTGCATAAATTTAATAAAATTCAAAATGACCATTATTAAGGAAAATTCAAAAACAGGTCGATTTTTATGATCAAAAACTAACTTTTTGGTATAAGAATCTCACCCCTATCGTCATACATATGTCTGTCATATCTCTTTAAAGGGTACCCCATCGAAATTTTGAAATTGTATGGTGGGTTGCATGATACATCTTTTTAAAGCTAATCCAATTATATATTCAGCAGAACAAGTTTTTTTGTAGGAATAAAATAAAACGAGTAATAACATTTATATTAACAGTAACAACTAATACAAGTAAAGCCTGTAAAGAATTACACAGTCCAGTCTTAAGATACTGATATGATACTTATGATATGATACTTCAATATCTCAAAGTTTGTAAACAATGTCCTAAATGTTGGGCTTCTTATACGAAAAGAACTCTAGAGATTTTATTGTATACTATGTGGTATCTGTAACAATCGACTGATAATTACAATTCTCTGCTGTGTGACATGTGTCATAAAAACTAATCAAGCATAAGTTTGATAACTTTTTGCGAATATTCTGTTTTCGGACGAATCTACTTTTACACTACATGGGGAAGTTAACCGTCAATACTGCAGATATTGGGCAAGGGAAAATCCAAGTTGGATGAGACAGAATCGCACAAAATATGCACAAAAGGTAAATGTTTGGGTGGGAATTATTAGGAGTAGGATTATTGGTCCCCTACTTTTTTCAGGGAACTATAAATGGACCACCATATCCACAATTTTTACAGCAATATCTCATTCCGACGTTACTGAACTTATTTTCTTAAGGACACAATGCTGGGTATGGTAAATCATAACTTGTGATATCAAGTAGATGGTGTCCCCGTGTATTATAACGTTAATGTTCGACACTATCTGGATCAAAAATTTCACAACAGATTGATTGGTAGGCGTGGTGCAATCGAGTGGCCAGCAAGATCACCTGACCTAACGCCTTTAGTTTTTTCTGTGGGGTCATTTGAAGAATGTGGCATTCAAAAGTAAACCAGATACTATCTAACAGATACTATTAGATAAACGATCTAATAATATACGTCAACTAATAAAACTGTTACAGCGTGTAACTGACCTGCGCAATGATATCAAATGTTCAGTTGCCAGGTAACGATTTAGACATACTAGACCTCATATATAAACCAGTTTTTATTATTGTCAATAAAAAACTGTGATATTAAAAATAAATGCTTCAAATTTGAATACCTCAATTTTCTGTAAACCTACAAAGCTGAATTTTGGTAGATAGTTAGGTCTTTCCCAAGGCAACACGGCTTCAAATTTAACTAGCTCAATTTTCTGTAAACCTAGAAAGATGAATTTTGGTAGATAGTTAGGTCTTTCCCAAGGCAACACGGCTTCAAATTTAAATAGCTCAATTTTCTGTAAACCTAGAAAGATGAATTTTGGTAGATAGTTAGGTCTTTCCCAAGGCAACACGGCTTCAAATTTAAATAGCTCAATTTTCTGTAAACCTAGAAAGCTGAATTTTGGCAGATAGTTAGGTCTTTCCCAAGGCAACACGTCCACCAAATTTCATCAAAATACCTTTGTAATTTTCGGAGAAAAAATTTGTTTCGAAAGAAAACTCAAAATTGTTCCGGAAAACCTTGTCCTATTTTCCTGGCTAAGGAACTCATCCAAGCTATTGATAAAAGAAAGGCACTTGCCGAGTTTCATTAATATCAGTTAATTCCTTTTGAGTTATAGGTTGGATACACACACATACATACATACATACATATATATATATATATATATATATATATATATATATATATATATATATATATATATATATATATATATATATATAAACATATAAAAATTGAAACTGACCCCGGATGTGGGTTCTAGGGGCCGAAGTTCGCGCTCATTTGAGAAAATATTTGCAAAGTCTTACCATCGATACATCTCTATTAGTTAGTTCACTAACATAAATGCAATATTTTCACAAAAAATTTTGACTTGTTTGCTCGACAGATGTCATTATTATTGTAGAGATACCTTTACCATTACTCATACATATGGCTCTTAAAACATGAGACTCTATGATCACCATAGCAAGATCATTTAGTCGTTCTTGAAGTTTGAATAGTAATTTACGTTACAAGTCCGAAAAATACTGTTTTTTTGGACGAGTCGACAAAATTCTAGGACGAGCCGTAGGCGAGTCCTGGAAGTCTGCGAGTCCAAAAAAAACTGTTTTCGGACGTGTTGCGTACACTATTTTTTTGGCAACCGTGTAGAATAACAAATCAATGAGACACATTTCTTTATTATATTTCTTTGTAGAACAAAATTTCGAACATTTTAATTCTTATTTGTATTAAATATTGAAATTCAAACAGAAGATAGGTACTAACAGAAACATTCTAATTATTATTTATATTAATATTTATAGTAAAATTCGAGCAATTGCTAATATTGAAAGGATTTAATTTGTTTGAAATGCTTGGTATATTTAAATGCCTTTTGTAGTCAGAACAAGAAGGTAAAGTTTCCGTTTCATATTGATTGTTTTCATATGATAATTTTTGAATGCTATTGGCAATTTTAATTTTGTTTGTTAGTGTCTTTATATCCTTTAGCGACATTGGTAGACTTCCAGCCACCGTGTCTCTTCAAATTTGTGATGTTTCCACCATTTTTCGGGCAATAGCTGTGGCAGCAGCTGCTGCATTGGAAATTTTGTAAGGCACATTTTCAAACTCACTATCGCTGTTGCTTTCCATAGTTTATTGAGACAATTGCGACCAAAAACCATGCAAACTTTCGAAAATTAAAATGTCAACTAATTTCATTTCAGATAGCTGTCAGTCGTTATTTCGTTGCTATGGTAATGTCCAACTGTATTTATCAAAATCATAACTACCAAGATTTTCATATTCACAATGACAACAACGATGTGATTCTTCCCGGCCTAGTCCGGGAAGTACCTACTTCCCGGATTAGGCCGGAGAAATGCTACTTTCTCAAAGAAAAGCGTTCGGGAAGTGGGTACTTCCCGGACGGTTGCCGAAAAACTATCTTTCCTCACTACAATGTGTAATCATTGAAACCCTAGGTATTCGCAGAATTATCTCAACATTTGGAAAAGCGTCTTTTAGGTATTTCCGGATTAAAAGCCTATAAAATAAATGCCTAGCTATGTTCTAATAATAGTAGGCACGTATAATCTTCATTATACGTGCCTACAATATTCACCACACCTTATTTAATCTCTTTATCGGTAAGACATTCTAATGTTCGTAAAAACCCAAACTGCAAACATATGGAATCATAAACTCTTAGTCTTTGCTCTAAGGAAGTTAAGAATTGGTCAATAACTGAAATATAGTTTTTCGTTTAAAATTTTTCTCCTTCTAGGGTTTGACCATAATCTAATGGAGTACCATGTCAGAATTCCTTTGACTGATTATTTTTCAAGTTATATGATGTTGATGGTGTGATGTAAATGTAAAGAAATGTTTAATTAGTTTAAACTAATATAATTGACATTTCACAGTCGATTTGAAATTTTGCGGGAATCGAGAACGAAACCTTAATTTACCATTTTCTAATTAAAAAAAGACACTCCGGAAATAAAATATCATAGGAATCGTTTATAAATCATTGTTACTTCCGACCTCTGTCCATTTTTTGTCACAGATGCATCGATTAACAAAGAAATGCTTCGATTTCCCTGTTTTTAGTAGAAGGCGTTGTACAAATATGGATAAAACATGGCGTTGCTGATTCCACGTGATCGTTGACTAATCAAAACTTTGACGAACGTATGTCCACCCTGTCTTTATATATCATCACCACTGTAGTTTTTACTATACTGTAACGGAATGTAGGCAAACTTAAATTAAAAAATAATTCAGGTTACACATGCTAAAACTGACTACGATATACAGATGGGTCAACTCTATACGCCACGTCCTCTCTATGAGGATCTATAGAAATTTCAAGTTATTTTTCCTCCAGGCATATACAGCGTCTCGACGAGCAAAATTTTAAGATATTGTTTATTGTATAGGGTTTTCGGAAAATATCAATATATATGCTATATTTTTTTTCAATAGAACACCCCATATGTTATATATTTGTCGGAATGCTAGGATAAAATGATGGAAACAATGAGATTATATATATATATATATATATATATATATATATATATATATATATATATATATATATATATATATATATATATATATATATATATATACCTGAAGCTAACCGATTTTGAGAAATGTAATGTTTTTGAAATTACAGGCCTTACTTCAAATTATATTGTTGGTACACTGCTGACTACTGTAATAATTTAATTATAGCCAAAATTTAGTAGAAATATTGACATATTAGAGAGTTTCAAAAATAATTTTTATAGAATTAAACAAGGTAATTATACACCTGCCCTCGACTTTACGTATGTGCTATTGCAACTAACTGCTTTATTTTAAATGAAACCCAAAATTTGTATTGTTTTATACAGTACTAAATTTTCCGACAAAAGGTTATTCTCGGGGAGGAGTGCTATCACTTCTGCTGTGGTCGCTCGTTGTTGATAAACTTATGACTACATTGAGCAGAATTTATGGTCCAAGGATACGCAGATGATATTGTCATAACAGTAAAGGGCAAGCATGATTTTGTAATATCCAGGCTAATTCAAACAACCCTAAATGCAGTAAGGAACTGGTGTGAGATGAGGGGCTTGATGTCAATGCTCATAGACGGTTCTTCTATCATTCCCGAACGGAAGGAAACTAAATTTAAAAGCCTGCAGTCTGAATGGAACACAGATACAATTCTTCAATGAAATTAAATCCTTAGGGATATTTTTAGACCAAAAACTGAACTGGAACACATACATGAAAAAACTCTAGATAACCACAATGACAATCTGGACTTGCCGTAGACTCGTAGAAGAGATATGGGGGCTGAATCCCTGGATGATACATTGGATATGCCAAACTGTAGTTAAACCCATGTTAACATACGCATCTATATTATGGTGGCCAAAAAAACGGAACAAGCCTCAACACAAAGCAAATTGCAAAAATTGCATAGGCTTATCTATCTTGGAATAACGGGAGCATCAGGTCCTACAGCTGCGATTGAGACAATGCTGAATCTCACTCCACTGCATATATGCGTACCTCTAGACTATTTCAAGCAGACAAATTCAAACCAAGAGACTTGGTTGGCCATTTCGAAATTCTGGAAATTATTCCATTGGAGTCACTCGACAAACCAACAGATCAAATGTCAGCTAAACTGGGCTTCATAGTTCTATTTCACGTATTTGACATATCCCTATAAGAAGTGTAATAGCGTAAGATCGGGTGATCGTGCTGGCCATTCTAACGATCTCTGTCTCCCTGTCCACCTATTTGGAAATATAAAGACGAGGTACCGCTAGACATTGATTTGCTAATATGCTGGTACTCCTTCCTGCTGGGACCATATCACATAAACTGGAACTTGTGGATTTGCTCGATCAGGATATAAGTTTGCCAAAGTTGGCACGACATTATTTGAGGGCAGTGCTTAATATGTATCTCCATTCAAATTACCAACCTTGAAAAGGGGACCAATTATATAGCTACCAACTATTCCTGCCCAAATATTAACCTTTTCAGGGTATTGCGTATGTTTTCCTCCATCCAGTGTGGATTTTCTTTAGACCAGTGCGACAATTTTGATAATTACCATGACCGTAAAGTGTAAAACTGCACTCATCAGAAAATAAAACATATTCTACTTGAATAACATTGTTATCAAACATTTGTATCATTTGTTCACAAAAAGACGTATTAAATTCTACTCTGAAGAGATTGGTTCGTTTTAAAGAAGTTTGTAAAAGTATTGAAAATGAACCAATAACAATCGGTTTCGCAATTAGAATATATAATATGCCTGTTAGAAGTTATCTGACATTTTTCAAAACAAATTGTCAGTTCTGTATCAAAATGTTACCATGGATAATCATTTCCAAGATCTTAGAGAAGCTACGTTTATTTTGGTGGAAAACCCAATTTGAATGTTTTGATATGTTTGGGTCCCTTAACGCCTTGTTCAAGCTATTAGTAAAAGAAAGATGATTGCATAAGTGATCGCCAGATGGGACAAATGGAGAGAGTAGGACTGGGAATAAGAGAACCTAACTTCGAACTTGGGAAAAACTTCCACCATAATGCATGAAATATCTGTGTACAGGAGTGCATATAACAAAGACTAAGAAATAGAGATCTACATCCTCTCAGACAGCCAGTCAGTACTAAAAACTAAATAAATCTTTCAAAACAGAGTCTACATTGACCTGGGGGTTGCAAAAAATCCTTGAAGCAACTAATTATGAACAACAAAGTAACTGTGATGTGAGTGTCAGGGCATCAAGACATTTAAGGAAATGCGAAAGCAGGTATATTTACAAAAAAGGCAGCGACAACACCATTCTATGGTCCAGATCCCTATTCTGGATTAACAAAAAGCCACGTAAGAAATGAACTTGATACTTGCGAGAAGAACCAAATGGTACCATACTGGAGGGAAACGCCAGGCTTAAGGCAGGCAAAACGGTCTATTCGATGTCAACAACGAAGTCTCATCTGTGTCTTGAATTAAACAGGAACGACTTGAGAATGATCACAGAACTTTTCACAGGACACTACCCAGTAAGGTACCACCTCATGAGGATCGGTAAGGCAGACAAGGAAAACTGATGATACCGCACTGGAGCAACAGAAACAACAGAACACTTGCTATGCTCGTTTCTGCAAAAGACTTAAATAGCTTGGAGGGGTGACTCTAACACCCCAGGAGATACGTAAAATAGTTCCGAAAAAGATAGTGACTACACAAAAAGTCCAAACTTTTTGGGCAATTATTAGAAGAAAAAAAGACTCATGCACAAAAGACGCATTAGAGTCGCTGCGTTGAGAGACCAATAGCCTACACGACTCATTAAACAATCTATAACCTACAATCCACAAATTTTGCTATTATGCTTGACTTTAACAGTTTTATTTACAGCAATTAAAACAAAAGTTAGTAAATAAACGCTGTTCGTGTCAGTTTGCGCAATTTTAATCTACCTTAATATCCACCATAGAGCAAGTCTCGACGTCTATGTGCAATATTTAGAAAATAATATTTAAAACATCACTGAGCTATTTGAGAAATGCATCAATCGAAATTATATGCATCACTGAGCTATTTGAGAGTTGCATCAATCAAAATTATATCTTTTTATGGCAAATATTTGTACAAAACATGTTGAATGGATTCATAAGTTTGGTTCTTACGACTTTTTGTGCAATTACAGTTTACAGGTGTTATTATTGGTGTTGTTTGTAAAAAAAGAAGAAACTGTACATAAAGTATATATGTGTGTATATATTTCGCTACATGCATGTCAATTTTTCAATGTCTATCTAAAAATGTTTGTTGTGTTGTTAATTTGTAGATAAGCATATAAAAAGTTATTGGTTTTCTACTTTTGACCAGAAATTTATGAAAATATATAAACACATTTAAAATGTGTCCAGGTCAATATAAGGCATGTGTTTCAATTCAACAAACAAAAAAACTGAACCGTTAAAAGGTCAATTTGCAATCTGTATAAATTCAAAGATTCTGCACTTTTCGTTTTTTCTAAAAATTTTAATCTTAATAGTATAAAATAAAGAGTGGTTTTTATGAAATTTTAACTGGATATAGATCTTTCAAGTAGACAACGTACGAAGTAATATGGCACGAGAAGCGATCTCTTATTTTTTTTGTTTTGCGAGAGCAGGGTGTAAATTATAAATGTTATAAATAGCCTTACAACAATAATTTTATGAACAGATTAATCATTTTTTCACAGTGACTATGGCACATATTTTGAAAAAGTATGGGTTAATCGGACAGTGTCTTTAAGTATAACATTTTGTGTTATTATTGGAGCTGTTGAGACAATATGATTCCTAGCTACACACGAGATGGCATCACTGCCACACATCTCACCATAAAAGTATTGTTTTACAGAAATGTCAAAAAGGTCCAATATAGCAGGATTTGAAAATATGACCAAGTTCTTGAGATTTGATGCGTACAGCAGGGAGTTCTACTTAAAATTTATTATTTTTACAAGTATCAACAATCATGTAAAATCATTTTTTACAAGATTTGGCCTAGCAAACTACGTCACTGTATCGAAAATGTCTTGTCTAATCATAAATTAAATGGGCTTAATACTTACAAACCTTTGTGCCAGATTTGTGTTTTGCACTCTGCTTTCTTGTCGAGAAAATAAGCTAAATTAAAATAAAGGTCGATCTTCTTGACATATTACTGAGTAAAGTGTTTTGTATTATACTTGAGAAAGTGATATTCAACTAAAGTTCTCCATAAGCCATTTGTCGTATTGTGGCGTATAGTGGCGCACATTTTTGTTTTCTAAAAAGTCCTCAAATAACTTCAGAGCCCGTATCATTTTAATTTTAGAACAAATCTAAGTATATACAGATCTAAAGACTACTCGTTCTTCTCTGTTTTCACAAGTGTTTTTTTTTCTATAACCGATTTTGTCGCATCATGATGCCGTAAAGCGACCAAAACGGTTACAGAAAATAAAACCAACATTTGTGAAGCCATAAAAGTAGTCTCCAGATATGTATTTAGTATCGCACGGTTTCACAAAGGAAGGGCAACAATTAATTAAATCTAAGTAATTTTGATTTAGTTTTTAATCCTTGCAGTGTGTACAAAATTAAAGTAGATGGCATTATTAAATAAATTAATTAAAAGACACAACTCGAAAACGCACGGTCCTATCAGATCGATTTTACTTCCACATCGTCAATACGTGTGGAAGTATGGCATCGACGACAAAAATTCCAAATTTTGTTGCTTAAACGTCGTAAAAAGTGTCAAAATATATAAAAAAACATGATTTGGGGACGACATTTTTTTGTCTGTCGGTATGTATGTCTGTCTGTTTGTAGTAGCCACGATAACTTTAGAACGAATTGGCATATTGTCTTCAAATTTGGTATACAATTAGCACCCGACAAACAAACGGTTCCGGTTGCTTTTGGGAAAAATCGCTCCAGGGGGTAGGCGAAGAATGGGGACAAACATTTGGTATGCTCTGCTGAAATTAAATTTGGGGTTGCATGTGTGGGGGTGGAATATCAGTGGCAGAAATTTCGATTTTTTTTTTTGATGAAACGGCGTAAACTGTCTGAAAACATATAGAAAACTTGATTCTGGACCGAAATTGTTTTTGTCTGTCTGTCGGTCGGCTTCTACGTCTGTCTGTTAGTAGACGCAATAACTTTCGAACGAATTGAGATATCATCTTCAAATTTGGTATCTAGTTGGCACCCGACAAAGGAATGCTTCGAATGTTTTTTTTTCCGGTAAGATCGCTTCAGGGGGTAGTGAATAACCGAGGAGTGATTTGGTGAAATCTGGCATTTATTTGTTAAAACTTGTGTAACATGACGTTTCAGAAGTTTATGGGTAAAGGAATACGAATATTTTCTTTGTGGTCAAGTCATGGACCCTAAATTCGTTTCATAAGAATATCTTTCTGAGGAAAGTGATTATCACAACCATGTGGAAGTTATTATTCAATTTCCAGCACTATTTTATGGGTTACTAGATAAAGGGTGTGCCAATTAAAACTTCCCACCTAGAAAATATCGGAATTAGAAAAAGCAAACAAATCCGATATACCTCGACCTTGTTTTAAAGGAGGACATATTATGGCAAAAGTTTTGGTGTCTTCAAACCCACCTCTTAGACAGGGGCGTAAAGTACCATTAAATTTTTAATGGCACCTCATTATAAAGCTTTCTCAATTCTGCTGGCGACAACGTACGACTTTTTAAATGTTGGTTTGGATATGGCAATAAAATTATAAGTTAAAGAAGAAGACAAAATATCAATGAATGTAAGAATATTATTTAATTAAATGTTCAAATTGTTTTCCCCCGACTTCCATACAATTATAAAATTTTTGCTTCCGACGCATTTCGGTCGTTATCTGAAGATATTCTTTCTCAAGTCGCCGACGAAACTCCCTAAGTGAGTTTGGTCGTGTTGTATAAATTTTCGACATCAAGTGCCCCTATATAAAGAAGTCTAAGGCGATCTGGGAGTCCACTCGATTGAACCTCTGCGTCCTATCCAGTGATTTGGAAAGTTCTGATTAGAAAAATCACGCACAGCTGCGGCATATTGTGCTAGAACACCATCCAGCTGAACCCACACATCCTCTTCTGCTAAAGCGCTGTCATTTTCCAATACTTCCACAATCGTCGGGTCGATATGCATTTCCAGTAGATCCAGATGCACGTTTCCATCCAAACTTCCGGTAGTGAGATGGTCTCCCAACATCTCCGCCCAAGCATTCAACTTCCCCGGATGTACCGTATGAGTTTTACAAAAAATTCTTGGATTTTCATCACTTCAGTAGCGGCAATTATGGCGGTTGACTTGGGTATCCAGTTGGATACCATATTCAGCGGAAAACAGATTGAGTGCAAAAAAATTGGATTCCTTCTGGCACGATCACTAATTTCTTTGCAGAACTGCACGCGGCGATTAGGATCGTCTTCATTAAGTTCCTGTACCAAATCAAATTAATTTTGTATGGGTGACACTTATTACGTTTTAAGATTCGGCGGCAACTAACTACAGAAATTCCTGAAGTACTTGCAAATTTCCTGAGACTCAAATTTAGTTCCATTGCGATGTGACTCAAGACAACTACCTGACTACCCTGATTGTGTACGACCTGCTCACCTTGCTGCTTTTTGTTTGCAACCGATCCAGTTTCCCAAAATGTATGCATTAAAGCCAGGAGGTACTGATGCGAAGTCTCAGGTTGAAGATAATTAAAAAAGATGTGCTGCCTGTCGTTCACAGTTGTCATTCTTGTGAAACAAACTAATTATTTCTACTTTTCAGCAATTGTATAAACCCTTTTCACGAATTGGAATTCAATCGACTTTGTGATGATTTTACGGGATATTTACATGTTCAAAGTAAAACGCTTCAAAGTAAGACGCTTTAAAGAAATTGAAGGCTTAAAGCGAAATTTATGACTAAAAACTGTAAAATAAATGTACTGGTCTTTGATTATCCTTGCGAATCTTTTAGACCAAATTGAAAAGCAATGTTACGATAAAAATAAGACATTGAAAAATTGATTTTTCTGTAATTAGTAACAACTGGATGAGCATGCTACTAAGTAATTCCAAAACCTCCTTATCGCACAGCTTTGCGTAAGTTTTTTTGGTGGTGGTGTTTTGCTCAACCTCGTCTGGTATGTATACGTTTTTACTTATTTATTTTTCCAAAGCATGCCTTTATACTTAAACCTTAAGCTAAATAAGCTAAAAAACCATAATATAAACTTTAAATCTAATGCTTATGTAAAATTAAACTTTAAAAAATCTAAACTTAAAACATAAAAAAGTACTTAATCCTACCTTCTTGCATGTGTTTTTTTATTATTATCAGCACCGTCTGAAGGCACGGTTTTTTAAACACCAAAATATATTCACAATCTCACACACACGTAGTGTAGCCCGGTTTTCTATCTCTCTCTATGTACATCTTTGTGTCTGCTCTGAATTCATCTATTTGATGAGATACATAAAACCTATAGTAATCATTAATTAGGATTTATGTGTGTGTATATGTTGGGTAGCATTTACTATACGTAAACTTTACTGTTATCACTATTATTATTGTTATAATAACTGATATCCTTTCAAATATTTAAATCTTCCCAACCAATCGTATATGCTTACCCAATGAGGAGTGAAACAGGGAACACTGGAGTAATAATTTTATTGTGTGTGTTAGGTGGTCTCCCTCTCTAAGACTGGCGGGTGAAGGAGGTCAACTGGCCGACTTCATAGACGGTTTAGGACCTGGACAGCTGGTGGGAAGGCAAGTACTTGGTGCACCGGCTTTAGGAGATATCCAGCTGTCGCTGTGTTATCAGAAAGGCTTTCTAGAAGTTGAGGTGATAAGGGCCAGAGGTTTACAAGCTAGGCCTGGTTCCAAAGTATTACCAGGTAGGTCACATTTATAACTATATAGTTTTAAACCGACTTTTTATGAATATTTTTTGCCAAAGTTATTACTACAAGCCCAAAATTCCTCGCTATTTTTTTCTATATAGAAACTGCATAATTTTGGTAATTTTGTAGCTTTAGAGTTATTCACTTTGTATTTTAATATAAATTTTCGGAAATACTAAATGAATTCTTGTGTGATGAGTGTCTAAAAACTTGATTTTGATATTTTAACATTTAATCTCATCTGCACTATTGCCATTTAAAACTCCATACGCCAGTTTCTTCAAAACTAAATGAGATTTGGTGTTAGATTGGGGACACAAAAGGCCACCTTGTGGAAAAATATATTTTTATTATCACACACTTAGATGGCGCTGCAGTGCAAAGAAACTTTTCGATCCTCAGATAATTGAAATAGTTTGCGTTTGATAGAGAATTAAATTCTGAATAAATTTCTTTCCATTCTTAACTTTCATAAAATTAACTATTTTTTAGATATTTGGGTTAAGTGTAGCTTTGCTTACAAGATAAAAACATCGGTAACTTTTTTATTACAAGTACTGAACACTTAGTTCTTCAAAATATGACCGTAGTCAGAGTACTGGACAACTTTTACCGGATATGATTTTTTTTAAATTCAAATAGGATATACTGTATTTTTTACAGTCAGAAACATAATGCAATTTTTTAAATACAACCATACTCTTATACATATAAATTCAACAAACGAGAAAGTAGTTAAATAAAATCTGTGGCTAATGACAATAAAGTCGAAGCCATACTACCTTTTGTCCACCACCACAGTTGTAAATTCAATAGATAGTAGGTTTCAAAAGTTTATAAATTTTTATCTTTTAACACAGTTTATTGTAATGCTACGTTTATTGAAGAAAATTTTACAGCATGTTTTATAAGAGAAGTCCAAAAATTCAAACAAATAATAAAAAAATCAACACAGCGGGTGCGTTACGGAAGTAAATTTTCATAAAAATGTTTATAATAGCAGATATGTCCCTAATGCAAGCAGGTATGAGTTTGGTTACCGGTATAACCTATACAGCAGAAACAACGTACCATATTTTATCAAAATAACTTGTGTGAAAATGTAAAAAACTTTCCAAAAATAAACTTTAAATGTTTCCGAGAAAACTGGTTTCCTAGCCAACAAACCTTAGGTTAGTAGCAAATCTTGTACAATTTAAACCCACCAAATCACAGTCTTGCTTTCTTTCTCATAAGAGATACACCAGCCCTAGACCCATCACAATAAACAACCAAGTTATTCAAAGTAATGAGTCCTTTTCACTTGTTGGCATCTCTGTGGATCGAAATCTCAATTGGCACCAACATGTTACATCAATTGCAGAAGCGGCTACTAAGAAATTAGGTTTCCTCTTCCGGGCTCGCAAATATTTTTCACCAGCTAATGTCTATACTTTATATACTTCACCAAACCTCGAATACTGCTCCCACATCTGGGGTGCTGCTGCCGCTTCTACACTCGCTATCCTGGACTCCATTCAGAAGAGAGCTATACGTCTCATCGGTGACCCTACCCAAAGGCTGCCTTCCCTTGCCCATCGACGTGCCGTTGGTGACCTCTCTCTCTTTTATAGATATCTGCACGGGCACTGCTCAGAGGAGCTTTCATCCATAGTTCCCCCACCTGCTGCCCCCAACAGATCTACCAGGGGAACAGAGCGAATGCACCCTTTTACTGTCCAGGTCACCAGACTTGGAACATCTTGTTATGCCCGCTCTTTTGTCCCCAGGACTTCCAAGTTGTGGAATTCCTTGCCGGCACATGTTTTTCCTTCTCCTCCGAACCTCCAAACCCAAGTCCAGAATTAACAAGTTGCCTCTTTCCTCCTTGTCGACGCCCACGGTACGATAGTATTTAGGCTGTAAGCCCTCGTGGTGTGTTGTTGAAATAAATTTAAAAAAAAAGGGTAATTGGAATTTAAAGCATTTCATGTAAATTCAGTACCAAAACTCACTTACTGCGTTTCGATTTTTTTCTTACAAACGTGCATCTTATTTTGATAAAAAATGCAAAAATTAACGCATCTTTCTCGTATCTTGTATAATAACAATTATATTGAGCTTTACCGTAGAAATGCGCCACCCTGTGTAAAAACTGAATCTAAATTTTCGTACATGGTTCACTCTTTATAATAAAAATACGTCTACCAAATTTGGTTGCCCTTACTTCGTTATTTCCCCAGATAAACATTTTTTCAGAAAGTAAACACAAAGTTTCCGGGAAAACCTGGGTCTAACATACAGAAATTCAAACTGACCTTGGATATGGGTTCTAGGGGTCTTAGTTGGCGCTCATTCAAAGAAATTTTTTTAATATTCAAAAGTCGGGATCTCCTCATTAGTGATTTTTTTAAAGAAAATTCACTAAAAGAATAAAAGCAGATTCTAAAAACATTTGCCAGTTTATGTGCAAACTTAAGGAGTCAGGGCAGTTTTAAGAAGTAAAAAGTTCGAGGAAAAGCTGTAACATTTGATCAAAACGTAGCACATGTATTGCAGATGATTAATAATAATCCTCACATATCCCTAAATTAATTTCAGGCCCAGTCAAAAGTCTCCATCACGTCTTGGCAAAGGATTTTAAAGAGAAATAAGTATTGTCCTTATCAAGTTTATCTTCTCCATCATTTAAGGTCTAACGATGAGCAGCGCAAGCTCAGTTATCAGTGCTTTATGAGAAGAATAATAAAATATTATTTAATAGTACTTTATGGGTTTAAACAGGATGGGGCACCTATTCATAATACAGTCAAGGTACAAAACTATTTACACAAGAGAGTTTCTGCCAAGTGGTTAGGTACTCGGTCTCCTGATTTTTTTGTGTGTAACCTAATGTGAACCTACCTTTTATCATACATAGAGTATTTTTCTATTATCTGTATACAATTTCAATTTTAGACATATAGTTGTATTTAAAAAAAATGCCTAAAAATGTTTGATCTTTCCGACTGTAAAACAAAATACAGTTCGTTCTCTTTGAATTAAAAAAATAATAATTTTCGGCAAAACCGGAAGTTGAACACTAACCTGACTAGAGTGGTTCAATAGTATTCATCTAATTATGTAAAATATTCCAAAGAACCTACTGCCCAGGGCTTATATTAAAACAATTTTTCGGGGGCTATTATCTTGCAAGCAATGTTACACTTAACCTCAAACATTTAAAAAACGGTTGATTTTATAAAAGTTATGAATAGAAATAAATTTATGTTTCAATTCTCTATCAAATGCAACCTATTTTAATGATCTGAGGATCTAAAAGATTTTTTGCTCAGCAGCGCCATCTACTACAGCTAATAAAAATAATTTTGTTCACCAAAGTTCAAGCCTTTCGCGTCCTTAATCTAGCAAATTTAACAAGTTTTTCAAATACCATTTAGTTTTCAAGAAAATGGCGTCTGGAGTTTTAAATGGTACACCCTCTATATACAGGTATTCAGTAAATACGAAAACATTCATTAAACACAAAGAACCTAGATAAATATGTGTGACAAAAATAGTTCCTAGTCTGTGGTATTCCCAGAAACTTTTAAATATGATGTAATAATAGTGTGATTTAGAAAATTCAAATTTGGCTGGTTATCACCATTAAAAATCATCTAATTCAATATCCATGTTTACATCCATATCACGTTTACCCGTTAAATTTTAATACAGGATGAGCCAACTGAACAGATACATTATTTTTGAAACTGTGTTATGTTGCCAGTCTACTAGCTCTAAACCATTTGAGCATAGGTTGCATGGTTAGACGATTTAATGAAACAGAGTCTTACATTCTAAAGCTAAGGCAAGGATAAAAATCATGTATCAATCAAAGCGACCACCGTTTTCTGAGATAAGCTGCCCGTAGACCCCGAGAATTGTTTGTAATCTGTTAAAAAAAAAAGAGCTATCAGTGGTTCGTAATGTTGTAATATCGTCACAAACAATCAGAAAACGTTTAAATAAAGCCGGACTAAGGGACATGAGATCAGTAAAAAAACATTACTTACCAGACAGAGCAAAGTTCAAAGATTGCGTTTTGCCCGAAATTATCAACCTTGTCTGGCGAAGGGAAGGAGAGAGTTTTGCAAGTTGCAACATTTCTCCAAGCATCTCGTTTAATGGTGGCTCTGTAATTATTGGGGGGGGGGGGGGGACACTTGCTTCGATGTTCTATACTTGTGGCGTCTATCAATGCAGACTATTACCTGGAAAACATCGTACTTAATGCTTAATGCCAATTCCTTCTTTTGTGGGCAGTAATTTTTATTCATCCAAGACAATGCGCTTCGCCAGGTAGCTGGACAGGTTACTGACTAACTTCATGTTGTTGATAACCCGTTAACGGAATGGTCACCTAACAGTCCCGACCTCAACGCCATTGAGGATCTATGGAACCATTCAAAAATATCCAAGGTCGTAGAACCCTACCTGCCAACCACAATCAACTGGTGGATGTTCTAATTGTCGAATGGGAGAATATTTCCCAGGATACCATTGAAAATGTAATGGCTAGCATACCAAAGCGTAAGAATGCGGTAAAAAGGAATGGATGACCTACAAGATAGCAGTGTCACATTGGATCCATAAATTATACTGCTTTTTGCGATTTTTTAAAGGTTTTCATTTGGATTTTAGTTTTCATATCTCCCTCGTTTTCAACGAAACAAGTGTTTAATGATAAAAAAATATGGTAATATCACGCTGATTTTTTTGTCAAATGATTGCATACATTCAATTTGTAAGTTTTCATTATAATTTAGTTTAATTTTATTTTCATTAATGTAATTATTTAAGCTTAATAAAGTGGGGCATTAATTTTGTCCAGGGGATTAAAAATTTTTTCCAAAATTTGAAAGCCATTACCTCACTAAAAGCGATTAAAAAAAATTAAAGTTCGCTAAAAGGAGGCAAAGAGACAAAAAAATTCAACATGAACAGGCCAGTACAATTGAAAACATTATTTTATTTGTAGACGAGCGAATAAAGCAAGTAAAAGACGACACCCATCAAGTATAGAGACGAATTAGAAGCATAAGTGACGATGTTCATCACAAGCTAACGAGTACGTAAGAAGTACAATCGGAAAATGTAACATCGTAGCCAGGGGAAACTTTAAAGTCGTGGATACGCCTGTCGTGGGAATAAAGGCATTTATTTATAAATAACAATATATTATATCTCAGTCCCAGGATGCACCTACCTACTCCAATTTAAAGCCGCTGATGAAGGAAATGGTTGGGGAGATATAAATCAGTTTTCCTAATCATAGCTCTTAGACGAGATGCCTTATATGTGCTTCGGGGTATTCCCAGAGAAGAACAACGCAGTTTTGACAACATTAAGCATTACCCATAGATGAGTTTTGGCGACCTGCACTTGCAACCCTTGCATCAAATTTAGTTAAAAAGTAGCTGTCAGAAACCGAGCGAAAACCTGCAACAGTTCGAAGCCGACATCGCCAGACTGGCACGATTAGTCTACCTCACAGCTCCGGTGGTATTCTTCAATCAACCCTGGCTGCAAACCTTTATGTACGACATCAGTGACGCCAACACTGAACAAGCACTGAATCAAAACGTTGAATGGTGTTTTGGTGCATTCCTTAGAGCTCGAAGCAACAAGGCATAGGTCAGAATGTCAGGTAAGGATGTACAGGATCTCGAAACTTCAGAAAAGAAAATTAAATAGAGCGGTCTGCGTTCGCCAAGCTATTAAGCAAAATGGTAAAAGAGATGAAGCCTACGCCACATAGAGATCGAATAAGAGCCCACCATGCAATTGCCTTGCGTTGTTAGAACTGCAGTAAGGTGGGACATATAAGGTATGAGTGTTGGGCTCTAAACTCAATGCTATCTAGCGCATGAAAAAAACTGATCATCGATAACCGCTTCTCTGTTCAACGACTCTGGCAGCAGGCTCGTTCAGGATGAATACGTAGGCGTCAACAAGACATAGATGGTCGTCAACAGAGACACATCCATGACGATTATTCGTCGTGACATGCGACATGGTATCAAAAAGACGAGTAAAAGAGCCAGATAGACACTATAGCAGCCGGTGACGATCAAATCATGATACTTGGTAAAACTGACGTCGAACTACAGATTTGGACATGGAGGCCAATCAGAGACCGATAATCACTGCCATATCAAATATACTTAGCCTAGAC
Organism: Tillus elongatus; assembly: GCA_964006375.1. Lineage (NCBI taxonomy): Eukaryota > Metazoa > Arthropoda > Insecta > Coleoptera > Cleridae > Tillus > Tillus elongatus. The sequence continues at coordinate 42,582,903 of OZ023265.1, forward strand.
ACAGTACTATCCTCGATTAGGAAATAGTGATGTCGCCTCTCAGCGGCAGTAACCTTGGAGCGTGAAAAGTTACTTTAAAATAATAAAACATTAGGCCCGCGATGAAAGCGTTGCCTCGGTGAGAAGCGTTGGGTATCTATTGGGACAAGTAGGTAACATCAAAGAAGAAAATAAATACCCAGTGATTCAGTCAGAACCAATAAGAAAATAAATCACCAGGAAAATACATGGCGGAGTGAGTGGAGGCCCTATAGGTGCTATTAAGGAAACATAGGGAAATGTCATTTGGACAGGTGAAAACGTGATGTCAACGAGGAAATGAGAGATCCAAGCCAAGAGCAATTAGGTAAAATAACCAGAACCTATGGAAAATTGTGATTAACTGTAAAAAGTCTTCGCAGTGATTTGGTCAGATTTTATATAAACTAATTTATTTCTCTTGGAAAAATTTAATAACATAACATAAAATACATTAGAAATGCAGATGGAGCAACATACTAATGAATTTGACGTACCATCTGATACTGTCCAAATGATTTCCAAAACCTTTCCGTGCCTTTTTTAGTCTACAAAATGGTAAAATTAATCAATTTTTAATAGTTAGAGATTGTTATAAAGTATATTATATAATGAGGGCCCTAGTAATCACATAACCTTTATTTTAGAAACATTTTGCATTATTTTAATCCGTTTTTATATTAACTACTACTTTCCTCTTTCACAGGCTTGAAATTGTTTTCAGAGAAAATAAATTGTAGGTGACATGTTAATCTTTATATATATATATATATATATATATATATATATATATATATATATATATATATATATATATATATATATATATATATATATATATATATATATATATATATATATATATATATATATAAATTGTGGGAGAGCCGTCAGTTGCAAAATTAAACTCTTTATTATAGGCCGAACTTTCGGAAAATTTATTCCGTTCTCAAGGCTACAACATGGAAAGAAAAAAAGTTTAAAATAATTACATATAACGTGAGTTCTACTAAACTAATTATTCAATAACAAACATAAAAAAACCTTTTTATAAATTTGACTGAAGTCGAAAAGTGCCAAACTGACATATAAAGCTAACTATTATCTAATTTAATTTGTTTTTTGTTTTTGTCTAGGAAATATAAATACAAAAAAAAATAATTGCGCACTGTCAGAACATAATCTCGACACTGGCCACAATATAAATTTTAGTAATGTTTTTATTTTACACTGTGAAACCTTAAGTAATAAAAGAATGTGTTTAGAAGAATTTGAAATTACTTTTAACGACAATTTAATAAACTTAAAGAAAGATAATAATTTTAGAAATCACTACCCCTATTTATATTTTATATATATATATATATATATATATATATATATATATATATATATATATATATATATATATATATATATATATATATATATATATATAATTTTTATTATATTATATTGACATTAGAAACATTTTTTAATAGTGATATTTCTTATTTTCAGCACCTTACGTAAAAGTATACTTAGTTAATGGAAAGAAATGTATAGCAAAAGCGAAAACATCGACAGCGCGTAGAACGTTAGATCCTTTATATCAACAACAATTAGCTTTTAGAGAAAATTTTCAGGGCTGTGTACTTCAGGTAAGTAATACATTACAAAAATGTTATTCAGTAGATAGAAATTGTGTTTTGTTTACTGAGTTGTCCGACCCCATAACTCGTGGTCATTTAGTGTATGTGGGACTAATAGGATAGTAGGTAGTATAGTATATTTTATTGTCCCAAATTTTACAACATGCCAATACAATTAGTCTCAAGAGTTGTGGAGTATTTTGACAAAATGTAATACAACACTAATTGAAAAACTGACACTTCTCCAAATAGTAAATTTTGACGTAGTAAAAACATTATTTAAGTTCTGCCTTCTACCGTGTTCACCTCACCTTCCACCTAAAATTTCTCTTGTCCAGTATTTTCTCACATCTAATTAATAATACCTGGACATTATAAAATACGATGTGCTAACAACCAAAGTGCTCTCGCTTACGTTGTTGTTGTTAATGTGTTTGGTCTTGGATCGTTAGATCCATTAGCCACAAACTTTTATTATTTGTAATGGTTAGTGGTATTTGTATGACCACTATACGAAATATAAATGCATCAAGGTTGTATCTTCCCCCAAATTTATTATCTTTTCCTATTTTTTAATACCCAATTGACTACTTGACAAATGTTTTTTTATAGGAATTTTTCTAAATATTTTTTTAATATTAAAAAAAATTATACAATTTTTTTATACACATATGTGCATATTGAAACACTCAAGACCACTTTTAAAGTAATCCCCAACTTTAATTATTTCAAAAAAAGCCAGCTGATTATTAAACTGAAGATTTCGAATTTTTATGTCAATATAGTATGTTTTTAAAGTAAGATTTTTGTAAGTGGGTTTTTCGGATGGTCTTTACATCAACTCAGTTAAAGACAAGGATGTTACAATAAAAATGTTAATTGAAGCAGATACTTACTCTGTTCGGGGTAATTTTGACTAAAAACTTATATTCTTCAGACCTCCAGTGCAAAATTTTCGTGTTTGCTAACGATAGTTATTAATTATATATCTAGATAACGCAATAAATTATAAAAATGTTGAACTTAGGAGACTGTATTAAAGGGATTGATTTCAAAAATGTACAGTCGTAAAACACAATAGTGGTTCTTTATTAAACTCCGGAAATAGGCCGACGATAAATAAACAAAACACACACACACAACGTTGCTGAAGTAAATCGACTCCAAGCTATCCCGGGTTGAAAATTTTGATACAGTAATATACAGGCTGTCCCAGGTAAGGCGCGCATTAGAAGTTTTCGAACTATTACTGGGATTTTAAATCTGAAAATTTGCAACTGGATGTATCACCATCCGATCATTATAACTAAAATATTTGCAAATTTGCAATCTAAATGTTTTTTAGTTTTTTGATCATCCAAAAATAATAAGGTATACATTTAATTTTTTAACCTCACAGTTTGTTTTAAAAGCCTAATAACTAATAACATACAGTTTTAGCTATCTAACAATTTACCTGGGCAAGTTTACGATGTCATAGAAACAGACATATAGGCTTTGCCTTTCATGAAAAACTATTTCATAAAAAAAAGAATGTTAGTTATTCAACTTTTTAGGATAAATATGAACTGTAAGGTTTCCATAAAACAAACTACTAGATCCGCATGCCTCATTACGCATGTAACAATCTTTGATTTTCTTGATGTCTAATTGTTTTTCCAGGTTACCGTTTGGGGAGATTATGGACGAATAGAAGGCAAGAAGGTGTTCATGGGTGTGGCCCAGATAATGCTGGACGACCTGAACCTCAGCAACATCGTCATAGGATGGTACAAGCTGTTTGGCACCACATCCCTGGTTAGTGGACCTCCTTCCCTTGGTCTATCACGCCGCAGCTCCATGGCTAGTTTAGATTCCCTCAAGTTCTAACCCGACTACTAAACGTTCCCAGAGATAAAATCCGAGACAGGAACTTCCGATATCCATACCTCATCATACAATCATCGTTCTCATACTATCTTTCTCGCTCTGTCTCTTTCTTTGGCGTTGACCAAGCATGCGAGAACCGTGTCACTGTTGTTTATACCTACATTTTATAACCTGCTGTCTTGTTGTTGAGATGTTCTTGCGTGCTTTTGTCAACTCGGTACATTATGTCGAAGTCACCGACTCTTGTAGTCTACGCATAGCTGCCAGCGTTTCTTCCACGTCATATAGGTATGACTTCCCTCTTAAAAACATGTGTGTGTTTTTTATTTCTTGGTGTGCTTCCTGGCTCTGTATGTGTTAAGTGTACTTCTAAGCCCTTTAAGACACTACCTGACCCTCAAAATCTTACATCTATTACAGTCCAAGCAGTATAAAAAAAACATTGGAAATTTTATAAAACAGTCCTTAATATGTGTTGCAAAATTCATTATATATTGTTTAGGCGAAATAAGTGAAAACAAAGCCCATTAGGTACTTTGTCCTTAAAAGCTTTCTCAAAGATTTATTTTTGTCCTAATTGGAAAAACATTATTTTTTGTTAAAAAATTGTATTAAGAAAGTTGTTGAACGACACCAGGCCTCCAAATCCCAAGTTTGGTTGAAAAAAAATTACCCACAAACATGTTCAAGATAATTAGTAATTTAAATTTTGTTTTCACAAGATAGCCATGATTTATTAGCAATATGAGATCTGTCACTTAAAGCATTGATAAGTTGTCACACTCCTAATAAACTTATATAATAGTGGTGATTTTTATTGATTATGGCTGCAGAAAGGCTTATTATAGCCGAAACAGTCGAAATTGTCAGACTTAGCGGTGACAATATGCGTTTAACAAGAGAAGCTGCGCGTGAGCTCAATACAAGGCATGCTGGCCGCCCTATAACGAGTAAGACTGTCTTTAAAGTAAACGAAATTTTCAATAATACTGGAAATGTAACTAAACAAAAAAAACTAACGGGACGCAGCAAGTGCGTTATGGTAGTGAATTTTTATTAAATGCTTCAAATTTCAATAACTCAATTTTCTATACACTTAGAAAGTTTAATTTTGGTATGTAGTGAGGTCTTTCCTAAGGCAAGATATCCACCAAATTTAATTTAAATAACTTTGTAATTTTCGGAGAAAAAAAAATTTTTCGAAAGAAAATTAAAAATTTGAATAACTCAATTTTCTATAAATTTAGAAAGTTGAATTTTGGTACGTAGTAAGGTCTCTCCTAAGGCAATATATCCGTTAAATTTCATTAGAACAGCTTTGTAATTTTCGGAGAAAAAAAATTTTTTTTAAAGAAAACTCAAAATTTTCCCGGAAAACTCTGTCCGATTTTCCTGGCTAACAAAATCATCCGAGCCATTAATAAAAAAAGGCACTTGCCGAGTTTCATCGAAATATATATATATATATATATATATATATATATATATATATATATATATATATATATATATATATATATATACAGGGTGCTACAGATTCGAGGCTCACCATGGGTATCTCCTAAACCGTAAGAGATACAGGGTCGGTTAAATTGAGGCAAATATGCGCAATTGTGGGTCTTGTAGCATGCCATCTTAAAATTTGCTAATTTCCGAATACTTCCGAAGATATACGAAAAAAACCGAAAAATGTAAATTCCGTTTTTATTTTTTCCTGAAGTTATTCAAAACAATATAAAAAAACGAAAGGCACTTCTTAATTGCCACTTTTTTTACTCTACAAGATGCAGTAAACAGATTCTCAGTACAACGTTTCGTTTCGAAGAAAACATCATCAACTTTGTTTTTTCATATGGCCGTTAAAATAAGTACACCCTGTATTAGAAAGCATATTTCATAGCAAATTCAATGATGTATAGCACGATAGGTTCCTTATGTTTTTTTTTTATTTATTTAAATTTTTAAAAATTTTCAATGCGTAGCAGGCGACGGAGACGAAAAAGTTACGATGATTGTCAAGTCAGACATAATCAACGCCATGATAAACAGTTAAGAGAACATGGTTCAAAGATACAGCCCTTTAATGGTAGGACGGACGGACGGATGGCGTGCTTATCCTTATTAGTAATGGGTTTCCGTTTCTGTACGAAACCCTAAAAATACTGTTCATTAATCTAATCTGCGCTTTATTTAAATTTGATAATTTACAATGGGAGGGCTTTGGACATGAAACACTAGTACAACTGTCAAAATTTAAAATGCATAGAAACTCAACAATCAGACAGACGCCAGTTGTGCATCTCAATCACGTTTAATTGTTATCATTAATTTTAAAATACTTTATTTGACGTTTTGAGAATCTTGATTACAATGCAGTTTTCTAATGAAGAGCAAAGTGACATGTTAAGAGTTTTTTATTTATTTGTGTCACAGAAATGCGGTTGGTGCTACAGATATGTATTTCCAACAATATCCCGAGCGAAGTCAATCACATAGAACTGATTTTGCTAAACTGGATAAACACTTAAGATAACATAGTTCATTCAATAAACTTCGAAAACAACATGGAAGCAAAGTACGTAATGCAGAAGTGTCTGCAACTAAATAAATAATATATTAAGCTTAGGTGTTAATGAGGCAAATGCTCAAATAAATTGCCGTGGCACAAATAAAAAACTCTTAACATCTAACTTTGCTCTTCATTTCAAAACAGCATTGTAATCAAGATTATCAAAACGTCAAATAAACTATTTTATTAATAATGATATTAATTAAACGTGATTGAGATGCAAAACGATGCAAAACTGGCGTCTGTCTGATTGTTGAGTTTCTATGCATTTTGAATTGAGACAGTTGTACTAGTGTTTCATGTCCATAGCCCACCCATTGTAAATTATCAAATTTAAATAAAGCGCAGATTAGATTATTGAACTGTATTTTTAGGGTTTCGTACAGAAACGGAAACCCATTACTAATAAGGATAAGCACGCCATCCGTCCGTCTGTCCTACCATTAAAGGGTTGTATCTTTGAACCATGTTCTCTTAACTGTTTATCATGGTGTTGATTATGTTTGACTTGGCAATCATCGTAACTTTTTCGTTTCCGTCGCCTGCTACGCATTGAAAATTGTTGAAAATTTTAATAATACAAAAAACAACATAAGGAACCTATCGTGCTATACATAATTGAATAGGCAATGAAATATTCTTTCTAATACAGGGTGTACTTATTTTAACGGCCATATGAAAAAACAAAGTTGATGATGTTTTCTTCTAAACGAAACGTTGTACTGAGAATCTGTTTACTACATCTTGTTGAGTAGAAAAAGTGGCAATGAAGAAGTGCCTTTTGTTTTTTTATATCGCTTTAAATAACTTCAGGAAAAAATTAAAACGGAATTTACATTTTTCGGTTTTTTTCGTATATCTTTGGAAGTATTCGGAAATTAGCAAATTTTAAGATGGAATGCTACAAGGCCCATAATTGCGCATATTTGCCTTAATTTAACCCACCCTGTATCTCTTACGGTTTAGAAGATACCCATGGTGAGCCTCGAATCTGTAGCACCCTGTATATATATATATATATATATATATATATATATATATAAACATATAAAAATTTAAACTGACCCCGGATATGGGTTCTAGGGGTCCTAGTTCGCGCTCATTTGAAAAAATGTGTGCAAAGTCTCACCATCGATACATCTCTATTAGTGAATTTTTTTAAATAAAAATTCACTTATAAGACCTGTTCAAAGATGTGCAGGCGAGCAAGTTGTTTTGAATTTCATAAATGAAAACCCTACAGCAAATATTTCGACAGTATTATGTGTCTTATCTGTCTCGAAGATCACGCGCTGCTTTTGTCGGCATAAAAAAATGTGACAAGGTGACAATGAAGGAGGTACAAACGAGGCATCATCACGAAATTGCCGCCACTGGTCTGCAGAGAATCCACACTGGGTTATTAATTGCAGAAAACAGTATTCTCAGAAAATTAATATATGGTGTGAAATATTAGCTGAGATAATAATAGGGCCCTTCTTGTTCAATTATAATTTGAATGCTGACCGATTATTAGAATTTTTAAGCAATCAACTTGGGGACACATTACATGAACTTCCAATTCAAGTGCGACAGAATATATATATTGTCAGCTAGACGGAGCACCAATTCATAATGCAGCCAGATAATGACTAAAGCAAAAGTGTACACAACCAGGCCACAAAAGTTGCAAGAACTTCGTGAGAGAATAAACCAAGCTTGTCTGCAGGTTACACCAGCTGAATTACGTAGAGCAGTAAATAACTATAGGAAAATTTCGGGACACAGCAAGTGCGTTATGGTAGCGAATCTTCATTAAATGCTTCAAATTGGAATAACTAGATTTTCGATAAACCTAAAAAGTTCCATTTGGTGTGTGCTAAGGTCTTTATCAGGGCAACATATCTACCAAATTTGATCAAAATAGCTTTGTTATGTTTTTTTTATTGTGATACAATTTTTTTTCGGAAAAATCAACTTTTTTTAAGAAAAACTGGTCTGATTGGGCTGGCTCACGAACACATCCAAGCTATTAACAAAAGAAAGGTACTTGCCGATGTTCATCAAAATCGGTTAATTACTTATTGAGTTATCGGTTGGATACATATATATATATATATATATATATATATATATATATATATATATATATATATATATATATATATATATATATATATGTATATATATATATATATATATATATATATATATATATATATATATATATATATATATATATATATATATACATATTTGTCTGTCGTTCTGTAGACATGTACGTCTATCAGTAGGGGCAATAATTTTCGAGCTAATTAATATAAAACATCTTCAAATTTGGTATCTAGCTGGCACCCGAACGCTTCAAATTGTTTTTGAGTAAGATCGCTTCAGGGGGTAGGGAACAAATGTGGGGTGATTTTGTGAAAATTGTCATTCTTTCGTTAAAACTCGAGTAATATAACGTTTAAGAAGTTTATGGGTAAGAGAAGTCAAGTCATGGACCCTAAATTATATTCTCGAGATAGTCTTCCTGGTGATATATCTAGCCTTACATACTTTGCTATATTGGGGAAGAAATGGGCCGGGGCTGACAACTTACTAAATTGTTAGTTGGTTGTACACAGTCTCTATTTTTTAACATTCTGTGTTATTTGGAGCTGCCGTGACAACATACTACTTGGTTACACAACGAGATGGCGACACGTGTAAAAACGTGTCTTACATCTCACTTAGTTTTGGGAGGCTCGCTACCATAGCCGTATTACTTTATAGGTGTGTTCTCGCTGTAATTAGTATACCGTACTTACGAACTCTAATTAGAGCGAAGCCGGTCTGCGGTTCTTATTATATCTAGCCTTACATACTTTTTCCCTATATTCGGGAAGAAATGGGTTGGGGCTGACAATTTACAAAATTGTTAGTTGGTTGAACACAGTCTCTATTTTAAAACATTTTGTGTTATTTGCTGTCGTGACAACATACTACCTGGTTCCGCACCGAGATGGCGACCCTGTCGTACACCTCACAATGTTCAAATGTCAATATAACCGTGTTATGTAAATACAGACTAAGTTACATGCTCAGGTACGACTGCTTTGCATTTTTTATTTTTATTTTTCCATAATCACTTTGCTAAGCGAGAATTTTTGGTCGAGATCAGGAAAACCATAACATTCGAGGTAATATATAAATAAAATGACAAACGTAAGTCTCCTTATTGGGATATAGAACAGAGGTAATTGCAAAACCTCATTTTAACATTGTGCTAAAAAGGTCACGGTGTCAACAAGATGATGCCCCTACACATTAGAGATCAAGCACAATAGTAAACAAAAAACCACAAATAAATGCAAATATAATGTAGTGCTTAGCAATCCGCTTTTTAAGGGTAAAGTAACTAAAAGCTTCACATTAATAATGAATTACTTTAAAAAAATGAGCTTAAAATTTATTATTTAATGGGTTTTGTAACATATGTTGCATAATATCGTTTCATTCTAAAGAGATATAACCAAATAGTGTGATCATTCGTATAAAACACACCTAAATTTAGATACACAAGTTTCCTATACTATTTTTCCCGTCCAGTACCAGAATATTTTATTAGCCAAGCTTGCTCGTATGTCGCATGCTAACTGAATATATTTTTGATCCATTTTACTTACATTAATATCATTCATTCACTGATATCACCGTATATTCGAGAACTACATTTATATAATTGTACAAATATTGAATCCTAACTTCCTGTCTTTCATCTGCTTTACTTCGTATCCTTCTATATTATTAATTTGTCATTGTAACTTAACAAGTATCTGCTAAGTAATTAATTCTTGGAAAGAAAGAACGTACATATTATTTAGAACTAGAAACAGGGAAAAAATTAAAGTTTTCGTTTTACGTAGTGATATAAAACCTTAGCAAATACCTTGTAAATTTCATGTGTCTGCATAAGTTTTCTCTATCTATTTGCTTTTTTTCTCCCTTCTAGTCTTAAAACTTGTGCAAAGACCAGATACAGGAAGTGTTCAGGTTAGTTTGTTTTACTTGTATATTAGCATCAAGTTGTAAAGAAAACATAGTAAAATTGTACAGGATGAATTTTTTCAAATACCGCAATAATTACTTAGAATTAACAATTTTCGAAGACTGGACCGAGATATTTTGTTTTTAGGTATTCAACAACAAGACTACAAAACAATAAATTCATACACTAAAAATGTTTAACATACAGGGTGATTGGGATCTAGAAAATTAAAAAAAGTTGATGAAATTCTATTAGACAAAAGTTGCACAAATCTAAAGAGACCGCAGAAGTTCTTTTAGAACTGAATTTTTCTTTACAAGTAACTATACAGGGTGTCAAGTTATTTGGCTGACTAGGGTTGTCTCCGTGACTATTGGGGTTAAGGAGATGCTTAAAGTAGCAAAAATGTGTTGTTTTGTTTTAAGGCCATTCCAAGTATAATTTTATATCTGTGAAACCCCGAACAGTTCTAAAGTTAATCGAAGAAAACCGAAGTTTAGGATTTTTCATTTTTCCTTATACTTTTCTCAGTTTTAGTATTTTCAAAGAAAACGTTTTTCTTCCATTAAAGGAATCTGCACGTTATCTGGCGGTATTTGTTTTTCAACAAATTTGCCAATGTCGCATAGGCAGATGGAAATATTATGAAAACGTTTAGAGAACACGTGAGAATAATGTCCTGTTTTTAGGTTTTAACAATGTTTTTTTACAGTTTGACGATGTAGTCACGTAAATTAAAGATGTCTACTATGTTGTGTTATGTTGTCTTTTAATCGTAGAGTTTCTGCAAGTTTGGATTAGAAGCATTACTTTTGCATTCTTAACCCAGCAGCACCCAGCAGCTTTCTTTTGGTTCGGCTGTCCAATATAGATACAAATGTAAATGTATATATCAACTCTGTGCCGCACGGGTATTAGACAAATACTCCGCAATGGAGTAATAGCAATTATTGGTTAGGTATGATTTCAACGATGCTTTAAATTCAGTCACATTTTGAATTGCTATATATATATATATATATATATATATATATATATATATATATATATATATATATATATATATATATATATATATATATATATATATATATATATATATATATATATAGGGCTAAGCGTCGCCTCAATGATAACCGCGGGAAGTTGCTGGGGTACCATGAGTCCTGTCTCTGGTTGCTTTAATGTCTTCAGGGTATTCTTGTTGCAGTTAGTTGCTGTCAAAGCGCGAGGAGGGAATCTTTTTGTCTCTAAACATCTCAGAGACCATTAAGTAAACCAAAATTAGATTTATAAACTACAATTTATTCTCCTTCATTTCCTCGTAATCAGGCGGTCTTGATGGCCAACTAATGGGATCATTTCTGCCTGACAATTTACTCGGAAATCTAACATGTAACCATTCAACTACTTTATGGGCACCATAGTGCCCATTGGCTGGAACTCCATTATGTATATAATACATACTACGACGCAGTACCAGCGGTAATTTCGAAACGAACTCGTCAAGTTGTCCTTCTAACAATCGATGGTAGGTTTGTCCAGTCAAGTTTTCTTAGTACCGTTAGTAAAATAACTGGTCATTTATGATAGCGCAATACACATTTGTAGAATCCTGACGTTGAAAATTGCGCCGCATACGGGGGTTATCATCTGCATAAAAATGATGCTTATTAAATGGACCTTTTCTACCAAACTTACTTTTGTCTGCCCATAATACGAGGGCAGGTCAATAAGTCCGTGACTTTTTGAATGAACCACAGGTTTTTTGACAAAAAATCATTTTATTTTTCAACATACTCTTCTTTGAGCTCTATACACTTCGTCCAACGTTTCTCAAATTTTTTATCCCTTCCAAAAATAATATTTGTCGAGGTCCTAAAAATAATATTTGTTTGTGAGATGATTTCATCATTGGAGTCAAATCTCTTTCCGCCGAGCCATTTCTTTAAGTTTGGGCACAAGAAATAGTCACTATGGGCTAAATCCGGAGAATAGGGCGGATGAGGGAGCAATTCGTAGCCCAATTTATGCAATTTCGCCATGGAGACTACACATGTGTGCACCCTTGCATTGTCTTGGTGGAAAAGAACTTTTTCTTTGCCAAATGCCGTCGTTTTTCTTCAAATCGTCATTGAATCGGTCCCATAAGTTGATATAATATTCGCCATTGATTGTTCTTCCCTTTTGAAGGTAATCAAATGTGGATCATACCGAGTCCATCCAAAAAAAAAACGGTCGCCATGATGTTATTGGCTAACAAACCCACCTTGGCCTTCTTCGGCGCCAATTAGCACGCAGAAACCCACTGTTTTAACTGCTGCTTGGTCTCTGTTATGTTGTGATGAATCCATGTTTCGTCCACGGCGCAAAAACACCTCCCTATTGCGGTTGAACAACGCCAAACACTCCTTCGAAGTTGTCACACGGTTGCGTTTGTGAGCAAACGCTGCACCCGTCTTGCGGATAGCTTTCTCATACCCAAGTGATCATGCAAAATCAAAACCACTGATCCATATGATATGCATATGGCTTCCACAATCTCCCGCACTCTCAATCTCCGATCGGCCAACACCATATCGTGAATGTCTTTAATTGTTTCGGGGTTAGCGACCTCAACTGGGCGTCCAGAACGTTCGGCGTCATTTGTGCTTGTACGGCCGCAACGAAATTCAGTAAACCACTTTTTTACCATGGAAATTGATGGATACAGAGTCGCCATAGTATTTATCAAGCTTATCCTTGGTTTGAGTGATGGTTTTTTTCCGCAAAAAATAATGTTTGATGTGCACACGAAATTCACTTTTTTCCATTTTTTTTATAACTCAAGAGGTTGTCTGCTTTCAATGGCTATCTAACACAAACTAAATGACGTAGCTAGTTCAAAATTTTGCAGGAGTCAGTTGGCAGGTGCTTGTTGACAGGAGCAGTGTTGCCCTTCCTGTGAAGAGGCGGAAAATTCAAAAAGTCACAGACTTATTGACCCGCCCTCGTATTTAAAATGGAAATCGGCTGTCCCTATTGTATTAAGTTGAGAACCAGTTGCAATAATTATTCATTCTAAGTATGTTCACCATCACGAAGATTTTGCAACCGTGTGCCATGATAACCGTGAAGTCCTTCTTGACGAAGTATTCGGGACCTGATTTATGTTTTGTTAAATTAAACACCGATTTTCCCAACACTTAATGTTTAATAACAACTATGTAAACTTATACAAATTTAATAATTTGATTTAATGAATTATTATGATAATACAAGCGTGTTACTTGCTCTGAGTCTATCGAAGAACTGCCTGAATTTTGTTTTCTGAAACCTACAAATTACTTCCCTACGTTACAGCAATTCTACCCGCAGAAGGTTGGTATACCCGTGATCAACTCTAAGCAATAGATGACTCTTTTTGTGTTATTCCCAATCGTCTTTAAAATTGCATTATGAAGATGATTATAACAGAGAAAGGTACTAAGAAATATGTAAATTTATAATATGTAACCCTTCAGACGAGACGGCTTAACAAATTACAAGAGATACTCAATATGTGATGATATGCTGAGATGATAAACGGAAAAAATACAAGTTATGACCATAGTGTACTAAATCGTATTAGAATTAAAACACGCGTCACAATGACAAAAATAAATGGAATAAAGATAAGTAATGATAGGACTGACGAAAATCGATACAAAGCTAACGACTAACATATTGACCAAGTAAAAATGTTCACATACCTTGGGAGCATTATTACGGTAAATGGCGAATGTAGCAAAAAACTGAGATAAAAGATCACGATGCCAGAGCATGTAACCGATAGACAAAATGTTCTTCTTGCTAATAAACATTTTAACTTAGACCTGAGAGAAAGGTTCATCAAATTATACCTATGGAGTTTTGTAATGTATGGCTAATGTGAACAGGATATGAAGAAAACATAACCTTTAGAAATATTTACCGACAATAGGCATGGGTGCAAAATGATAATGTTTTGTATCCGCCTACTATGTCGAAAAGCATAACTATTGGACAATTGATAGTCCCTTAATTAATCTTATTTTTTAAGGGGTAGACATTGATCCAATCCAATCCATAGCAGGTGGTAGTGGAATTTTCCTTTACGTAATAATAAAGGATTTTTTCACGCCCGAGGAGGTACCACCCCATGCATCAAGGGGCCGGTGAAGTCCAAACGGACGTTTCCGGTTATGGTGTATGAGTAGGTTTCCCTTATAAGCAAAAATGATGATGGCTCCTCCTTGTACGATATATTCCGGAGGCAAAATACCCCTCCATTCGGATCTCCGAGAGAGGAGTGTACAGGGGGCGCCAACATCAAGATTTAACATATCCTTTTCGAATATATGTGGCCTAAATTCTAACCTGAACTCCGTCCACCATTTCCTCCAGGCTAACAGGCCCCAACTCCTCTTCCTCACCGAAACCCAAATCAGTGCCAAAACAGCCACTAATCACCTCAATTTCCCGGGGTATGAGCTCCTTACTTCCTTTAGATTGCATGGAGGCGTGTGCGCATACGTCCGTAGCAATCTACCCTACACCAGACTCCCCAATTTAGAAGCTGGAAGAAAAAACATACTATGGATAAAACTCTCTCTCAGGGCTGCAACTAAGTTCATCTGTTGCATTTACCGGTCACCTTCCGACAACAACTTTGTCCAGCTCTTTGACTAACTTTGTGAAAAAAACTACTATCTGATTTCTGAATATCCCTCCTCCGAGGTCACTATTCTTGGTGACTTCAATGTCCATAATAAGGAATGGCTAGGATCTTCAAAAACCGATCCACAAGCGAGAGCAGCGGAGGCCTTTGCAGTCAGCAATTCTTTAGCCAATATGGTTCAGCAACCTACCTACTTTGCTCGTATCCCAACACACAGCTCTAATCCCTTGGATCTCCTTCTTACTACACAACCTGAATGCTATAAGATCTCAGTCACCGCCCCCCCTTGGTCGCTCAGACCACGGCATGGTCACTGCTTCCTGCGCAATGCAACCCGAGGTCACACAGTCATCACACCCACGTATCGTTTGGTAATACAACTCCGCAAACTGGGACGAAATGCGGGATTACTTTTCCTCATTTCCATGGGCGTCTGTCTGCTTCTCTCATCCTGACCCCTCCGATATCTCACAAAACGTCACCGAAATTATCCAAGCTGGCATGGAATTATTTATTCCACGTACAGAGAAAACCTCTTCAGCCACTCAAAAGCCCTGGTTCTCTAAATTCTGTAACAAAGCCAGACTTGAAAAGGTCAAAACTCACAAAACGATTCTACACAATCCCAGTCAAGAAAACCGCCAAGCATTTAACGGCGCAATGTCGCGCATAAAATGACGGATATCATTTTCAAAACTAGAAAGGTGCGAAAAATGCTCTCTTCTCTTAATACCAGGAAAGCCTCTGGCCTTGACGAGATCCCAGCAACTGTTCTTAAAAAATGCGCACCAGAGCTTGCTCCTGTCCTGACTCGTCTGTTTCAGATATCTTATAATAAAGGCATATTCCCTAGTAACTGGAAAACTGCTAGAGTACAACCCATCCCCAAGACAGGATCCAAAGCGCTTCCTAGCAACTACAAGCCTATTTCTCTCCTTTCAGTCGTCTCTAAAGTGATGGAAAAGTATATAAACACCGAATTACCAAAATTTCTTGAAAAACACAGTCTAATCCACGACAGGCAGTATGGATTCCGTCAGCGCCGATCGACTCCCGACCTCCTTTCCTTTGTCACCCATTCTTGGAACAAGTCCATGGAACAACACGGTGAATCCCAGATTGTTGCTCTAGACATATCCAAAGCATTCGACCAGGTCTGGCACGCAGCGCTGCTTCATAAACTTCCGGCCTATGGCCTACCACCAAAACTCTGTATGTGGACAGCAAATTTCTTCTCCAACAGGAGCATATCTGTTGTTGTAGATGGCCATTCCTCTAAACTGTATCCAATTAATGCAGGAGTTCCTCAAGGTTCAGCTTTAGCCCCTACTTTGTTACTTCTCCACATCAATGACCTCCTCTCTAGCACATCCAACCCAGTTCACAGCTACGCGGACGACAGCACCCTCCATTCAAATATACATTATTCTAAGCCTGTCTCTTTAGCCCAATTAGATGAGGATCGCAGACTCATGGAGGGTTCTGTCTCCGTGGATCTCCAAAAAATATTAGACTGGGGAAGTAGAAATCTTGTACAATTCAACCCCACCAAAACTAAGTCTTGCTTTCTTTCTCACAAGAGATACACCAGCCCTAGACCCATCACAATGAACAACCAAGTTATTCAAAGTAATGAGTCCTTTTCTCTTGTTGGCATTTCTGTGGATCGAAATCTTAATTGGCACCAACATGTCACATTAATTGCAGAAGTGGCTGCTAAGAAATTAGGTTTCTTCTTCCGGGCTCGTAAATACTTTTCACCAGCTAATCTCTATACCTTATATACTTCACAAATAATGCCAAATCTCGAATACTGCTCCCACATCTGTGGTGCCGCTGCCGCTTCTACACTCGCTATCCTGGACTCCATTCAAAAGAGAGCAATACGTCTAATCGGTGACCCTACCCTCACCCAAAGGCTGCCATTCCTTGCCCATCGACGTGCCGTTGGTGACCTCTCTCTCTTTTATAGATATCTGCACGGGCACTGCTCAGAGGGGCTTTCCTCCATAGTTCCCCCACCTGCTGCCCCCAACAGATCTACCAGGGGAACAGAGCGAATGCACCCTTTTACTGTCCAGGTCACCAGACCTGGAACCACTTGTTATGCCCGCTCTTTTGTCCCGAGGACTTCCAAGTTGTGGAATTCCTTGCCGGCACATGTTTTTCCTTCTCCTCCGAACCTCCAAACCTTCAAGTCCGGAATTAACAAGCTGCCTCTTTCCTCCTTGTCAACACCCACGGTACGATAGTATTTAGGCTGTAAGCCCTCGTGGTGTGTTGTTGAAATTTAAAAAAATGTGTACATAGAGTAAATTACAGAGACAATGTATACAGGTAGAAAACAGAGAAAAGTTTGCTCGAACATGTGAAAGAAGGAAAATGCTTGCTAAAGGAAATTGAGAGGAAGGAGGCAACACTTATTGGACATTTTCTGATATATAATAAATTTATAACAATATATGAAGGCTACATACTTAAAAAATGGGAAGAAGCGGATCAGGAGGAAAGCTTCTGAAATATCTGGTCCAACTGATAAGGTGCGGAAGCTACAACCAAATGACAGATACGCTAAAGAGAGAAAGTCATGTTTATGACGACTGTGACGATGACGACCATTATTTTCAATTTGCAGTTAAATATTCCCTAAAATTTGTTGCATTCATTTGACAGTTTTCAAACATTCTGATTAGCTACTTTAAATATATTGATATTTAGAAAAACACACAGGTTTGGAATAAATAGACTTGAACTTAAGCCAGTAATCCATTTTACATAATTTAGACACATCACATATGTAATAGAGTAATTAGAAAAAAATCATTCTGTGTAATGTTTGGGTCAATTAAACTAAATAATGTTCTCAAATGTACAGGTGTGTAACATTTTCAAAAGATCTCAACTAACTGGTGTTAGATCTTATGTCATTAATTGTTATTGCCCTTACTGGGTTAAGCCATTCCATACTTAATACAGATGTAGAGACTACTTCTCTGGCATCGCAGTGCTTGTTTCCTTCCGGTCTCTCTTCAATACGAATAAACCTTGCAGCGGAGAAAGCAAGAAGTTGTGAAGCCAGATAAGAAGTCTCTACATCTGTATTTAGTTAGATATTATATACCAAGCTATTTAACACTGCATGCATATTGTAAATTACTAAGTTAAAGTTTCCTTTTCTAATAAGATATTTTATACAGGCTGGTCCAAAAGAAATATTACACAGAGCAGCAGTAGATTCTTGCCACACTTATCTGAGGCTCAGAGTCAAAATTAGGAGAGATGCAGGTTGTTAAAGTGAGAAATTAAAATTAGATTTTCCTTGACCTCTGGAAAAGTATTTGACGTATTGTCAAATGGTACAGAGGAGTTTTTCATATTGATAAAAAGTAATTCATTTATATTTCGGCTCTAATTGATACAGCGCGCTACTTGCGGTACCCTTCAAGTTTTAAAATACTCACACCTTTTTGTTGGCGTCTCTAAGAGACTTAGATAGATTCTAAAATAGCATTCTCTTGTATTTCTTATCAAAAACGGTATAAAAATAAACTGTCTTCGAAATATTTGCGATTTTAAAAGTAGCTGCAATACACTCTTCGTAATAGCTTTCATATCATGTTTTAATAACCTTTTCCAAAGAAAAGTTGGGTGAAGAAATGCGATATATGATTTGCTTTTATGCAGAAGCAAATTTTATTAGACGTAAGGCGTGTGGAATATATGCCAAAAGATTTCAACAGAACACAGCGGGATCACAAATTATTCAAAATTCTTTTGTCAGATTGGGTGAAACTGGTTTGTCCAAAAAAGATATTTTAGGCCGTCCAAAAAATATTGGTCCCGAATAAGAGATCTATATTTTACTTCGTGTAGCGGATAATCCAGAGATTACTTCAAGAAGATTAAGTACACATGATCTAATAACTTAGACGTATATAAATGTATCTTTGAATATCTAGTAAGGCTACATATTATTGTATAACACCAAAATCACGCAGATGTATTACGTACACTTTTATATATAAAAAAAGAAAGAAAGCATTAAACATAAAAAAACAACAAAACAAAAAAAGCACAAAAAAACAAAACAAAACAAAAAAAACAAAAAAAAAAGAGGAAAAAACAAGAGGAAAAAAGAAAAAAATGAAAATAAGCAAAATTAACTTTTTTAATTAAGAAAATATCCAGGTACAATGTAATTATAAGCATATGATATGTAACACTTTAAATAATCGAATACTACTAGAGGAAACGACATAATGGCATTAGTGTCAAACTGTGTCAATGGCTTAGGCCTTAGCCAAACATAACCCCCCCCCAATCCAAGTACACATGCTATGGAAATAGACCATGCGTTCCAAGAATATTCCATGTCGAAAGTGTTTATTCATCAGTGGCGGCTGGTGATAAGGGGCACAGGCGCACGTGCCCAGCCCAGATTTCAATAGAATAAAATATATTTCTTTTGTTTTAGTTTACTATAAATAACTGTTACAATAACATACATTAATTATATACGACAAACTATCCATATTCTAATTATTATTCCTTTTGTAATAATTTTGTCTTTTCGCTCAGCATCGCGTCACCGTACTCTGAATTCTACGATAGACTTTGACTTGCATCCTGAAACCGCCTTCGCATTGCGCGCGCTTGGGACTATGAATAATCATTTAAAGGCGGGAGCACATAGTTATCCAGCCCTCGTTTATCATCGGGCTTGCCACGGTGGCAGACAGAAAACGGCGACGATGTCGTTAAAGTAGATTTCAAAATCGGCTGAAGGGGTCACACATATGGTGTGACCGTGTTAAGCTAAGTTAACCCCTTGAGCCCGGCTGTGAAATGAGTTGAGTAGCTTCAATATCATGTGGTCGACAGGTGCCCGGCTTTGTCAATAAGTCACGAAGTTGCTTGCTAACTGTGTGATTTCAAGGGATATTTACGAAAATGACTTTTATTCTTGCCCGGCGGTCAATAAGGCACGAAGTCGCTCGATAACTGTGTGAGTTCAAGGGTGATTTACGAAAATGACCTCTATCTCATGACCTGACCTGACCTGACCTGACTCTCATATAAAAATTGTGTGGCTTCATTTGAAACAGAAATTGTAAAAGTAAGGTCGAAATTATCGGAAACTCATTATGTGCCACTAGAAACGAGCTCCAACAGACTTAGATACGCTGAGGGCATATGTGATAATCGTAGAAGTGCTACAATAGAAGTACGTGACGTTATTATAACACAATTAAACGATAGATTTTAGTTCACAGACCATTTGTCTCGTTGAAATTTGTTGTCAACACCCAGTTTTAATTCTTACAAAGTAAACTTCCCAGAAAATGATTTTTAAACTGGTATTCAGTGCCATACATTTTTTGACACGGGGAAACTTAGAACATAATTAATTACTTTATACAACCGAGAGATCTATGGAATGTGTTAGTGCTTTCTTAAATTTTCTAAAGGAAAATAACCTTAACGAAGCATTTTCAGAAATTTATAAACTATGTAATATTCTAGCAACGATTCCGATGACCACTTGAGAAAGCGAAAGGTGCTTTTCTACTTCAAAACGCGTTAAAATATTTTTAAGAAATACCATGATACAAGACAGACTTACAGCATTGGCCATGTTTTCCATCGAGAAAACAATGGTGAAACAAATCCGGGATGAAAAAGTGATTAAAATTTTTGTGAACAATAAGTACAGGGGAGCTGATTTCCTCTCCAAGTAACGGTAAGATACCTATATCAAATTTTTCACATGTTGCCACCCATGCTTTTAATGTATTTATGCCCTCGATATTCGTGATTAAATATTATTTCAAATAGCTACCAATGTCTCAATAAATAAGTCTATATTGAGTCTATTTATATATTGTATAAAAAAATTTAATTGAAATTCTGAAGTGTCAGGAAAATGTGAGACCTTGAAAATTTAAAAAATTTTCGCCTGCGTACTTGATACTAATATGCAATCCTACTCACGAACCCTGTGCCCACCCATGTAAGACACCCACGAGCCGCCACTGCCATATTAACTCACACCAGTAGATAATGTATTTCCAGCTAATCTTCCAGCTAGACTACAAATTTTCCATCCCTATTTCTTACTATAAATTGGATTTTACGATTTATCTCAAATCCTACTCAACTTTTTGTAAATATGCGTGTTTGTAAAAAAATATAGAACTTGATAGGAAAACGTAAGGGAGAATGAACGATGAACAGCAGCAGCAGTAGTTTTGCCCCACCTCGAAAAAATCCAAGATGATGGGATCCTAATAGTACATTACTGTGGCTACTTTTAAAATCGCAAAATTTTTATCCTAATTTGATTTTGGCGTTGTTCAATGAGTATACCGTTTTTTGTTGTGAAAATAGAAAAGAATATTATTTCCTAATCGATAGTTTTTTTAGCGACGCAAACACAAAAGTGGCAGTATTTTCTAAACTTGAATGGTACTGCAAGCAGTGTCCTCTATTTGCTTAGAAACGGAACGAATTATTTTTTATCACTATGAAAAGCTCATATGTGCCAATTCTCAACACAATATGACAAATACTTTTCCAGATATCAAGAAAAATCGAAATGCAATTTCCTATTCTATCACTTTGTACCTCTTTTAATTCAAAACTTTTTGACTAAGATAAATTTGAAAAGTACACTTCGGGAACCCAAATCACCACAACACATTTTTAAAGCCCTGACGATCGTTTCACTAAAATTCTTCTTTCCTCCTCTGATGACGCTAACTTTGTTAGTGAACGGATCGTAAAGTCTTTAAAAATGTGCTGTGGTGATTTGGATTCTCCAAGTGTACTTATCAGTGCTCATCACAGGTCCAATCTTCACTTAGTAAAATAAATTTGGCTAAATTAATATTTTGATGCCAATATTAATATATTGTTGTTCTGTGTATCGTTAGTTTTGGACCAGCCTGTTCACACACACTCATCTTGATGTCTAGAAACGATTTATTATTTTAACGTAGTTGAATCAGTTGGCATCTCAATAATTGTAATATCTGTACGGTTAAAGACATATTGTATACTTCATAATTCACTTATTTGATTGTAAGCTATATGTAAATTTAATTATTAGAATTGTTGCGTGATAATTTAAATGACAATGAAAAATTCTGATTAGACGTGTTTATAAAGAGGACCACTGACCGAAAAAATCATAAACTCCATTAACCGATTTCACTCTAGTATAATGGACCACATTAGTGTAACGATTTCAGCCGGTATTTCAAACTGGGTTCATAATAGTTCAGTCAAAACAATGTTTAACCTCCTGAAAAATACGAAAGTTTTGAAACTTCGCATACTTATTTAAAGGTACGTAAGAATGAATATACCGAAAGTCCTCATGAATATGTTTGATATACCTACATCATGTGCCTCATCAATATACATAATAAGTAACATACATCACGTGCTTTTTATACAAAGTTGTAAAATTTATCTCCTCAATTATCCTTAGTATACAAAAATGTAGGTGAACCATTGTCAAATATTATTAGAAGTGCAATATTGTACCGCCCTAGCGTGGTTTTTCGCAAAATGCTCTCTTTTAGCGTCTATAACTCGGGAGTCATCGGGAATACGAGAAAAATGTATATAACCATTTTTGTAGCAAATTCCATGGGCCTTAATTATGTATATAATCAACTTTTGCCTCCGACCAACGGTTCTCTAGATACTAACGAAAAACCAAAGAAAGTCCCCTATTTTCGATAATTGCCGCTAGATCTTGCCTCATATTCATTAGGACTTTCGGTATATTCATTCTTAGATACCTCTAAATAAGTGTGCAAAGTTTCAAAACTTTCTGATTTTTCAGGAGGTTGGGTCATTTTTTGAAGTTTTTTGACTGGAGTATAAAGCAAGAAACTCACACGCCCAGCTTCACAATGCTCGATTAAATATTTAACGGCCGGTTAGTTAATCAAGGCTTAATACAACCAATGACACCTTCAAAATATTTGGTTGTGCCCAGGCAGCACAGACACATTCTGAGAATATACCAGGAATGTTTCGAAAAGATATTCAAATATCCCCAGAACATTCTCACAAGGTACAATACATATTCATAGAACATTCTATGAACATGAGAATGGGACAGATTCTGTCATACTAATAAGGTTCGTAGAATGTTACTTATAATATTCTTGGGAGCTCCCAGTATCTTCTGAAAATGTTCCACGAACATTCAATGAATCTTCTCAAAATGTTCATAAATATACTCATGGGAACATTGCGTTTTTTTAAAAGATATACAGGGTGTTTCGTATAAGAAACGACAGAGAGCAGGGGCATGTAGGGGAACCTAAAATATGGTAATTTAACGCAACTTAACCCTATACTAAGGTGCATCCCTGAGAGCTTATAGGCCTTCAAAGTGGGGTTCTAAATTTCGAAAAAAATCAATCTCAGTAATACTTCAACTTAGAAAAACCAAATTTGGTACACGTTTTGGGTTAGCAAGAGCATTAATCGTTGGTGAGTAGAGTTCAATTAAAGCATTTCAAAGAGTTGAATAGTGGTGATGCACCCATAAAATGTGACTAGAATTTTTTAACCTATTGGGTGACCCTACCCTTACCCAAAGGCTGCCTTCGCTTGCCCACCGACGCGCCGTTGGTGACCTCTCTCTTTTTTATAGATATCTGCACGGGCACTGCTCAGAGGAGTTTTCTTCCTTTTTTTATTTCAACAACACACCACGAGGGCTTACAGCCTAAATACTATCGTACCGTGGGTGTTGACAAGGAGGAAAGAAGCAACTTGTTAATTCTGGACTTGAAGGTTTGGAGGTTCGGAGGAGAAGGAAAAACATGCGCCGGCAAGGAATTCCACAACTTGGAAGTCCTCGCGACAAAAGAGCGGGCATAACAAGATGTTCTATGTCTGGTGACCTGGACAGTAAAAGGGTGCATCCGCTCTGTTCCCCTGGTAGATCTGTTGGGGGCAGCAGGTGGAGGAACTATGGAAGAAAGCTCCTCTGAGCACTGCCCGTGCAGATATCTATGAAAGAGAGAGAGTGATCACCAACGGCACGTCGGTGGGCAAGGGATGGCAGCCTTTTGGTGAGGGTAGGGTCACCAATGAGACGTATAGCTCTCTTCTGAATCGAGTCCAGGATAGCGAGTGTAGAAGCGGCGGCAGCACCCCAGATGTGGGAGCAGTATTTGAGGTTTGGCCTTATTCGTGAAGTATATAAGGTATAGAGATTAGCTGGTGAAAAGTATTTGCGAACCCGGAAAAAGAAACCTAATTTCTCAGCAGCTGCTTCTGCAATTGATCTGACATGTTGGTGCCAATTGAGATTTCGATCCACAGAAATGCCAACAAGTGAAAATGAATTATTACTTTGAATAACTTGGTTGTTCATTGTGATGGTTCTAGGGCTGGTCTATCTTTTATGAGAAAGAAAGCAAGACTGAGATTTGGTGGGGTTGAATTGTATAAGATTTCTACTTCCCCAGTCTAATATTTTTTGGAGATCCATGGAGACTGAAACCTCCATGTGTCTGCGATCCTCATCTAATTGGGCCAAAGAGACAGGCTTAGAATATTGTATATTTGAGTGGAGAGTGCTGTCGTCCGCGTAACTATGCGCTAAGTTGGATGTGCTACAGAGGAGGTCATTGATGTGGAGAAGAAACAAAGTAGGGGCTAAAGCTGAACCTTGAGGAACTTCTGCATCAATTGGATATAGCTTAGAGGAATGACCATCCACAACAACAGAAATGCTCCGGTTGTAGAGGAAGTTTGCTGTCCAGGTGCAGAGTTTTGGTGGTAGGCCATAGGCCGGAAGTTTATTAAGCAGCGCTGCGTGCCAGACCTGGTCGAATGCTTTGAATATGTCTAGAGTGACAATCTGGGATTCACAGTGTAATTCCATAGACTTGTTACAAGAATAGGTGACACAGGAAAGGAGGTCGGCAGTTGATCTGCGCTGACGGAATCCATACTGCCTGTCGTGGATTAGACTGCGTTTTTCAAGAAATTTTAGTAATTCGGTGTTTATATACTTTTTTAACACGTTAGAGATGACTCAAAGGAGAGAAATAGGCCTGTAGTTGCTAGGAAGCGCTTTGGATCCTTTATTTGGAGACGGATTGTACTCGAGCAGTTTTCTAGTTGCTAGGGAATATGCCTCTATTGTAAGATGACTGAAACAGACAAGTCAGGACAGGAGCAAGTTTTGGTGCGTATTTTTTGAGAACAATTGCTGGGATCTCGTCAAGGCCAGAGGCTTTCCTGGTATTAAGAGAAGAGAGCATCTTTCGTACCTTTTTAGTTTTGAAAATAATATCCGTCATTTTATGCGCGTCATCGGGGACTGTTGGTGGTTGAACATTTGGATGTAGGTTGAGAGTAGAATTGCCGGCGAACAACGAGGCAAAAAGTTCGGCCTTGCCCAGGGCGGTAGAAACAATTTCATCCCCTGAGACAAGAGGTGGGAACGTGCTCTTGCAGAAATTATTCCCAATAGATTTAGCAAGAGTCCTGAAGGGTTTGCTGCCCTTGGAGCTTAAGAGGACTTTGTTTTTGATGTGGTTATTAAACGAGTGAAAAATAACAGAACTTTTCTTGTGAAAAACTTATCAGAATTACGTATAGAAAATCAATTGTCATATTTCTGGTTCAGGAATCTGTGTTACGGCATTTTAGTGACATCCTGTATATTTAAATTGACAAAGCGAATATCTGGGTCATTCATAAACTGAACACTAAATGTAATTAGGATATTCATCTTTTTTGTAAAATTCTTTAAGCATTTTTGTTATTTTATTTACGAAAAGCATAGGCCAACTTATTCAACTAAAAATAAAATGCCAACTCAAATAAACTCATTCTTTTTTGTCTTATTTCAGTGAAAGTGGAGTTCCGGGTGTTTATTGTTCGAGAAAGGGGTAAACTGCTAAAATAAAAGTATATATACAGTGTTTGAAGACATATTAAGACATTTTTTAATAAAATATATTTGCTCAAAATATTTTCTATTACAATCTGGAACTGTAGAAGAAAAAATATACTTACGACTATATCCCAGATATGATTACGTTGGCAACAAATGTAAATTACAAGAACTAAATAATCGACTATAAGTATATAGAAAATATTTAGAGTAATCCTAACCACGAATACAAACCAAATGTTAACAAATTAAATATATCAGAGTATTTAAATTATTATTAATACAGCATGGTGCGATTATTAAAAAAAAAGATCTAGATAACAGTAGTTGATTTAAAAATAGGTACATATAGTGTAAATGAAGTGAAGAAAGAAATAAGTGTAGATATCACGCACACATATAAATATAGTGTCACATAAAGAGAATCATATCCAAAAATATTAATTATATATGATTATTGGCGGGGCGTCCCCAGAAAAAATACACGCTACACAAGAAAATAAACCTGTGTACAACGACGTAGAAAAAGAAAATGCAGTTTATTTTCCTGGGACGCCCTGTTTGGAAAATGCTTCATTGGAATTGATAATTGCTTTTTTACTTGAAAAATTTAAGTAACAAGGACTTAGAAGTGTTAATAATTATGTAAATTATAATATAATGATATATAGAACTGTATATGAACGTTTACTGTAACATATATAATTTATTCTTAATTGTTAAATTGCATGTGATAAATTTTATGTTGGCTGTTTAAATCCCCGCTTATGAAATTACCTTCGTACCGAAGCCCACAGATGACGCTTTATGACGTTAAAATACATATTACAGATTTCAGTCAAACGTAAACGATGTTTATAATAAAACGATAAATTGGGTATAAGATTTTTGATATGTCTTGCAAACATAAAATCTAATTGTGACACAAATTAGGTAGCTATGTTACACACTTTTAGCAAAGAGAGTTTTAGGTCATTTTGTTGGTGCAAATCACTGTAGGTAAATCTTACTCTGTTTAATGCAATGAAGACGAAAAGTCTTATCTTTTACAAGGTGGATCATTATAAAATCTATACAGTGCGGCTCTAAAGCATCTATCCCCCTTTTAGTTTTGAATGGATAAAATAAAAAACTTCGGGACGCAGCAAGTGCGTTATGGTAGTGAATTTTCATAAAAATGTTTTTAATAGCAAATATGTGTGTTTTTTTTCAGAAATCAGGCATTAAATTTGACTACCAGTATAACATATATAGTAAAAACAATGTGCCATGTTTGATCGAAATAACTTTCTTGTTTGAAAACGTACAAAAATTTCCGAATGTAAACTTAAAGTGTAACCGAAAAAATCTGTTTCTTGGTCAACCTTATAGGTTAATAGCAAATTGAGCTTTTAAAATATGAAGCATTTAATCAAAATTCGCTACCATGACGCACTTGCTGCCTCCAGAATTTCTTTACTCACAAACATTTATTATATTTCGATGGAAAATGCAAAAACATAAGGCGTTTTCGACTAAAAAAAATTATTTGTATCACCAACGACTTATGGGCCATCTGTGATTGTAGAAATATTTTTTAAGATGTAGCTCAAGACACTCTATAATTAATGTATACAATTTTTTTTCATATCTTGTAGAATAACGGATATATTGAGCTTTATTGATTTTTTTACGAAAATTCGACAAAAGTTATATGTCATTAAACGATAAACTCTATAGCTAAGACTACTGCCAAGCATCAGAGAAAGGGTCTATTTGAAATGAATTTTCTGGAAACATTTTAGTGAAATGAAGAACAATGACGGTTGAAACTAAGAGTTCAGGGTTTGTAAAACATTCTTCTTGAGACATTTTCTTTCCATAGCCCGTATTAGATTCAAGTTCTTTGCCTAAATGTTGCGAATTTTGACGTTTTAAATAGTCACTTTGACGTTTTGAGGAAAACCTCAATTTATTTTTCTTTAAATGCCCATAACTTTTTTGTCTTTTGACCTACACCGCTGAATTTTGGTAGGTAATTTACCTATACCGATATAAAACGATATACCATGGTTGCCCTTACTTTGTTATTTCCGGAGATATGAATTTTTTCTAAAGGAAACACAAAATTTTCCGGGAAAACCTCGGCCGATTTTCCTGGCTAACGAACTTATCAAATTTTGTCAAAATCGGCCCATTATTTTTTCAAAAATTCAAATGTCCGGATCTCCTCATTTGTGAATTTTTTTAAAGAAAATTCACTGATAGTACCGCATTATTAAGTTATTTCTACAATTTGTTATTTAGTTATTTACTGTTTCAATACACGTGAATGTATAATATTATTTTCCAATGTAGAAAATTTCTCTAAAATAATTTCCAAATTGATATTTAATTACGAACTCTAATACAGAAAAAATGAAAATTAATGCTGATTATCTACATATTTGAATAATACTTTATAAATAATAATTTGGTTATACTATTCAAATAACTAAAACACCCAGTGATAAATCTAAAGTACAGCATAAGAAACAATTTCTTATGCTGTGTCTAAAAAATATTGTAAAAAATTCCCATTAAAGGGATAAAATATATGCAACCAGCATTGTACGGAGTTATCAATTCTGGTCATCAATAAGTGTATTATTAGCCAAAAAGGAGGATAAAATAATTCAACTATCCACCAAATCAATAAATTTGATTCATTTAACAGTTGGGATTGTAAGTTTTAATATTTAGCAGCTGTAAAACCACCGTTAATTTTTGTTTTGTTTAATAATCATTATTATTTTGAATTTATTATTGAGAACTAAAAACTTGTTTACACTTTACACTAATACCATAAAGCCTATAAGTAGGTACATAATCGGAGGCTGAGTCAGTTAAAAAAACCTTTTTTTATACTGTACTTCATAAAAAGCAATACCGATATGAAAACATGACGAACTTGGTTGTAATTTATTTATAAAATAAACTAGTTAATCGTTTTTAATTTTTTTATGTACAGTCCTGGTTTTAAAGCTAACACTGTTTGGTATGACACTGGGACTGCGATACTTTAGAAGACTAAATGCCCGACACGGTTATACTTATTATCAGTGGCAGATACCTAGCGAATTCCTAAAGAACCGATTTAATACTATCACTAGAACCACATGGATCTCTAACTAATATGACATTATTTTGAAACAAAACATACTACCCGTTTAACAGTAGCAATTATCCAAATGATTAAGTATAAATGTCTACCGTATGCTCTATATTTCCTTGATCTGGCCCCAAGTGATTTCTTGTCTTTGGTCCACCAGGGTAGACAGAAACTTGTCGAGCAATTTTGAAACGATTCATGCGATGCATGAGTGGTTGTATACCCAACGAGACTAATAATTCTTTCTTATAGTATTCAATATTCAAGCATTTTCTAACGGTGGCTGACCTAATCGGGGCTACTTAAAAAAATGGACATTGCTTCGCAATAAACTCTGCTTAGCAAAGTTCTTCTTCGAACATCCAAACTTTGAAAGGCGCTTTTGGCTGATATATTTCCAGACCTATATGATCTTCACGCCTATAACAAACGAGATAACTTTAATTTTGTGGCGTTACAATCAAGTTCGTGATGTCTTCGAAACATATCAGTTTGGCTTTTCATGAAGTACCTTATAAAAAAGTGAAAACGCGTTTTAAAGGTTTTTATATGACTTAGTCGTGTGTCAACATGACCGAGAGCTGTGCGCAAAATATTTTATTTTGACGCAATGACGCAATGGCACGGTGCCATTATTCGCTTATACTCTTTTGATTATGAGCTGATGACAGTGTAACCAACTGTTATAACCCTAGCCACAATAATTGCCAGAAAGACATATTCTTCGGTTTTATTCCGCAGAATAAGTTATTTACAAGCATCGACGAATTGCCTTGTTTCAAATTAAAATACAAATGGTTGGCATACCATAAATAACTTGCTAAGCAGTTGTATAGGAGCGTCTCGCCACAGTAATGACCCGGTTACATTGATCATGCGCACTTCGCAGAATATTTTAAGTTACGAAATAAAATACCTCCCTGACGTGCAATTGACACACAATCCTCTCAACTGATCTGACCTGACATCAGTTTGCCTAATCAAATGCTAAAAGAAGGAAAAACAGGAAGGGAAAGTACATTATGCTCACGTGAATGGCAGGGTTGATTTTCCTTCCCCTTTTAGCTTTTAATTAAACCAACTGTAGTGGCAGGTCAGGTCAGGTCAGGTCAGGTCAGGTCAGGTCAGGTCAGGTCAGGTCAGGTCAGGTCAGGAAGGTCAGTTGGGAGGCGTCAGGGGGGTCTTTTATTTCGTTACTTAAAATATTACTTAAAATATTCTGCGAAGTGCGCACGATCAATTCAACCGGTGATTACTGTGGCGAGACGCTCGTGTTTATATAAAGCTGCAATATGTTATCCACAACGTGTGAAACAGAATGATGAACTATCATATACAAAGTTTCAGCTATTTGTTCATTGATAACACGACCATTTTCTTTCAAGGCGTATTAACTTCCACAATTTTTTACCTATTAAAAAAGTATTTACAGACAAAGTCTGCGGCAACATCGGCTAGAAAAGTTGCCCCGGTTATTGAACCCATTGTACCATTTTTGCACTTTCTAAAATACATTCATTAAC
The DNA here is from genome assembly GCA_964006375.1 of Tillus elongatus. NCBI lineage: Eukaryota > Metazoa > Arthropoda > Insecta > Coleoptera > Cleridae > Tillus > Tillus elongatus. The sequence continues at coordinate 42,613,266 of OZ023265.1, forward strand.
ACATACATTTCCACATTTTAATACCCTTATTGTTCTTGTAGACTTGCTAGTTTCTGATTGTTGCATTTTTAATTATTAATATACTACCTTACGGGGAACATCTTCCATAACAGCAGATAAACAACGTCCGAGGAATATTTCTCCCCGGGATATTTCGACGTCTAACAGACGTACCTCGTCGTCCAAGGGGTTTCCGACAGACGTCTATTGGACATTCGAATTTCACAAATTGGGATGTCCACAGAACCGACATACCTCGTCGTCTCAGGGATGCACGACGGAGGTCCACCGGACATCCGAATGTCACAAATTGGGATGTCCATAGGACGTCGGCCTGTAGGGTGTTTATGGGATATCTAGTAGTAGTACTACTAGTAGTACATAGGTTTTTAAGTACAAGTACAAATATGTACTTCAGCTTAGTTCACATGTTGTTGCTTAAATTTACCACTACACGTACATAAATGTGAGGTTATAACAGTTGAAAATGACAATGAAGAAAAATAAAATCTTCAAACTGCAAACTGTTGTACTTAGACAGAATATATTGCCAAATCACAGCATAATAAACTTATATGTTGCAATCAAACACCCAACACAAGGCTCACGAACAACATAAACATAAACATTGCAGTGTGCGTGTGTGTGTATGTGATGTATCCCGATGGCCTCGGAAACTTCTCCACCCTCTCAGAACAAACAAGACTAGGCCACGGTGGGGTGGTTAAGAACATAAGGAAAGACAACAGGAGCTTATGTTTATAGATGCACAATAGCTTTGTTACTTAACCTACGTAATAAACATTGCAGAGTACAGTATAGCAAAATATGCTGTAATTATAGGTGTGAGTCAAGCAAACGTGAACCCAGTCGGCGTAATATACCGAACCTAAAAAACACAGCCACGCTCTGTAAAAAAAATTATCAAATTAAGTAATGACTTAGTAAATCAGTGAAATTAATAGCAGAGTATTGTCTAACAATGGATATTCTAATTTCTAGTTACCCGCGCGTCGATTTAATATATATATATATATTTAATATATATATATATATATATATATATATATATATATATATATATATATATATATATATATATATATATCACATATATAATAATAATAATAATAACCCCTAATTGTATGATTGGTATATGAAAAAAAAGTTTGCATCACAATAACTATATTATTCAAAATATTAAATATAAATCAGTGATTAATCTAATCGCAAATGTGCATTCTATTACGTTGGAGAATGTCCTGGAGTAGACATCCGCTAGACATCCTAAATAGGATATATCTGATGGATGTCCCTATTCGGATCTCCCTTGGACGTGCCAGTAATGTCCGGGACATGCCGACCAACTTCGGACCGTCGTGTGCTGTTAGGATTATAATTCAAAAATGGTAATTTTCTCAACTGCAAGCTTAGCATCTATTTCATACTCTGGTAAAGTTCATTTCGTTGGCGAAACGATCGCGAGGTGGAAAAACACAGATGTAGTGTATTAGATTTTACCAAAGCGAACAAATTGGAAATTTCATATTGTAAAATTAATCCCACTGTTGCAAAATTGGACTTTTTTCTTTAAGAAAGTTAATACGTTTAGGATCAACAATATATCATCTAAGGGAGCATTTCAACTAACAACTAATAAACAAAATTATGTACTCAATATATATATATATATATATATATATATATATATATATATATATATATATATATATATATATGTATATGTATATGTATATGTATATGTATATATATATATATATATATATATATATATATATATATATATATATATATATATATATATATATATATATATATATATATATATATATATATATATATAGCCACATTGCTGTCGTTCATTTGATACAATGATGTCGAAACCGGTTTTTGTCTTTAGATAAGGTTCTGCAGCACACATAGTTTAATATATTAATTATTTAAGCAACTATATTTTCATTCACAGATTTATTTGGCTTATGACCCTTTTATTTTAAAATTAGTATGTTCATAAGAAAAAGTTATTATGTATAAATTTGGTGAAATATATTCATGACAATGTTTTACAAAAAATTGATTGTTAAGTATGATTATTGCTATTTTAGAAATGTTCTGGGACTCAAAAGAAACATAGTTATAATAAAAGTGTTATGTTGGTTGCATACCGTATTTTAACGAAATCGACGATTAAATTGTGTATGCAAGACAAATCAAATTTCATCTGAAATCTGTAAAAATATTAATCTATCTGTTACCCAACAACTATTACCTTATCCTATAAAAAGCTGTAAAAACATCGAGTTAGTGACAAAAAAATACTGTTACAAACTAAATTATATATCTATTTGTTAATCCAAAAGAACCCCATATATAGCTAAACCTAAAAACCTAATGTTGTTTATGTTTAACATATGAAAGATGTTGTGTTTATTTGATGTATAATCGAATTTTTGTAGATAATTTTATAATGTTTGTATAAAAAATGTACGAGCAAAGTATACAAGATAACTGTAAACTTATAGAGTTGTGTAAATCAAGATTCTGTCAAATAACTTACTTTGTTATCATTGCTTAACTGAACATTTCTAACAGTTAGTCCTGAGTTAAAAATGCTCTAATCAAGTATACACATAATAGGTATTATGTAGCTGCCTTTATTTAATTTACGTTTTGAGATCTCTTATGAAAATAATAATACATATTTTAATCGTTTTAGGTTTCTTTATAAGAAGTGAATGTTTTTTGGTCAAGTTTTTGCTTGATGAATGTCCATAATTTGCTCTTTAACAACTGACCAAACAACTAAAGATATATTAATTAGATACTTAATAGCTCTTGGGGGGTCAGGTCAAATTTGTTAGGTTGGCAAAAGCCATTGAACTGAAGAACTAATAAAATAACTCTTATAGGTTATTAGCAATATGGCAAGTTGTGTTTTGATCAAGTTTTTGCATGATGTATTTCTGCAGTTTGCTCTTCACCAGCTGGTGTTACCAAAGAGTATAGTAGCAGGTCAGCTCAATATTTGTTATTATTTGTTTTAGCAGTTCTGTTAATTAATTTGGTTAACTCAATGTTTAGCTTTTTAATTTAAAGTAATTATTGCGTTTTTATTTGAAACACTTAAACTGTTAGTTTACACTAATAAGAGAAAACTACTTAAATTATTTTCTGCAATTTTCTTTGCCGAGTTCTTTCAGCTACTAAAACTAGTAAAATTAATTACGTCATATAATTAATTGTTGTTGCCCTTACTTGGTGACTCCGTTCCATACTAAATATAGACTTAAAGACGTCCTATTTGGCTTCCTAATTGTTTGTTTTCTTCACTGTGATCGATTTAAAATTACGTGAAATTAAAAAAAGCACTTATTTAATTTCATCATAGGAACCAACAAAAAGATTTAATTAACTCTAATTTTAAGCTAAAAAATGGAAAAGCTGGCAAGCTAAAAAATGTTATATTACCCATGTGATAGTTTAACGTGTTTCTAATTTGCTGATTTAATTCAAAGAATTTTATCTAAAATTGAACAAACAACGTTTCCTAGCTTGAGATTGCCTAGACACCAAATCCAGGCGTCCTAACTTTTAGGCTATAACTGTAACTTATTTCATTAGTGCCAAATTTTTACTTTTAATTTTGTAAAAAGCACTTAACTAGAGTCTAATATAAAAGTGGAGTGCTCCACAAAATTGTTTTATAAAAATAATTACATTTAAAAAAAACACTTTTCACATCCTACCCATTCTTACACGTTTTAAATTGCCAGAAAATTCATGTGCTCTTATGCTATCAAGGTTTAGTTTATTAAAATTTAAATCTTTAGAACACTAGCAGAAAAAAAACAACGAACGGGACGCAGCAAGTGCGTTATGGTAGTGAATTTTTATTAAATGCTTCAAATTTCAATAACTCAATTTTCTATAAACTTAGAAAGTTTAAATTCGGTGTGTAGTAAGGTCTTTCCTAAGGCAAGATATCCACCAAACTTCATTAAAATAATTTTGTAATTTTCGGAGTAAAAATTTTTTTCGAAAGAAAATTCAAAATTTGAATAACTCAATTTTCTATAAACTTAGAAAGTTGAATTCAGGTACGTAGTGAAGTCTCTCCTAAGGAAATATATACTTTAAATTTTGTTAGAACAGCCTTGTAATTTTCGGAGAAAAAATTTTTTTTGAAAGAAAACTCAAAATTTTCCCGGAAAACCCCGTCCGATTTTTCTGACTAATGAACTCATCCAAGCCATTAATAAAAGAAAGGCACTTGCCGAGTTTCATCGAAATCGGTTAATTATTTTTTTAGTTATCAGACGGATACATATATATATATATATATATATATATATATATATATATATATATATATATATATATATATATATATATATATATATATATATATATATATATATATATATATATATATAAACATATAAAAATTCGAACTGACCCCGGATATGAGTTCTAGGGGTCCTAATTCGCGCTCGTTTAAAAAAAAATTTGCAAAGTCTCACCATCGATACCTCTCTATTAGTGATTTTTTTTAAAATAAAAATTCACTAAAAGAGAATGAATATATCGTTTCTCATTTGAATTAAGGACTGAAGGGTAACTTGTTTTTAACAAATATAATATTATATGGAAGCCTTATATCCTACATAATTTACAAAATATCCTGATTGTCTATTTATGTTGGAAAGATAACAGTAAATTGTTTGTGGTTGTGTTGTACGTATCTTTGTATTATTTCGGTTAAAAAGTATTTTTGTACCTTTAATGTTTTTCCTATTTTGCGGTATAAAATGATATTTACAATCACGTATTCCTGTAAAAGAAAACAATTGTGGCTGTCAGATATCTTGTCAACATTTACCCGTAAATAATCGAAAATCAGTTTGTAAAATATCTATAAATAATTATTGATTGTTACTGCCCAAACTTGGTGAAACCATTATGTACAAAATACAAACTTGGAGAATTTTTCTGACTTCACAACAGCTTGTCAAAAGCTGTACTTAATGTATTTCTATAACACAAACATTTTTATTAAGTCAGTTAAAAAAAAGCCTGGGCGCAGCAAGTGCGTTATGGTAGTCAATTTTCATAGAAATGATCTGGCACAAAACATTTTATTATAACTTTTTTTTCTTGTAACATAGAAATCTAAATTTTGGTGTATAGTTTACTTTTTATATCGTAAACCTACCTACCAAATTTGGTTATCATAGATTTTTTATTTTTTAAGATAAAAATTTTTTTTAAATGAAAACTCAAAATTTTCCCAGAAAACTTCGTCCGATTTTTCTGATTAACGAACTTATCAAATCAATTTACAAAAGGAAGGTACGTGCCAAATTTTATCAAAATTGGCCCATTATTCTTTGAGATAAAATTTTTTTTCAAATGAAAACTCAACATTTTCCCGGAAAACCTCGTCCGATTTTCCCGACTAACAAACTTGTCAAAGCCATTTACAAAAGGAAGGTACATGCCAAATTTTATTAAAATCGGCTTATTACTTTTTGAGATAAGAATTTTTTTCGAATGTAAACTCAAAATTTTCCCGGAAAACCTCGTCCGATTTTCCTGACTAACGAACTTGTCAAAGCCATTTACAAAAGGAAGGTACATGCCAAATTTTATCAAAATCGGCTTATTACTTTTTGAGATAAGAATTTTTTTCGAATGAAAACTCAAAATTTTCCCGGAAAACCTCGTCCGATTTTCTTGACTAACGAACTTATCCAAGCCATTTACAAAAGAAAGGTACATGCCAAATACATACATACATATATATATACATATATATATATATATATATATATATATATATATATATATATATATATATATATATATATATATATATATATATATATATATATATATATATATATATATATATATATATATATATATATATATATATATATATATATATAAACATATAAAAATTGAAACTGATATGGGTTCTAGGGGTCCTAGTTCGCGCTCATTTCCAAAATTTTTTGAAAATTCAAAAGTCGGAATCTCCTCAAGAGTGAATTTTTTCTACGAAAATTCACTAAAATTGCAATACTTGCTTATATTTTTATTAAAAAGTCCGGACCAAGCAAGTGTGTTATGTTAGCGAATTTGCATTAAATGCTTCAGATCACAATAATTCAGTTTACCGTTATCCAGGAAACTTTAATTTTGGCAGATAGAAACACGTGTAGGATATATTAAAATCACTCTGTTATTTTCAGAGATTTTTCAGAAAAAACGATTTTGTTTTTGAAAAACTGGTACGATTGGGGTGATGGCGAACTAATCCAAGCTATTACCAAAAGAAAAACACGTGCCAAGTTATAAAAATCGCTTAATTATTACGTATGTAATAATGTTTCTTATGTCAAATTGAACGTGTCTTTTTTGTTCCGTACAAACATTATATCTTTAATGTCTTTCATTAATTCATATGAAACCCATTTGTACTAAAAGAGTAGTTGAAAATTAAGTTTTTCTGTGTTAATGCTGTATTTTTTTAAACACGGCAAATTTGATAATATAATTTCAAGGGTTTTGACTTTTTATGATATTTTTCAAGGACTAACTACTAGATGGGTATAGCTAAAAGATATTATGCCTGATGTCACCCTGTCGTATCCATGGCCTTACGCACCTTGCAAATCTTTCTATTTCAATGTATCTTCGGCACTCCATCAATCTGGTTACGTTTTCTAAAGATTTTTCTGCCAATATTGGCGTCAGGAGATTATTATGTCTAAAATATACTCAATATGTAACTCCACTTTGTTGTCGTTGTGTGAAGCCCGAGAGGAAGTCTCTACATTTGAACTTAGTATGAAACGGTTTCACCAACTAAGGGCAACAACAATTATTGAACCACTTTGTTAGTTTTTCTGTGGCTATACGGGACCTTTGCCCATTTCTCAATGCCCATATTTCAAAAGCCTCTTTCATTTTCTGGTTCTGAAAATTACAGCTTTTCGCCCCATACATACTGCATCCTTCCTCATGTAAAAGTTAGAATGTTTATGTGTTTTATATTTTTTCTATCAATTTCCTGCTTTGTATTGAGATCCTCCGTAATTTTTTGTTACATGTATCATCATATCTAATAACACCTACAAGATATATCATATATTTACCACGTTCCAGCTGTTGGTCGTTTAACAATTTGACAAAAGGAGCAATGCGGTGTTTTTCCATTGCCTTGCACAAAACTTAGCAACAATTTGCCGGCATTCAATCAAATGAAACTTAAACTTGATCATGTCGTTTAGGCGAGCTCTCGTACTTTCTATACGGACTGTTTTTTTTTACCAATGTGGACCCTCTCTTTATATTTCTCACCTAATACCACTGTGAACCTTGTTATCTCCTTCAAACAAAAACTTCAAGTACAAGAACCGTGGTACATATGATGATTGACCTCAGATGGATATAGATCTGCTCAATGGAGAGGTCACAATCGCATATAACACCCACCCTAAAGTAGCTATCTATCAGATTGTCAAATTTATTAAGATTGGCAGCACTTTTTAGTAGGTTGACAGATCTGGATGTAGTTTGATACTCACGTTCTCTTCCTTTGTTTGCTTCGCACTGTCCAGAGTCCTATATTTGTGGGTTCTCCAGACTGGTGGCAGGTTACATGGAAATTTAGATATCTAGACAATAGTTAGTAAGAATAAATTGTTTGCGCCGACGTCAAAAGAAAAGTAGATACTAGGGAGGAATTTCTCTTCAATTAAACAGACATGTTAATGTAACAAAATATTGAATTTATTCATATAAATTAAATTTGGAATAGCGAATATAATGAAATAAAAGATTGATAAATTTCAAATAAGCATTGATTGCACAAAAATAGAAATCAAATAAACAGCAAGAATTTCAAGAACAAGAAATTATTAAAGTACATACATATGCTAAAACAATAAGATAAAGATAGTCGTGTATTACTAAAATGTTACTGTCAATTAGTTGGGGTATCGCTCAGAAACAAACACAAATGATTAGGTAAATTACTTGACGTTTGCCAATCAATTGCTAGGTTTTCTAGTGAATTAACTGGCCAGTTCTTTGAGTGAAGCTCAAAAAAAAAGGAAGGAGGAAAATCTATTTAATATATTCCTACGTGAAATTTCTATATTAAAAAATGAAAACTAAGAGATATTAAAGAGAATGTGTAGGTTAGGTATCTTACAGACAAAATTTGCTAATTACAATTTAAAAGAAAATAAAAACTGTGTGTTTAAATTTACAAAAAGTTGCAAAATCTTAGAGATTAAACAGGAAATATATAGTTTTGCTGACATCACCTCTCTGACATAAGCTCAAACTTGATTACGTGATTTTGAAAGTTCAGGTTATTAAAACTTCAGATGTTAGATTTCGGCATGAAAACTCTGCTGATTCAGAGAAAAGATTTGTTTAGACTCACCAGTCTTCCGGTATTAGGTTACCTGGTGACCCTGTGAAGATGCTTTCCAGGTGGGATCAATCATGAGTGCCTGACACAGATTCCAGACTCCAATAAGAGCGGAAAAACTGGAAAAAAAACGACTGGGACTTCTCATCAGAGGCTATTGGGCCGGTGGATGTTACTGCTCCGATACTACAAGACCATTTGACACCTATGTCGATGTTCTGAATACGCTTGATGGAAACTTTGCGAATCGCAATTAAAACGGAAATTTGCTTCAGTAAAATTTACTACCAGTCGACTTAAGGTTCGATAATAACCAGGAATTCTTTCTAATTAAGGCAAGAAGTCAACAGTTCGGAACAAAGAACCACGAGTTAGCTCGCGTTTTTATGCTGAATTCGATGTTTAATCTAACTCGAAAATACTTGAATCACTCCGAACAATCACTGACAATAATGACTAGGTGGTACAGATAACAGAAAGAACATTACAACCCCGTTTTAAGATAATTTAATAGCCACCGAAAACTGACGGTGTTCACTCTATGAAGGCTCAGCAGAGAGTTCCCCGCTAATGTCTCGGGTTCTGCAAATTGTTAGTCGCTGCACGCAAAAATTCTTACTGTGACGGTTGGTGGCTGTGCGCGAGCTCTTTCTAGCCTCCATTCTTCGAATGAGATAAAACGAGACCTCCAGTCGGTGGTGAAGTCACGACGTCGCACCTCCCGTGTTCACAGTTGAAGGTTTTTGACGCCAATTCTCTGCAACGCTTTCAACGGTCTTTCTTGGGTTAGATCACCGTAAAATTACAGATGAACAATATTTTAAATGCTTATTTCGTTCCTGGAAATATTTGTTCAGTAATAATGCGAGGTAGTTTTCCATGGCAAACATATAATAAATTTTAACGTACAAATAACAAATGCAGCAAAGGGGTTTACGGTACTTGAAGATTTAGCGACTTTTCATGAGAATAATTTTGAAATTAAAACATGAATTGCCTTACAGATATTGGATTGTCGGCTCTTAATTAAGTCTCTTACGGGTTTATTTTGAATAATTAAAGCAGTAACGAAACGTAATCGTTACAACCCCCTCCTTGTATTTCTAGTCTAAAAAACTAAAATGTTCGAAAGAGCTTTGCTAAAAATCCTATTGTTCGACAAAAAATAACTGGTATTTAATATATGTTTCTTGCCATTTTAGTAATACTAGGCCGGTAAAAACTACTACCCTTATTACTTACGTGAAGGCAGCTACAACCAATAAATCACAAAGCAGGCTTAGATTACGGAAAATAGCACATAATCTTTCAAATAGAAGAAAGTGGACTTGATTGAGAATCTTGTTAAAAGAAATTACCTCTAAGACTTTTGCAAGTTAACATGTATTTTCCTTAACTACTATTTTCTTCCATTTATTAACACATTGTTTAGCTTTAGAGTACTAAATAAGTGTAGAAAAAAAAACAGTTCGTTGTAACTTTTTTCTTAGATTTCACAGTCGTTGAGTGAACAATATTGACAGCCTCAGAGAATAAATGCATTGCTTTGATGATGTCAATTTTGTGAATTAAACGATCCTAATATTAAAGCTACGATTATAGTAACTCGAATTCTCTAATTCATACTTAGCAGTATTCATTACAGAATTTTGATTTTGATGTACAAAAACGAACACAATTTTATTAAAAATAAAAATAAGTTGTCCTATAAAACTACAGTTATCTTGTATATTTTTATAATATTTCACCAGGAAGAAATATAAAATGATTTGTCCCCATGAAATAGTGGAAACATAATTTGCTTACGAAGAAAATTGTAGAGCTTGATTTGCTTTAATAACAATGAAAAAAAGTGTACCCTATTGCAAAATTAAGCGCCCTATCGATAACATCAACTCCTATTAATGTAAATAAATTTTATTTTAGATTGATCCAGTTTGTAATACACTGCATACAGTTCAGAAAGTTGATTATTCGATTACCATAGTTAGTTTTTCTACGCTATTCTCTTAACGAATAAGGTATTTTATGAGTCATGTACAGAAAATGTATCACAGAAATGTTTTGGGTCCCGCCAAAGACGAAATGGTTATAATCTTAAACTTTAAACTTCAACAACAAATTTCAAGTTCTCTAATACTTAAAGCAAACATGCGTTATATTCAATATTAATTTCTGTATTACAAGTGTAAATCGGGTTAAATGTGAAACGAACCTAAGGCAGAAAATTATACTGTAGATCATTTTTATTTTGTGTCTGCCACTGATTTTTTGACGTCTTCAACGCTAACAAAATGCGTCACTTTAGGTTTTTCTTGAAGAAGAAAAAGTCAGACGATTACACTCTAGACAAATACGGAATATGATGGAAGATCCTATTTTTAAGACAAAAAAAAGTCTTTTAACATTTTGCGCCATCTGTATCAAGGAGTTATTGTGATGTTACAGCACACTACACTTAGACGGACTATGCACCCAGAAGTCTTAAAGTTGTACGAGGGGAGCCTACATACATTTAAGAAAAAGGGTACCAAACATAACTGATTAGAAATCGAGTTTAAAAAAAACCGACTGTCTGAATAGGGGCTCGACTTATAGCCCGAACTCTACAGAATACTCGCCTTCCGAGCGTGGTTATTCGGCCGGTCAAAATTCAACAATTTGACTATGTGAATACTGGAACCTGTGATGAGCACTGATATCTGTACTTACCAACAATTTGAATTTATTTATGTTGGATTATTTCCATAGTCTTATCAAGAAACATGCGGATTGATTATTTTACCATCAAAAAAGGTTTGGGAGGCAGCAAGTGCGTTATGATAGCGAATTTTCATTAAATGCTTCAAATTTGATTAGCTCAATTTTCTATAAACTTGTGGATATATATATATATATATATATATATATATATATATATATATATATATATATATATATATATATATATATATATATATATATATATATATATATATAGGATGGCGCATTGAAAACGAAATAGACCCATTTGCGTCCAGAGAATTTTTGTTTTAAGAAACGCTAAAACACGTCAATTTTAATTGTGAGGGGGGCATGTTTTGACATAAAACTCAACTTTGTCACATCAACCCCTTAAGGGTGGTGATAACAATCCTTATATTATAAATAGGGAACATGGGTCATTTGAAAGCTCTTTCTTTTCTGAATTCAGCACACTAATTTTTTGTTGGAAGTTTTATCAACTCGTTTAAAAATTATTCACAGTTGGACTTGCAAGAACGTATTTCATTCATTGTGATAAGAAATGCACTAATTAGTCAATTTTTCGTTAAAAAAACTAAAAAACAAAACCAAACGTTCAAAAATGTTTATTAAGTTAAGTGTTCAAATTGTTGACCACCAGCTTCCATACAAAAGTAAAAATTTTGTTCAAAACGAGCTCTGACATTCTGGAGCATTTGTGGAGTTATTAGACGGCATTCTTCAACAATGCGTCGCCGTAATTCTTCCAGAGACTCCGGTTCTGTTGCGTAAATTCTACTCTTTAAATGACCCCATAGAAAGAAGTCTAAAGGAGTAAAATCCGGTGACCTATGGGACCACTCAATAGCACATCTACGCCCAATCCATTGTCCTGGAAACTCTCTGTTCAAAAACTCCCTAACACGTTTGAAAAATGCGGAGGAGCTCCATCTTGTTGAAACACTAATTGATTTTCTTGATAGCGATCATCATTTTCAACGATGTCAATTAGAGGGTAAACGATATCTTCTAGTAACTCCAAATACGTTTCGCCACTCAAATTGCCACCAAGAAAAATTGATCCAAATAAACGGTCTCCAAAAATGCCAGTCCAGACATTTCTGTGGAGTTTGAATGTGGACTTCGTGAAAATTTATCGGATTATTATCTGCCCAATAACGACAATTATGACGATTGACTGTACACTCATCTGAAAAACAGATATTGAACAGAAAGTTCCCGTTATCAGCTATTCCTGCAGTCATAACTTCACAAAACTTCAGCCGCCGATCAAAATAATCTTCATTCAGTTGTTGTACAAGATGAATTTTATACGGGTGAAATTTATGATGCTTCAATATTCGCTGAATAGTTCTTCTTTTGATGTTTGAAACAGTGGCCAATTTTCTCGTGCTCAAAGTTTGGTCTGCAACAATTTGTCCTAAAACTTCAATCTCAGTAGTCTCATTTCTAACCGGAAATTCACGTTCAGGATCCCGTTCTTTGTTGGCTACTGAACCACTTTGTCGAAACTTTGCAACTAACTCCAAAATGTATTTTCTGTTTACATGTCTGTTCGGACGGCGTTCATTAAACAAATTTGCGGTACGGTTGGCACAGTCATCGTTTTTTAAAAAAAGGTTATATATTTCAACTCTTTCTTCTACAGAATACACCATTGTCAAATTAATTTGCGGTAGTAGTACTATCAAGTATCAAACCGACCGATAAACTGAAATAATAAACCGCATTTCTCTCATTCCGATAAGAAATGTTCTAATAGTCAATTTTTTGTTTACAAACCAACAAAACATTGACTATCAGCACATTTCTTATCGGAATGAGTGAAATGCGTTTTTGCATTTTCAACTGTGAATAATTTTTAAACGAGTTGATAAAAATTCCAAAAAAATTAGTGTGCTGAATTCAGAAAAGAAAGAGCTTTCAAATGATGTAACACTCGACCCATGTTGCCGATTTTAAATATAAGGGTTGTTATCACCACCCTTAAGGGGTTGATGTGACAAAGTTGAGTTTTATGTCAAAACATGTCCCACTCAAAATTAAAATTGCTGTGTTTCAGCGTTTCTTAAAAAAAATTTCTCTGGACGCAAATCGGTCTGTTTCGTTGTCAATGCGCCAGCCTGTATATATATATATGTATATATATATATATATATATATATATATATATATATATATATATATATATATATATATATATATATATATATATATATATATATATATATATATATATATATATATATATATATATATATATATATATATATATATATATATATATATATATATATATATATATATACATCTACACATATAAAAATTCAAACGAACCTTGGTTTTGGGTTCTAGAGACCCAAGTAAGCGCTCATTTGAAAAAAGTTTTGCAAAATCTCACCATAGATACCTCTCTATTAGCGAATTTTATTTAATAAAAATTCGCTAAACGTGTAGTTAACATAACGCCAATAATGTAAATATAGTCGATCATCTGTTGTTAGACCTACATTTTTAATTTAATATTAAAATATAAAAATGTTGTACTTTTACAGTGAGGTTGGATGTTTCCAAAAGCAGCCAGTGATTAAGTCTGGTGAATTTATGGTGACAATTGATGTATTATCGCTATATTATGTAAGTACACTTTGGAGAACCCAATTCACCACAACACATTTCTAAGACCTGACGATCGTATCGCTGACAACGCCAGCGTCATCAGAGGGATGAGGGATTAATTATTCACCCCTCCTGTTGTTAGCGAAAAGATCCTCAGGTCGCAAAAATGTTTTATAGTGAATTGAGTTCTTCAAAGTCTACTATCAGTGCTCTTCACTTAGGGTATCCCTGTGGGTGATAATTTCGCAAAATTGTAGGATGCTGCCTGTACCAATATATTTATTTTATTTTTCCCAGGTTTAATTATCGGGGCAGCATTGATTTATAAAATAACGCTCTACATCAACAAATGCTCTGTCAATAATATGTCGCTGAAGCATTGGAGGATAGACCACAAGTTCACTATTCTATATACCTCTACTTCTCCAGGGCGTTTGATCGGATCAATCATTCAATATTTTTGTCCAAGCTAGACAATATTAGAAATTGGCAAAACTTTCAACTTTAACTTAAGGAAACAATAAGAAGTAGCGAATTGAGTGTGACGTAAACCTGACTTTTAAGCTGCAACCCTCGCTACACAACTCCTTGGCTTGCATAAGCAGAATATAGTTTGCCCAATTTGTTAAGTTAGCATGTTTCTACATAAAATGGTACCACATATATGAAGCCACAGTCACATAATTGAATTGGATGACTGCTTGAAATTTCAGCGCTGTTTAGCTGAAGTAGCTTCAAACATGAAAACTGCATTCTTTTCGATTTCAATTTCAAGGCAATTTGATCAGTTTTTGTTTTATTTGATTAACTTCTTTGAGAACTCTGGCCATTAGAAGATGGGTGATAAAATATTATGGGATGAAACAGTGTCATTTTGATTAGTTCTTTAACAGAACAAATTTGTCTTTCTGTGTCTGAGAGCAAAGTTACATCGGGACAGACGTGTCAAAGTTGATACCACTGTGTCAACAGCTGTACTTACGTACAGAGCCACATCGAATCTCCACTTTTGTTATTTAATTACCACACATTTCGTTTATTCATGTAGTAGCTACAATTGAGTATACCTATAACTTTTTAATTGCTTGTGTATTACGGCAGAAATTTGGGACTACATTAGACGCACTAAATTGCTTTTTATTGTATTTAAATCACTTCTGGAAAGGGACTGTTAGGTGTAAACACAATAATCCTAAATACATATGCATATTAGTCTTATAAATATTGATATCAGAAACATCCAACATCATTTGTATCAAAACTGTAAACAACCACAATTGAAACAAACAAATTTGTCTGTATTACCATATACATCATTTCCAAGATCTAAACATACTCAAACATGTAATCAAAACCAATTTCAATACATTATGCAGAAAATAATGTTAATGTCGTGTCACCGCTGCATCTTGAATTTGATTCAAGAGGGAAAAACCAAAGAAACTGCCGCGATTGGTTCTAGAGAAGAGGTTTGACCTGGCGAATGCTCGTTTGTAAAATAAATATCCGCAGAAGTTGTGACAAGCTAGCAATTTTTGTAGGTCTTGTTTTGACCCATAAAAACAATATATAATAATTGTTTTATTATAACTGTTTCGCTCTTTGTTTGGGACCTTGAACATGTTATCATGAACATGTAAATCGACTGCCCTCGGCACTTCGGCTACTGAACTGTATTAGTGTAGGTGAAATGGGCAGTTGTAGGTAAAGCAGATAAAAAGATTCTATTGTATGTATTATATACAGCTTGAGATATTAATTCTGGTTGTGCTTTGACTGTAACATAGTTGAAAACAAATATTTTTATTTATTATAATTAAGACCTGTTATTTTATAATATCTAATAATATAGTTTGATAATTTTTATTGTATTTTAATTTTGTATCGATGATTCTCATCTGTGCAAAAGTTTTAGCCATGTTTCTATTATGTTTCTTAGATCCTTAGAAATTAAGACGTCATAGTGTTCAGTGAGAGTTGTTAATCGATTAAAAAAAAGCCGCTATCATTACCTTTTCGTTGTTAAGGCTATGAAAACAAGAGCCAGTTTTCTGCATTATGAAGCAACCTATTTTTAAAGTGTTCAGCTGTTTTAAACATTTCAGGAACAATAAGAGGTACTAATTGGATGATAACAATTTTAGTATTATTAGTTATATTTTTGGTCAAAGTAAGACCATCAAAGTAATTTGACACAAAAGCCAAAAAGTAGTTTTTAGTTCCAAAGAAATCATTTGATTTGTTTCAATTTCGTTGAAATTGACGCACCAACAGAAGGTTCAAAATAACCTGCTAAACTTTAGACTCGCTAAAAGGATCTGATTTATCTTATGAGATACTAAGTTAAAATAATCCCAGGCAACGTATTTTGATGCCCATTAATAATATAAAAAACTCAAATATCTCTTATTTTCGGGATATTAAGACAAACAAAAAAAATTCGGATTCATTTTATTTATCTCGTGAAACCAATAATTCAAGCTAGCCATTAAAATAACATCATTTGACTAATTGTTTTTGCCCATACTTGATGAAATCGTTACATATCAAAGATAGATGTAGAGACTTCTTATCTGGCTCACAAGGGTTTGTTTTCTTTTCTATAACCGGTTTTCATGCCCTAAAAGGGGCGAAACCGGTTACAAACACTTGTGACGCCAAAGAAGAGGTGCCTAGATCTGTATTTGATGATCACTTGGGCACTTTTTCGCAAGGAATAAAAAATTACTCTGTTTTTCATGTTGAATTTAATTAGACCCCCAAGCAATTGTCAAATTTTCTTATGGGCGCTATATTAGATTTTTGCAAAAATTATGAAACCGATTTTTTCTGTTTACAATGATGTCAAAAGTGATACTGTCCCATGATGAATAAATGTCGCAAATTATTTATTGGAGTCGATTCTTGTCGAAGTAACTGATTCGTAATGGTAACATAAGAGGTCGGCCTGTTCACCTGATTTATCACTATTTGGCTATATGTATCTTTTTAACTATATCCGCCGACAGTGACGGTCCTCCGACAGCAGTTACCAGAAATTTAACATAATTATATCAGACAGTTGCAAATAATTTTAAGGCGGGTATCCATATGAGCCAATGCCCCATAACGTAACACCGAACATGCTACAGAGTGTTGCAAGATGACACGACACGCATTTTGACTTTTTTATATTTTTGGCCGTGTCAATCACCTCGTAACGTAACCGAATGGGATTACACCACATACGTGGACTTGTTCTCGACGCCCATCAAAGAAGCCCTCAGTCTTTATCTGACTTCAGCAATATGAATGCCGCTCTGCAGTTACAGCTAGCAGCAGCTTCATATATTTTTATTCACTACCAGATTTTGAGCAAGAAAAAACAAAAATCTCCGTGTTTTTGGATCTTGAAATTATATCAAAGTGTTCCTCCTCCGTCGGCAGCAATCTCCATCCTGCTTCTTAATTTTATTAAAATGGTCTGGATGTTGAGGATCCCAAATTATAGTTTTTTCATGATAACGTTCTCTTAAATTAATTGTAGCTTCCTTAGTCCACTCCATGGTCATATACACACAAAAAAAAAGATGCACACAAAAGCCAGACCACAACTCAAGACTAGACTACACAACAACACAGACGAATGACGACTGAAAAATAAGTTTGGAAGTTTCGAATGCAACAGTACACGACACACAACTAGAGCACCCGTCCCAACTTGTCGCTGCGCGTGACCGTGTACTTTCTTTGATGCGACGGTAAAAATCCGACAAATGGTGGTTTGGGTTGTAACGGTTACGTGTGTCTAGTTGGTTACGGGTAATATGCAACAGTTTTTCGTATCCACTAGCCGTATCGTAACATATTCGCGGTTACGTTACGAGTCATTTGATACAAGTGGATACCGGCCTTAAGAGAAACACTAACTGCTGACAGTAAATTGAAAATCAAACTGAACAGCGAAAATTTAGTTTCCAAATAAAATTAGCGACTTTGTTTCATAACACCGTTTGTAAGGTTTAATAGTTTAATCTTACGTCCAAAATTACAGGAGAACCATATCATGTTTCACACCATTGTAATAACAAAAGGCCCTTTAAAAATTTGCAAGAATATAATAAAGGTAGCGCCATTTTTGATTTTTGATAAAAACAACCCTAATGATAATTTTGTTAAGAATAACCAGCTTTAATAGCTTTCGACAGAAATAAATAAAACATATATAAATCTGAACATTCGTAAGTAGTAATAACAATATACAGGGTGAGTCAGTATATAGTAACCAAACTCAAACATCGTATTCTATGCGTCAAAATAATGGTAGTCTGCTAGATGAACCACTATCGATAATGACTGCGTTTGGAATATAGAGGGAGTCAGTTTCATAAAAAAATAGTAAAAATATATTATAGTTCCAGAACGGCTTAAACTATTTTGATGAAAATTGACACAGTTTCACAACTATACACAGCAGATTTTTTCATGGAAAAAAAAATTTCATCCATTGCCGAGTTACAGGGCAGTCCATGACCATTTATCAATGGAAAAATGTTACGCCACTGTTTATTCTAGCATCAAAAATATTTTTTGCAATACCTGTTAAGTAAGTTCACTTTTAATGACAGTTTTTTGACAATGTAAGTTGAACTTTTAAAGCATTTGTCAGTTTCCATGAGAACAGGACATTTTTCATACCTAGGTACGGTAAGACTTACCTTACCTAGGTACGGTAAGTACTGCAAACCTATAAATAGCAAATCTGAATAATGAACAAATTGTTTGAGAAGATTTATTAATTATTATAATTCATCGAAATATTGAAAGTACAATTAGTCATATGATTAACAGTAAGGATTGACGCCATGCTCTTCTTTATATTATTATCTTCAGTTTCTAGCAATGTTAAATTATCAAGACTATCTTGCGGAGTATTCGAAGAATCACCGACCTCAATAATAGGGATTTGGCGAGAGGAGCTGGCTTCTTGGTTGCTAATATGAAATATCTTCTTAGCGACTTGTACTTTATTATTCAAGGAATCCGCCACATAGCTTTCAGCTACTGCCGAGGATTTCCACCCGCCATGCCTCTTCAGTGCTAAAATGTCAACTCCGCTATTAGCCAAAAAAGTAGCGGAAGTTCGGCGAAAGGAATGCCCAGTATATTTTTCCGCATTCTCCAAATGTAGAAATTTCGCAACTTCAGAAGGAATTTTGGCAAAAATATTTCTTCCAACTGGTTGGTTAGAGCATTTCCCATTTTGATACCTCAAGAAGAATCTCTGTATTGAATTTTTTGGTCGCAGGTTCATATACTTCCTCACTAATGCCACAAAGTGAAACTTCTCATTCTCATTGTCGACAATGGTAAAACTTCTGGATTGATGATTCTTAGCGTCAAGTATTCTGACCAAAATAATGTCTCCTTTATCAATAACATTATTGATTGTTAGCTTACATAATTCATCTTTACGGCAGGCACCTGCAATTCCCATAACTACAACCACCTTCTTCATCAGGTATATTTGGTCATGTGCTTCACTTAAAAAGGTCTGAATTTCCTCGATCGTAAACACTTCACTTTTCTTTGAAACATATCCAATATTTTTCTTCTTTAAAAATGCCTTTAACTTTGCATATTTGGTTATATCAACATTGTCATTCAAAGAGATTGTCGATCGTAACATAGAGTATTCGGACCATAAGCTTGATGGAGCAGAATATTTACCTGATTTTTCCAAGAAATATGCTAGTAAAACTGTCTCACTGGTATGTATTACAACCTTTTTAGTGTGGCACCACTTTTTGAAACCCTCATAGCAACTTTCATACCTTTGCTTAGACTTTTCTGGTAAAAGTGACAAACAAGCAATACCTGCCGCTTCTTCGATGTCAGATTCTTCCATATTCAAAGTCACTTCAACACTAATTTTAATTCAAAAATCACAATTAAAATACAAATTAATGTTTAACCTGGACCTGTGCTGAACTGCAGCCAGCGTTTAGTTTTGTTTGTTTACCCGTAGCGTCCTTAGTAACCCAACACAACAACCAAGTCACAAGCTACTTGTTGTTAAGTAGTATGTTAGAATCCATCTAATTAATTCGACTGTCAGTGCTGTCAGTGCTGTCAGTCTGACATCTATTCACGCAGTAATTATTAAAAAAGAATGCAAATTCAAAAAAAAAACCGTTAAAGCAGGTATTGCAAAAAATTATTACTAAACCGTAAACTGTAAGTAACTCTTCATGCCTCGAATGCTTAGAAAACCTCGGCCCTACGGGCCTCGATTTTCCAAACTGCATTCTCTGCATGAAAAGTGTCACTTACAGTTTATGGTACGTAATATACTATTTATGTCATACTAGTTCATTATTGTGTTTTTATTGCTTAGTTACCAACTACATAATGGTGTACTTTATGCCCACGGACCATAAAGTGTACTTTATGGCCCGCGCGGGGAAAACGTACACTTTATGGCCCGCACGCACATCAAAACAAATAATTTTTGTTTGACTTCCTTAATAACCTTTATTAATGAAATTACAGATAATGGAATAAAAGTAATATGTAAATATTTAATCAACATTATTTAGTCGAATTAACATAAAATTGACAGTTCTGAAAAGATCCGGTGATAGTTAGGTTGCCTTCAGCAAACGGTGATTCATGTATGTTTCATTGTTTGGGTATAACTAGTATGACATAAAATTTTGTATGCACCGTTGGTATAAATAGAGGTGTATGCTCTTGAGTGACTTACAAACCCTCGGGCCGGAGGCCCTCAGGTTTGTAAAATCGTCGCTCTCGGGGCATAAACATCTATTTATACCCTTGGTACATAAATAACTATTTAAATCTCCAATCAATTTTGAAGAAAAACGCACCTCTTGGTTTACATCGATATCGTGCACCGTATTGGAAATAAAAAATAATCTTAGTGCATGTGAAAATCAATGGCAATTAATAACTTCTTATCTCGCTTTTAATAGTAGCCTGTGGAAAAAACATGTTGCATCTGTCATAAGTGATGACAATTCCTGAGTTACAGTTGTTGTATTCTGACTCTGGAAAACCCTACCGCAGATTCTGCGGTATTGACTTATTAGTTTGAATTGAAAAAATACCATCTTGTTACTCCAATCAAGAACAAGCACACACACACACACACACACACACACACACACACATATATATATATATATATATATATATATATATATATATATATATATATATATATATATATATATATATTTGTCATAATGAAAAGGTTCGGTTTTGTATAAAATTTTATAAATTTGGTATAAACATGGAAAGTAAATGAAGAATGATGATGGGAAAGTAATGATGGATGTGTAAAGATTAGTAGTAAATGAAGGCAGTAATTGGAAATGTAAGATGGAAGAAAAAATGGTATAAAAAGTTTATTTAAAATGGGTTGTCAAAATTCGAAGTGTCATATTTGGATAATGCAGTGTCAAGTATTTTTAGAATAAACTGTTTAAATTATGTCACTATATACAACACAAGTCAAAATGGACTTACTGTATAGACGTATTGTGTAATTTCAGCCAATAAAGTATAATGTATAATGTATGTATAAGGTATACATTTTGCATATGGATTTGCCAATGGTAATTCAACGCTAGCGGCTAGTGAATACAAGGGAAGATTTCCAAACCGAAGACATCCCCATCGTTCTCTGTTCGTTCTGATTCATAGTCGTATTGTGCGACAAGGACTGCAAGTTGTAAGTAGTAGCCTATTGAATAATATTCAACAACGAAGAGTTACGAGACAAATAGAGAATGAATTTGATAGGGACCCAACAACAAGTACTCGACGAGTGTCAATTGCTACCGGTACTTCCCAATCAAAAGTTGTAAGAGTACGAAGACGAGACTTTAAACATGGCTACCATCTGCTACCGGTCCAGCGATTACAAGCTGGTGACGAATTACGTAGAGTGAATTTTTGTCGCTGCTTAGATAACAATCGAGACTTTTTGTCTTACATTCTATAGACAGATGAACGAATCGTATTTTGCGCGGCGTGGAGTGGTTAACTTCCATAATCAGCATGTTTGTGCGCACGAAAATCCCCATGCCATCAAGCCAAGAAAATTCCAGCATGCATTTTGTGTTAACGTTTGGATTGGAGTTATTCATAACAATTTGCATGGATCGTTTTTCTTGCCCAATCGAGGAAATGCAGCAAATTTGTTGGAATTCTTGGAAACAAACCACGCTGATATATGGGATGAGGTTCCATTAATTCAGATAGAACTAGCTTGGTTTCAGTTAGATGGTTGCCCAGCGCATTATGGACGAAACGTTTAAAATTTACTCAACACAAATTTATCAGGCAGATGGATCGGGCACGGTAGTCGAATTTCGTGGCCTGCACCGTCACCCGATTTCATCCCTATAGATTTTTGTGTGTAGAGTTTCCTTAGAGAAAATGTTTATGCCACTCCGGTCACAACCATCGAAGATCTGAAGCTGCGAATACAAAACGCTTGTCAGCAAATACGGATCCATCATTTAGTTGGTATACAAAGATCCATTGAGCGTCGTTTACAGCTTTGCCTTGAGCAAAAGGGTGTTCATTTTGAAAATTTGCTTTATACATGATAATAATTTATTTGCATTGTTAATGTGTAAGTTAGCTTGTTAGAAATTGATAGGACATACAAAGTTTTGTTCAAAGAGCCGTTTATTAATTGCCGTTGGTTTTCACATGGATTAAAATTGATTTTACATTTTTTATCGAAAGCGGTGCACGATATCGATGTGAATCAAGAGGTATGTTTTTTCCAAATCGATTGGATATTCACTAAAGATTTTTGGCTCCAGAATAAATAGTGGCGTATCATTTTTCCATTGATAAATAGTCATGGAATTATCATGGTAATTCCGGCACTGTATGGATTTTTTTTTAATTTTCCATGATAAAATGTGCTGTGTATAGTTGTGAAAAAGTGCCAATTTTCATGAAAATAGTTTAAGCAGTTTTGGAACTATAATATATTTTCTACAATTTTTATAAAACTTTGACTACCTGTATATTCCAGACGAAGCCATTATCGATAGTAGTTCATCTAGCAAACTACCATTATTTTGATGTATAGAATACGATGTTTGAGTTTGGTTACTGTAAACTAACTCACCCTGTATACAAGGTAAACCTCAAAATTTCCCAGCCTGAATATGAAAGAAACGACTTACTCTCACAATTAAATTTTATTTTTCAATATAGTCCCCTTTAACATCAATGCACTTATTACACCGTTTCAACAACAATTCGATACACATAAAAAATATTCTTTCGGTTTGTCCTCAAAATGTGCATATTTCACCTCTTCGTCGTTACTGAAAAGGCGCCCGCGAAAGTCCATTTTCAAATTTTCAAATAGGTTGTAGCACTGGGGCCATATGCTATACGTAGCGTGATCAATTTATTCAAAACCGCAGTCACGAATTGCGGCTTGTGGAATTCCAGCAATGGCACGGTTGCATTGCCATGGAGCAAACCTACGACTCTGGTTAGTTTTCCACCCGCCGAATATTTTGTCGTAATTTATGTCGGAGTGTTGCATAATATGCCCAGTTGACTGTGGTGTTACGTTCTTTAAACTCTATGAGAGGAATACCCTCACCATCCCAAAAAAGCGTAGCCATCACTTTTTTTGTCGACTGGCAGACTATTGTATGAAGACCGTAAAGAAAATAAGCAATATAATGAATTCTGTTTGTTTTTCAATCTCCGACATGAATATTTAGACAGGATGCCCCCGTTTCAAGTCGAAATCAGCTCTACTCCATTCCACCGACTTCCTTTTGCACAAAGGATCATAGTAGGGAACCATAGTTTCATCCCCTGTGACAATTGTCTTTAACACGTCCACAGGGTATTCTCCACAGAGGTCCAAAAAGGTCGGGCACAATCAAGACGACGCTGGAGCTGAAATGCTGAAATATGTTTGGGCACCCACCTTGCACTAACTTTGTTCATGTCTAAAAGTTCGTGGAGGATTCGTAGAACTCTTGTATCTGAAAGACAGGCCATTTTTGATAGTTCTTTCACTTTCAAGCGTCGATTGGTTAATACAAAATCCTCAACAAAGGCAGTCTTGCTGTCCGTCACCACCTCCACAGTCCTTCTTGTTCTTGCGACATATTGCAAGGATTCCTGCCCCATTCTAAACCGTTTTGATCAATCTTTTACTACAGAATAAGACGGATAACTTTCAAAATATTCAGAAAACATGTATTGATAGCTGAACACGAAATTATTTGGAAAATGTAAAAGCAGTAGAAAAACATACTACCGAAAAGAAGATATGGCCAAATTAATGAAGTAATAGTTGCTAGAACTATTGAACGATAACATGTAGGAAAAGTCAAGAATCAAAATTGTGTTATACGAGGGGGTTTTGAAAAATGCTCAACCTACAATAAAAAACGCGATAATTTTTCAAAACAAAATTTAATTCATTCAACATAATCTCCTTAATACTTACACATTTATCAAAACGTTCATAAAGCAATTAAAAACCCTTTAAGAAAATCATTATCTTGGTCTTTAAACCACTCCTCAACGACAGAAATGATTTCGTTGTTTGTCGAAATTCGTTTAAATTTCAAAGGCTTTTTGAGCTTTGAGAATAAATAATAGTCTAACGGCGCTAAATCTGGAGAATATGGCAGGTGGTCAACCAATTCAAAATCAGTTTTATCAATTGTTTGCAGTGCAATCAATGACTTGTGAACAGAAGCGTTGTCTTGCCAAAATAGTACACCTTTGGCCAGTTTTTCGCAAGGTTTTCCACAGTTTCTATCATAATTTAGTTAGCGCGCCACTATAGTATGCTCCGGTGGTAGGTTTACCTGATCCAGACATTATCCCATCTTTTTTCTACATAACAGAAGCAAGACCTTGTCAGTTAACTTTTAAAAACGGAACTTTTGAAAACGGACAAGTAACTAACACTCTTATGCTTTCAATTCCTCCTAGTCCCTGGATTCAAATGATGGACCTATGTTTTGTCCATGGGTACAAGGCGATCCCAAAACTTTGTGGGTTTTTCTTCAAAATGGCAATAAATTTCCTTCAACATTGTCAGACGAGCGCGTTTCTGATCAGCGTTCAAGCATCTCGAAATACATTTTGCCGAAAACTTTCTCATTACAATCGTGATAAACACGTCCATCGGAAATTTGGGATGTTTTTGGCATGCGTTTCAGGCAAACTCGCGGATATTTTAAGATAATTTCATGGAGTAAATCAATATTTTCTTAAGTTGTCGTAGAAATTGATCTTCCAAGGCGGTGCTCGTCTTTGACATTTGATCGTTCTCTTTTAAATTCCGAAACCATTTTCTTAATAGCACCCTATGAAGAACATTAGTCACCTAAGGTTTCTACCATATCAGCAAAAAAAAAAATGCCCGATAATCCTTGAAAAAATAAATACTAAATAAAACCATTCCAACCAAATATAGACGTAGAGACTATTTCTCTGGCTTCACAAATGTTCGTTTCCTTATCTGTAACTTGTTTCACTGCAGACAGTTTGATGATGTGGTCAAGCAGTGAAACCGGTTGCAGATAAGAAAACGAACATTTGTCAGGCCAGAGAAATAGTCTCTACGTATCTATTTAGTATGAGACGGTTTCACCAAGTAAGGGCAACAACAATTAATGTAATACTAAATAACTGACCGCAACTCTTTTTTACCTAAATCTTTCTTTTTCTCAGACGTGCCGTTTCAAAAAAAAAACATTGTTTTGTTACTATTCAACTTTTGCATGTGTCACGTTTTGAACATTTATTTATAAAACGTCAAAGTTGTTACCATAGTAACTAAATTCAATTTTGCGTACTGGAAATTTTTCAGGCTGACTGGGTACAAATACACCTTTGTGTTACAAGCACAAGCAGTAAGCTAGTTGTTAAACACATTGTATAATTTTATTAAAACTGGGCTATACTATGCTACTGTTTGCGAAAAATATATTATGTTGTTGAAATCTAGGTTTAAGAACCTCGGTGGTTCGGGGGTAAGAACGTGTGCCTCTGAACCGAAGGGTACTGGGTTCGATCCCGGGGTA
Organism: Tillus elongatus; assembly: GCA_964006375.1. Taxonomy (NCBI): domain Eukaryota; kingdom Metazoa; phylum Arthropoda; class Insecta; order Coleoptera; family Cleridae; genus Tillus; species Tillus elongatus. The sequence goes on from OZ023265.1 coordinate 42,639,195, forward strand.
CTCCTTTCACTTTTTCAGTACAAACTGTAAAATTAACATCAACCGAGGTCCTGGCATTGTATTTGAGCAAGTTGAATGTCTGCACGTTCCGCCCTTCGGAGGGGGCGTAAAGCCGTCGGTCCCGTGTCCATGCGATGTTGGGCACGTTAAAGATCCCTACTCTCCTTACAGAAAGGCAGGGGTTCGGCAAAATTTCCAGGATAGTGAGGTGAAACTGCTCCCTAGCGTCGGTGATTGGCCATAGTCGCGGAAATAGGCCGACGTTAAAGAAACAAAACACACACACACATAAATCTAGGTTTAAAGTTACTTAATGTAGTGTGGCTAATGGCTTTCATTTTCTATCTGCTTCATAGATAATTTTCATAAAATAACTGTTTCTTGTATCCTTAAATTAAATTATTTGTGATGTAATCAAGAGATAGAACAATTCAAGAAGTTAAGAGTTACCTACGGTTAATTTTAGCTAGATTGTTTTTAAAAGTCTATTAATCATCAAGCCGTCAATTAATTATTAAATCACCATCTATTTATTATCTTGCTACCTAAAATCTGTAATTACCAAAGAGAGACGCCTTGTAATTCGATTTAAAATTTATAAGACAAATTCTCAGCACTCATTATAAACAAATTCTCTGTAATACAGGTTTTACGTCTATATTATGTAATTAAATAAGGTTGATTTTAAAGTATAATAAACAAGGACTAGTGGACAAAACCAAATTTATCAAATACACTACTACATATTTATTTTCGTGACTACTTTGAATCTGTATTATAAGATTTAATTTGATTACTTACGCAAACCAATATGTAGTAGTTTGATAGGCACTGCTACAAAAGTATGGTTCTTATAAAATAGGGTTTAACCCTCTGAGGACACAATTAATTTCTTTTTGAAATAATCTGTTTTGCTTATAAAAACATATTTATTATACTTATTTAATGTTAAGTAAATGACACACTTATTTGTTTGAAACGTCTTTTGTCCTGCAGGATATGGTTTCCATTAGTAACCACTGGGCACCTGCTCACTTAGTGTGGTACGCGGTGAAACAATTCCGGTCCCACATTACAAATGGAACATTTCCATATGGTTCTGTAGACATCTTTTAAAGTGCTACAGTTAGCACATCTTAGTGAACCACAACGTTCTGGCAAATGTGCACATTTATCATATCGTACTTCTAATGGCACAATTTTTTTGAATTTATTTGAAGATGTGCTGGACGATTTACGGCCACGTTTCTCATTTTCAGGTGAGGCACCAATCAAACCAACAGCAACTGACAAACGAAATTGCTTAAGACTCATAGTTTTTGCTGGTGTTCTCTGCTGGTACAAAATGAAGGCGTTTACTATACATGCGTCCAGAAAATACCAAAAAATTCTGTGCCACCATTTGTGCGATTTTCAGTCCATTTAATATGATGATTTGTACATGTCAAATTTATCGACATATCCCATATGTCGATTGTATTCTTTCACGAGCAGAGGGCAGTTTATTTCCTCTACCAAACCATTCTTCTTTTTTCTTGAGGCGGTTTCTACTATGGAAGGATTTTGGTAATTGCTCAACAACAGAACACTGCGTTTATCCATCCACTTCAAAGCGGCTACACCGTCCCTGGAAACATGCCAATCTGACTCTCCTCGTTTCAGAATTTTGTCTGCTTTGAAACCAGATAGATTTGCTCTACCACGACGAACTGTCCCACAACAGTACATGCTATCTTGAAGCAGATCTTTCTGAAGCTGCACAGAGTTGAAAAAATGGTCGAAATAAACTCTATGGTATTTACCAACTAAGCTTCTTGTCAGGTCTTTTACAGCACGACTTCCGAAATGTTTTTCAACAGCATCACTAACTTTACCCGTATATATTTGAAATTGGCACATATAACCGGTAGAATCGGCTCGTACCCAAACTTTATACCCACATACTTTGTACAACCTATCAAACTCCACTTCGTCTTTCTTGGGTTGCAAAGCATTATCATTCAGATGTAAGTTGGTAAGTAGCCATGAAAATCTGTTCCTTGAAATTGCAGAACTTGTATTGAAGTCTCTCATTTCTTCTCTGGATGACCAGTAATCTCGATAGCTAGGCATCTTCTTCAAAGTCATGATCATAATATTTACTCCGAGGAATCTCTTGATGTCGTCGTTATTATTAGATACATATGGTTTTTGGCAATTTTGCTGGACAGCGTACAAGTTAGTTTGAAACACAATATGATTTATAAGCTCTTCTGGGAACAGATGAAGAAACATATCTTTTGGGCTTTCCACACTTTCTGGCACGTTACGACCAGTTTGCTTCGAAAATGTTTGTACTATAGTAGTGAACTGAGGATCGTTTGTCCAGGAAATCGAACCTCTACATAGTTTAGTACGTAGTGCGGACAATGGGATGTCACCATCAGAGTCATACTCACTATCTTGTACATGTTCGTCTATTTCGTACCAGATTTACATTTAATCTATATCAAACAGTTCTTGGCTTGGGTCTGGCAGCTCTGCTTGATTTGAAAGTTCAGCTTCTTCGTCATCTACATCAGATGTGATAGATTCAATATCGCTGGATATATCGTCTAAAATTGCCCAAATTTCTCTTTGAGACATTGCCTCTAAGTCTTCAAACGTCCACTTATCTTTACAACCTACAAAATAATAGCATGTTAACCCGGTGGTTATTAGCAGTGACCACACATATTACATGTCATGCGAAGAAATCATAATGAGACACTGAAGCAATTACACTAATAATGTGTTTGTATGATAATATTTCATAACTTACCAGACATTTTTCAGAATATTTTCCAATAAAAATCACAAAAACTGGTATAACACAAACTTAACCTGCACACATGAAAAACGCGCGGGAGATAATGACTAATTCCAGACGAATTGAGATTGAACAATTGAATAAATGCCATTAACAGTTACTAGTGGGCATAGGCAAACCATTATATATCACGGCCGTCATTGGAAACCAGTTGGCATTGCTACAACCGATTTCATAGAAGGTGGTTTCTGTCACTAACCAGTTGTCCTCAAAGGGTTAAGTTTTGCATAATTAGGCGCCGTCAAATGCGTTATTAGCTGATCACGTCATTAGCTAACAACAAACTAAATACACCTTCTGATGTACATAGAGAAGGGAAATGTTTCTCTATAATATAGGCGTTCAACCTCTTTTTATGGCGAAGTGAACTAAGTGAATAAGTACACGTGGAGAACCCAAAACCCCACAACACATTTTAAAAGAGCTGACGATCGTTTCACTTTTAAGGATCATTTTATGATTTTACAATGACAGTTGTCGAACCACAGAGAAATATATAACATACTTGTCTATAAACACGGTTGCTGTCATTTACTCCCAATTAAAAATCAATTACTTCCACATCGTCAATACGTGTGGAAATATGGCATTGGCGACAAAAATTTCAACATTTTTTTTCGCTGAAACGTCGTAAAAAGTGTCAAAACATATATAAAACTTGATTTGGGAACGAAATTTTTTTTTGTGTCTGTCGATCTGTTTGTAGCCTCTATAACTTTAGAACGAATGAAGATATGGTCTTCAGATTTGGTACACAGTTATCACCCGACAAACGAACGGTTCGGATTGTTTTTGGGTAAAATCACTCCGAGGAGGTAGGGGATGAACGGGCGACGATTTGATGAAAATTGACACTTTTTCGTTAAAACTCGAGTAATATGACGTTTTAGGGTTTGTTTGTTAGAAAATTTACAATTTTATCAAACATCTCGTATTGTGTGCTGAAATTAAATTAGGTGTAGAATGTGTGGGGGTGGAATATCGGTAACAGAAATTTTGATTTTTTTTTACTAAAGCGGCGTAAAAAGTCTCAAAACATAGAGAAAACTTAATTCTGGATCATTTTTTTTAATCTGTCGGTCTGTCGGCCTGTATGTCTATCTGTTAGTAGCCGCAATAACTTTCGAACGAATTGAGATATCATCTTCAAATTTGGTATCCAGTTAGCACTCGGCAAAGGAACGCTTCGAATTGTTTTTCGGCAAAAGTTTGATAAATAAGAGGTGAATTGGTGAAAATTGAAATTTTTTCAATAAAACTCGAGTAATATAACGTTTCAAAAGTGTGTGGGTACAGGAATACTAATATTTTCTTTGTGGTCAAGTCATCGGCCCTAAATTCATTTCATTAGACTGTTTTTCTGAGGAGAGTAGATTGTCACAGCTATGTGGAAGTTATGATTCAATTTGCAGCACTATTTTTATATTGATGTAGGAATTTGTAATTTATTTTATGATGAACATCGTCAGCTGACGAGCAACCAATAATATTCCGATTGAAATGTTATGTCCTGATCAGAATTTAACTTTAGTGCTATACCGGCTGTATAAATGGGATATGTTATTTTTTCATATGCCGTTGAAACCAATTTTCACGAATCGAGTACTTTCTTATTGATTTTAATTTTATTTATTGCCCTGTTATTGTGGGTACTGAAATTTTTTCTCGTCTGCATAGGTAGAAAAAGACGTCAATGGTTGTTCTCATGCTTTTCCTTACCTTAGTTACGAGTATTCCCGATTGAGAACTTGAACGAGTCTTCTTTGAATACAAGCCGTTTGTGATTAAAGGCAGACGAGAAACAATTTTTACGCAATTACACAATTAATGGTTGTTTTATAAGCCACTTGATTTCCAGTCAATTCTGCTGTCAAGCGAAATTTTTAAAACGGTTAGGCTTTGGATCACTTTTGATGTCGCACTGTATATTGATCGTTCATTGTGTGTCGGTTCTGTTAACTGAGTGTTCCTGCCTGAAACTTTGGTTTCAACGTGAGCTCTCAATTACGAAAATCGATTGACGAGTAGAAAAGTTATACCCGAAAACAGAACAAACTCTTTTTTGCAATCATTTTGTAAATAAAAAGGATAAGCGGAAAATTTAAACACCATCTTGTAGCTTGGATCGTATTTCAACATGTTTTTAGTTAAAATTCCAGAAGGCACAGTTTTTTGAACCGGAGCTTCTTGACGGTTTAAAAATGTTTTATTTAACACCCTGTATACAATTTATGTAAATTGCCTGGTCTTTTACAGAACAATAGTGGAGGAATCCTGCTTGCAAACGCTCCCAACAGAGTTCAATTTGATCGTGGCAATAGAATATTACGTCAAATTTAAAAAACTCTGGACGCAGCAAGTGCGTTATGGTAGTGAATTTTCATAAAAATGTTTTTAAAAGCAAATATGTATGCTTTTTTTAAGAAAACAGGCATCAAATTTGGTGACCAGTATAACCTTTATAGTAAAAACAATGTGCCATGTTTCTTCAAAATAACTTTATTGTTTAAAAATGTACAAAAATTTCCGAAAGAAAACTTAAAGTGTTCCCGAAAAACTCGTTTCTTGGTCAACCTTACAGGTTAATAGCAAATTGAGCTATTCAAATATGAAGCATTTGATCAAAATTCGCTACCATAACGCACCTGCTGCGTCCAGAATTTCTTTTCTTACAAACACGCATTATATTTCGATTAAAAATGCAAAAATGTAATTACATAAGGCGTGTTTGATTAAAAAAAAAAAAAAGAAAATTTGTATCACCAACGACTTATGGGCCACCCTGTGATTCTAGAAATATTTTTTTAAGATGTAGCTCAAGACACCTATAATTAATGTATAAAATTTTTTTCATATCTTGTATAATAACGGATATATTGAGCTTTATTGATTTTTTTACGAAGATTCGACAAAAATTATATGCCATTAAACGATAAACTCTATAGCTAAGGCTACTGCCAAATCATTAGAGAAAGGGTCTATTTGAAATGAATTTTCTGGATATATTTTAGTAAAATGAAGGACAATGACGGTTGAAACTAAGACTTCAGGGTTTGTAAAACATTCTTCTTGAGACATTTTCTTTCCATAGCCCGTATTACATCCAAGTTCTTTGCCTAAATGTTGCCAATTTTGACGTTTTAAATCGCAACTTTCACGTTTTGAGGAAATCCCCAATTTACTTTTCTTTACATGCCTATAACTTTTTTGTCTTTTGACCTATAACGCTAAATTTTGGTAGGTGACTTACATATAAGGATAAACCCGCTCACCAAATTTGGTTGCCCTTATTTTGTTAATTCCGGAGATATTTTTTTTTTTCGAAAGAAAACACAGACTTTTCCGGGAAAACCTAGGCCGATTTTCCTGGATAACGAACTTATCCAAGCCACTTGCAAAATGAAGGTACTCACCAAATTTAATCAAAATCATTATTTTTTGAGTTATCGGTCATTTGAAGAATTTTTTTCAAAATTCAAAGGTCGGGATCTCCTCATTAGTTAATTTTTTTAAAGAAAATTCACTAAAAGGGCGATGCTTTAAGTTTTGAATAGTGTATATAGATATCCAATATAAAATCAAGTTAAGTACTGTAAGGCGAAAAAGGACCACTCTATATGTAAAAATAAACTTGTGTTGTAGATGTTTCCAAATAATTTACTAAATATTTTTGTTACAATCATTTAAATAAAAGCGTAAGGAAATAATTCCGCCTATTTGAGAAATAAATAGATTTACTCATGGTTTCCTTAGCTTTAAAGTAACGCTTTAGTACTTTATTAACTTAAGACAATCAATATTTTGCAAATATTCTGCCATAAGCTGCTTACACTGTGTCACCTGTACCGGTACTTTTTTATTAAATTATGTGGCATCAATGTTTTTGTTGTAGAAATATTCAATAATTTTCAATGTTCCTAGAAAAGCAATGAAAATAATGAATGAATGAACTTAACTACTGATGGCGACACTGTCGTAATTACTCTTCTTTATTATGTAACTACAACAGATTTACAGCTCTTTTATTCCATTAGGCATTAATTTACTTCAGACTTGTTCACTTTATGACTCATGAAGACTGGTTCTTACTTCATTTGTTTGATTTGTTTATTTAGTTACAACGCTATTTAAATAAATCATTAATTAACTATCAGTTACTACACAAATTGATAGGTATGTAGAGTAACTGGATTTGTAATAGACATATATTTGTAAAAGCAATTCGACCAGACTTATCTGCTTTACCGCAAACTGACCATGAGTATATAAAATGATATCTGCGCATATCACTGGAAGTGTCTGAGGCGTCCACTTGAATGTCCGTCTTGATATGTTCACTCTTGACTGATGTATCCATTTGATCCAAGCCCTTGGGCAAGACAATAAATGAATGATCTATCAAATTGCTGTTTTATTATCATACTTGTGTACACACTGCCGTGCTAAGCACACAGGTCGTATCTGCATTTTTCAACCAAATTGAGTTATTGGTAGCAGGTGATTCTGTGTAACTTATTCTACCGTATACTAAGGGTCGTATGGCAACAGTAAATAATTTAAAATGCAATGTGAATAAAGTGGTACCTGCTCTTTATGTTTACTATGGCTACTTGGACGTAAGTGTCAAACACTAAGCATTTTAAGTGTTATCTGATGTAGTTACAACGTTTCACCTTAACATAATGCAGATACAACTATTATGCCTTAGCGACATAACACTACTTTTTTACCCTAGTATATTAGTAAGATTGGAGGTTTTTATAACCACAAAATCAAACGCCAAACAGTTTAACTAGTAAGTTGTGAGCGTTGACAGATGTTACAAAGCGTCTTGAAATATGGATATCTAAATAACGTATTTGAAGTTGTGTTAGTCGGGGATCCAATTTGTGGAATATAATTTATATAATAACTTATTGTTGAGCTTCATAATCGAAAGGTGGTGTGGTGAGCAGGGACTCTCCGTAAACCCGGCGAAGACGGAGATGATCCTATTTACCAAGAAGAGGAAGGTAGAGGGGTTCAGGGCGTCCGTGATGTTTGGAAAACCTTTAGCTTTAGTGCAGGAGGTCAAATATCTGGGGGTGATCCTGGACCCCAAACTAACATGGGGGTCGCAAATAGAACGAGTAGTGAGGAAGGGAGTAGCGACCCTCTGGCAGCTGCGTCGTGTGATAGGAAGGACCTGGGGACTTAATCCTCGGATCCTTCATTGGATCTATACTGCGATCGTCAGGCCGATAATCCTCTATAGAGTGTTGGTCTGGTGGTGTGGTGTGAACCAAACTACCAGCAGGAAGCTGGCCAAACTCCAAAGGCTGGCATTTCTGGGTATCACAGGCGCTATGAGGACGACACTCTCAGCCGCGCTAGAAGTCCTGTTGATGCTACCACCGCTTCCCATCTGCATCAGAAGCGAGGCTATGGCGTTGCATCTTAGAATGCGAGACTCGGGAAACTGGTGCGGAGAGGGAGCAGTAATAGGGCATGCAAGAGTCGCCAAGGAGGTGGAAAAAGAAATTCCGATTTCCGCCATAAAGGTGCGGAATGCCGAGGACGATATTAGGTTGACTATAACCATACACCCTCAGGATCCCCAGTAGGGATCAGTGGAGGGAAAATGAGGTTGCATTCCAGCCCGCAATCCTGGTCTGTTTCACCGACGGATCGCGGCTGGAGGACCAACAATCCTCCGGGGCAGGAATATACATCGAGGGCCTGGGGGTGTGCGAGAGCTATGCTCTTGGCGCATATACCACGGCATTCGAAACAGAGGTGTATGCTATCCTGTCTGTGGCCAATAGACAGGATTTGAAGAGGAGTCCCGAGAAATGTGTGTACATCTGCTCGGATAGCCAGGCGCTCCTCCGGACAGTCTGTGCGGCCAGAATCAGGTCAACACTGGTCAGGAGTGCGCTGACGCCCTCAGTGGACTAGCCAGGACGAAGGAGGTGCAACTGGTGTGGGTTCCGGGACACTGTGGCGTAGCGGTGAATGAGTTGGCGAATAATCTCGCAAGACTCGGTTACCGGCGGCCGTTCTGCGGACCGGAGCCTGCGATAGGCATAAGTAGGAAGACAGTCTCTGTTGCCTTAGACAGGTGGACCGAGGAAGCAATGGAGAGGCACTGGGGGTCGGTTGGTGGCTGCAGGCAGGCGAGGGACTTCGTGGAGGGGCCGGACAGAGATAAAGCTGTCTGGCTACTAGGAAGGAGTCGACCTACGCTTCGCCGCATCCTTGGGGTGCTGACTGGCCACTGCGCCCTTAGAAGACTCCTCACATTGATAGGCGTAGAGAGGGATCCCATTTGCCAGGCTTTTGGCAGTCTTCCAGCAGAATTGTTCGGATCGAGGACTCTGCAGAGGAATGAGGTAAGTACCGTCCAATTGAAGACCGTCACGGCCTTCATCTCGAGGTCGAGGCGGTTTGGCGACGGAACCGAGGAAGAGTAGAGCATGGTTGCTGGGGTTGGCAAAAAGGGCTCATTGGGGCCTACCACCACTGCTACTACTACTTCTATTGTTGAGCTTGAGTCACTGGATACGGATTAAATGAAAGCTATTTGTGTATAGCCGAGTTCTAGAAACCTAGAAGATGGCATTTTCCAGAGGAAAAATTATGTTAGAACTGTGTAAGAAAAATAAAATTCTGGTAAGTTTAATGACAATTCTGATAGAAATGATTCTAACACTACATTTGTTACAACAGGTAGGCCTTCTAGATCTGATTATCATAAAGACTCAGACTTTATTCAGAATATATTGATTACAACAAGAACAGCCGCCGCAGGTGGTTCTCCTAGGTCTTTCGATGATTCCATGTGTAATAACAAAAGTACGACAAAGGATGATGATAATCATATTCCCAGTCCTAATAATAATTTCCTGTGTTATTCCCCAAGAGTACTTACATTCTAACAATGAATTCCTAATAAATAGACCGTCTAGTCCTGATATTTGGGAAGGTTCAAACTTTATTCAGAATATATTAACTTCTACAGGAACAGCTGCTGCAGGTGAGTCTTCTAGTTCTTTCAAATATGCTGTCACAACCAAAGTTGGACAAAGGATGATCTTCATCATAGTCCCTCCAGTCGTAGTGACAATATTCCTTATGCTATTTCCCACGATGAATTATATTCGAACATGAACGTCTATGAAGTAAATGAAGATGGCTCATTGTTACCCGTTCTTTCTGATCAAGACAATTCATGCCTATCCATAACATATTGTACAAATGAGTTGATACTTAACTCTGAAGGACCAGTAAAAGTTCTGTTTAGTGAAGAGTCTATGCCTTTATTAAGTGCACGCCTTGAAGAGGATACTAGAAACAATAAATTCGATGATCAGGCAACAGTCATTTTATCTTACCTGTGCGATGAACAGAATTATTTTCAGACTTTGGTAATGTTATACCTTTAGGAGATAAAATATCAACAACCTCTAAGAATTGCAACCAACGAGAAGAACTTCAGTGTTGTTCACGCTGGTTCGAAAACAGAAGAAAAAGAAAGAATTATGACTTTTCCATTCAGCGACGAGAAAAAATAAAGAGAAAAAGAATTATTCAATCTCACACTGTAAGAACCTCTTGCGTATGAAGTTGCAAACATAAGTGTGTATTAAATATATCTGAAGATAGAAGGATAGAAATAAATCAGCAATTCTGGCCGCTTACCTCTGCACAAGATAGAAAGAGTTTTATTCTTCACACGATAAGTCAAATGCCTGTTAAACGTACAACTTCTGAGCCTAACTCAATGCGCTCTAGTACAAATGAATTTTATTTGAAAAAGAAGGATGGAGCCTCCGTAATGGTTTGCAAAGTATTTTTCCTTGGTACATTAGGGTATGAAAAACACAATGACAAAATATCGCAAACTTTTTCTGGCCAGAAAGGCAATATATTACCTAAGCCTGATAAGAGAAAAGGAAGAATTCCAAAAAATAAGGTCAACCATACACTACTTATTGAGCACATTGGATCCTTAGAACCTAAAATAGCTCATTACAGAAGACAGCACGCACCTAGTGATATTTCAATCAAACAAATGTATGATCACTTTATAAGGACACACCCGGGCTCTATAATGTTCATACGATCTATACAGAATTCAACTGGCGAAAATGAATATATCATTTGTGAAGTTAGGTAACGAAGAATGCCAAAAATGTGAGCATTTCAATTTACAGGAACATAAAGAAGATAATCTCCAAATGAATTGTAACATTTGTCAAGTATGGCACAATTAAAAGAGCTAAAATGATGTAATGGGGTGATTTAAAGTGCCTTTTCCTACTCTTTGCAACAAAGGTTTTTCAAATGACTGTAAATTCTAATTATTAAAATTTAAGTAATTATTCATTTAGTTATAATTTAGGATCGGCAACGTTCGAGCGGCAGAACGCGTATCCAAATGTACCCCTTGTTACCTTGAAACTAATATTTAAGTTGTACGACCTTCAAGGGAGGTCTTGCCTAAATTTATTTGGAACACTACAACCGAGCATCTGGGTCAAATTCCCAGAATTTTACTATATATTCAGTCTTAGCGTATACCTAGTGACCCCAGTACATCAGAGTCACCCTATAAGGAAACTTTTAAAATGAACTTTAGTTTAGGGCTTCCTAAGCTAATAATGAAACACAGCATCTAGTTTTTAAAATTTACTTTAATACAAAAATAAAATTTATACAGATAACATTTTAACAGTACAATAAATTTTAATACACCCTTTAATTTCAAAGGTTCCCGTATAATTAAAATTAAACAAAGAAAACTCTCAATAATTTTTTAAATAAATTCCTTAATTCTGTCTGATTAAAATTATACTAACAACTCTTGATTCCAATAGTATAAATGCTAAATGTTATTCAAACAGGATGGTGTAGGAGGTTTTTTTCCAAACCTTAGAATGGATTAAATGTTATACAAAGCTGATACCTGTGAAAACTACATTGTTCTTGTCCCCAGTATAATTTTTCTAAGTCCGATATTTAACGCCCTCTTAGCTTAATTATAGCTCTCACTTATCTACCCCTTATAGCTCCCAGCTAAACTCTCATGACTCAAAGCCCTATCTCTTCCTCGTATAATTAAATTTTACAAATATTTCCCCATCCATTAAAATTCCTATCATAAAACAACACCTAAATTTTAATCTGACTTTATTCCTCTGATTATAAGTCCAGCGCCCTACGGCTCAATCATCTATGATAATTTAGCTTACAGCCCATAGTTTAAAATATCTATACAATCTTAGTTTTAAAAGTACTTCGGTACTCGAGACAGCTGGCCCATTCTTAATTTTAAAAAAAATGAACATTTAACAAAAATATTAACTGGAACGAACTCACCCAGAAAAATCCGAGGCAATACACCAGCTCTGTACTCTGCCTTACCAGCACCTATAGCCGTTGAACCACGATCGTTCGCGATAACCGCCCCTTCAAACAAAAGCTAATTATTTCACTGAAATCTCACTTACTTCTTAATTTATTTAACATAAACCCTTGATGATTATCGCCGCGGCGGCACTGCCTAGCCCGGAGGCCGACTGCGTGCACACTGCCCCTGACACGTATCTTTTCCTTCACTCTCGCAGAGTCCGCAAAACCACTTAGTTTGCGGGAATTTTCTGTTGCAACTCAAGTGGCCTCTTTAGAGGTTACCTACCCATCATATCGTCGCCGGTGCCGTTTAAAATTACATTTCCTATCATTGTGCACAAAATTGACCGTTGTGCCGCGCGTTTTGCGCTTGATAAGGTGTTCTGATTACACGTAATTAAATACACTCAGTTTCCGCCTGCTTGCGGCCTACATATTTTATTTATGTTTTATGAGATCAAATCAAACATTTATGTATGTAGAAATATCATAAATCTAGATACTCAAACTGTAAGCACCTTGCTTACATCGACAAGGGTAGAATATAAGAAGGATGCTGATGAGGATTCAATTATAATAGATCAAAGTATGAAATATTCTATCGATATGGAGAAGGTAATAATGCTCACAAGGTGTGAAATGTTCAAGTGTGTTATTGTTACACAACGACAGACCGTAAAGCCGTCGGTCCCGTGTCCATGCAATGTTGGGCACGTTAAAGATCCCTACCCTCCTTACAGAAAGGCACGGGTTCGACAAAATTTCCAGGATAGTGAGGTGAAACTGCTCCCTGGCGTCGGTGATTTGCCATAGTCGCGGAAATAGGCCGACGCTAAAAAAACAAAACACACACACACGATGAAAGTTTTGTTTCTACTGGTAAGAAACCAAAAAATCAGATTATTGCATGTGTATAGCATGATGCCAAACGAGGGCGAAACCAAGAAGAAATAATCAGCACAATATACAAATTTCTTACAACGGCGTGTCGTGATGTGAAGAACGTTGTATTATGGATGGAAAATTGTTCATCACAAAACCAGAATTCGGCATTTCTGAGTTTTCTTGTTTTCTGCATTAGATTAGATTAGATTTTATTGTGAGTGGGCTATTTCAGTGCCTCCACCGCGACCTTAGGTCTATTGTGGCTCACGTCTAATTATTTAGATTTCACCCATCAATTCCAGCTCCCTGAGGGAGTCGATATTTTCTTGAGGGTGAGAGTTTGTTTGGCAGGTGTACTGCCTTATGAGTAAAGTCGCTTGCCCGTTTCGAAGCTCAAAGAGAGATAACCTCTCTCCGAGTTCGTCTGGACCCGACATCCGTCAGTGTTTGCCTCGAGGCGGTATCATGAAGTCCCGCTCGTGAGCAGCATCTAATCTCCAGTTGTAATCCACCCCTAGAGATCTCAGTTCCCCTCAGGCTCTTCCAAACCTGACACCTAACAGTGTTAAGACTCAAGGCAACATCTCATCGAGTCCCGCTCCCGAGCATCACCCCAGCGAGGCCGTCCGTCCGTTTCGTAGCACACAGTATGGGTTCCAAACTCCGGGTGTTTACCACTCATCAGAGATCAGAGCCCCCCGGGACGTCTGGACACACGACACACGCCAGGGCTTAATCCAGGGCGGTATCATCTGGAACCCCGCTCCCGAGTAACAACCAAGCGAGGCCATTTGTCAGTCTCTGAGGCCACAGTGGAGGCGCCAAACTCCGGGTGCATATCACTCCCCAGAGATGTCTGCCTCCGCCAGCCTCACCTGCACCAGACGCCAGTGTTTCATTGACTCGAGGCGGTATCATGAAGTCCCGCTCTCGAGAAGCATCCAGGCAGGGTCGTTAGCCTGTATCGATGCTCACAGAGTAGGCCCAAGTCTCCAGGTGTAATCCACCCCTAGAGACCCCAGTCACCTCCGGGTTCATCCAGGTCCAACACCTGCCAGCGTTAGCTTAAATTTCACCCAACAAACCGAGATTCCGACAGGAGACGACACCTGCAGGGCGAAAATTTTGTTTGACAGATGTACAGCCATCTGAGCGAAGTCGCTTGCCCGTCTCAAAGCTCAAAGGGAGATAACCTCTCTCCGAGTTCGTCTGGACCAGACGTCCGTCAGTGTTTGACTCGGTGCAGTATCATGAAGTCCTGCATCCGAGCAGCATCCAAGTTAGGTCGTTTGTCCGTTTCGAAGCTCACAGAAGAGGCCTCAACCCTTAGTTATATTCCACCCCTAAAGATCTCAGCTGTCCTCCGGGTTCGTCTAGACCCGACACCCACCAGTGCTAGAATCAAGGCGACATCCCATCGAGCCCCGCTCCCGAGCATCGCACAAGCGAGGCCGTCCGTCCGTTCCGAAGCACACAGTGGGGGCCCCAAACTCCGGGTGTTTACCGCTCATCAGAGTTGTCAACCCCCTCCGGGTCGTCTAGACACACGACACCCGCCAGCACTCCCGAGTAAAAACCAAGCGCGGGCAACCATCCATTTCTAAGCGCAGATTGGAGGCCTCAAAATCCGGGTGTATATCACTCCCCAGAGATATCCGCCTCCCTCCAGGCCCACATGGACAAGACCCCCGCCAGTGTTTGATCTCAATTAGTGCCTTTTACGACAGGCAGGAGTTACCTTGGGCATATTATTTTAGTTAGTCCCCGGACCCACAGGGGATTGCATTAATTCAGACTATACTGACGCAGACATCAACGAATTAAAATACTTTAAGCCAGGGCATACATTTATGTCTTGTGACTCATTCCGCCACCAGGTCGAGAAAGCTCTCCACAAAAAGAAGAAGATATATGATTTTGGCTTCAAAAATGCAGTTAAGTCTGCCTTAGCAAAAATAAATGTAATGGAAATGCACCCAGGAGACTTTTTCCAGTAGAAAGACTACGCCAAAAGAAGAGGGAATGAAAAGACAAGGTTGCGCAAAGATCCCCTGCAAGGTCAACAAAGAGTGGTCACAGTTCAAATTCAACTACTAAGAAGCAGAGAACTCAAGACAACAATATTATCGAGGTGACATTGTCCAGTTGCAAGCTAGAAGAGGGGAGAATAGTCTGTTTTACAAAACAGATCACTCTGATTCTTCATGAGAAGCACTTGAATTTCTGAACAATAAAGTCTTGAAAACTGGTATGGCACGACAATATGAACTTCCAGTGGGGATTACCATTACAAGGAAACATCACAATATAAAAAACCTTCTTAATTCTGATAAGGGAATTGTACCTCAGAGTCGCTTTACATTTTGGAATCAACCGCCGGTAAAGAATAAAATTTAAGTAATAATCAATATTTTTTTAAAGTTTCTTTTCGGTTCTGTTGTATCCCCGTATGGAAGCCAGCAATGAATTAGTTTGTGAGTTTCTACTATTATTATAATAAATAAATGAACAAAGAATAAATTGTTGTTCAATTTACTATTTCATTCTTGATACAAATAACATAGCATCATATGTTAGTGATAAATAAATGCAATACCCTAATTAGTAGCTATTACTTCCACATCATCACAACGTGTGGAAATATCGCATCGGCGACAAAAATATCAAAAATTTTGTTTTGCCTAAACGTCGTAAAAAGTATCAAAACATATAGAAAACATGGTTTGGGAACGACTTTTTTTTTGCCTGTCGGTCTGTATGTCTGTCTGTTTGTAGCCACGATAACTTTAGAACGAACTGAGATATCGTCTTCAAATTTGGTGTACAATTAGCACTCCACAAACGAACGGTTCGGATTGTTTTTGGGTAAAATCGCTTTGAATGTGTGGGGTTGGAATATTGTTAACCAAAATTTAGACTTATTTTTGCTAAAACAACGTAAAAAGTCTCAAAACATATAGAAAACTTGATTCTGGAACGAATTTTTTTTTGTCTGTCGGCATGTACGTCTGTCTGATAATAGACGCAATAACTTTCGAACGAATTGATATATCATCTTCAAATTTGGTATCCAGTTAGCACCCGACAAAGGAACGCTTCGAATTGTTTTTGGGTAAGATCGCTTCAGGGGGTAGGGGATAAATAAGGAGTGAACTGGTGAAAATTGACATTTTTTAAAATAAAACGCGAGTAATATATATTTCAAAAGTTTATGGGTACAGGAATACAAATAATATCTTTGCGGTCAAGTCATGGGCCCTAAATTCATTCCATGAGAATGTATTTCTGAAGAGAATAAATATCACAGCTATGTGGAAGTTATGATTCAATTTGCAGCACTATTTTTAATTGTATTAGTGGTGGCTCGTGACTTTGGGAGCGGGTGAAGCAGAATCGGCCCGGCCTGAAAGTGGGATCAAGGGAGACGAAGACCTCCCGGCGCCGCAGACGATTTTTTTTTTAATTTTCAAGATAGCGCGTTCTCCTGGCACTTCAATATTTAAATGAAAGATCCATTTGTACAAAAATATAGACTTTTACAAGGAATAATTTTCGAAATAATGACCAGGAATATTCGATGGGAGGACACTGTACACATACTGTACACGCACGCATACGGTAATATAATACAGCCTATTACCTATGAAAATCTGTTTATAGAGAGAAGAGCTACAAGCATAATTTTTTTCAAATTCAAGGCCCTTCTCATTTTTGACAACTTAAAATTTTATATCTAATATTTTGTTATTTTGAAATTATTCTTTTAGAGGTGATAATAAACAAATCAATTCCACTTACCAAAAAGAAACATTAAAAATCCAGCTTTTCAAAGTCTGTATATGTGACACATACCAGATTATTTAACGGCACCATAATAAAAATAAAAATACGCCTCTGACGATCCGACTCAATCTAAACAAACGACAGAAACTAAGATTTGAAGCAGGCTCAGAAGGCTGCATCACTTTTGTGGCCCAACCTACCAATGCGCGTGCCGTTGCCATGGCAACTGTCTCATGCAAGCGTCCCGAAACAGAGACAGCATTTGTATACGAAAAAATCTGGCTCAGAGTCAGTTCGCAGCTGCTTGACGCTCTACAGTTCCGCAATACATAAGGGCTGCGCGTTGCGGCATGTATACATTCAATTCGGTGATCAGGGACGGGCTTGCAAATTATATCGTATCATAAATTACTATAAAAATACATTATCAACTGCGGCGCGACGTAACAACACATTTTTATGTGGTTGTACCAAATAAATTTGAGAGAATGAAAAAAATTAAAATTATGGTGGACTTTTAGTTTAACCGAAAAATATAGGTGAAGCAGCGGTTCACCTGCGTCATCTGACGAGCCGCCACTGAGTTGTATAAGTGCATTTTATTAAGCTTATTTAGTCGTATCTTAACAGATACTCCTAATTGTATTTAGTAATATGTACCTATTGCTAAAACAACCTAGTATGTGAACATGTAGTTCAAAATGAAATTTGCAGTAACTGCATTTTATCAATTATAAAAGATAAATTTTATATAAAAGGCGCTCTTATAAACTAAACTAAGTGTTTATAAAATAAATTGCAATAAATTGAGGATCAACTAAAGGAAGTCGCTAAACTTCAAACGTCAAATTTTCTACTCAGTGTGTTCAACCCTAGGCCTCAGAGAGATCTCTCTGAGGTCTAGGGTTGAACACACTGAGACCTCACAGACGATCTCCGGCGAGATTTGGGGAGTAGGCAGATTGAGGCCCCGTAATCGAGCTACAACAACCCAACCCACCTTTGTCCACCGCTCTAACGAGTAGGAAGATTGAGGCCTTAGAGTGTCCTTACATATTTCCTTTACGCACCTTTGTCCACCACAGGCCCAGGTTTTCCCGGAAATGTTTGTGTTTTCTTTCAACAACAAAATTATATCTCCCGAATTAACAAAGTAAGGGTAACCAAATTTGGTACACGGGTTTATATCATTATAGGTAACTTACCTACCAAAATTTAGCTCTGTAGGTTAAAAGATAAAAAAGTTATAGGCATTTAAATAAAAATAAATTGGGGTTTTCCTCAAAACGTCAAACTTGCGTTGAATTGAATCTAATACGGGCGATGGAAAGAAAGTGTCTCAAGAAGAATGTTTTACAAACTCTGAAGTCTTAGTTTCAACAGTCATTGTCCTTCATTTTACTAAAATATTTCCAGAAAATTCATTTCAAATATACCCTTTCTCTGATGTTTGGAAGTAGCCTTAACTATAGAGTTTATCGTTTAATGGTATATAATTTTTGTCGAATTTTCGTAAAAAATCAATAAAGCTCAATATATACGTTATTATACAAGATATGAAAAAAATTGTATACATTAATTATAGGGTGATGAGCTACATCTTAAAATATTTCTACAATCACAGGATGGCCCATAGGTCGTTGCTGATACAAATTCTCTTTTCTTTAAATCAAACACGCCTTATGTTATTGCATTTTTGCATTTTCCATCGAAATATAATACATGTTTGTAAGAAAAGAAATTCTGGACGCAGCAAGTGCGTTATGGTAGCGAATTTTGATCAGACGCTTTATATTTGAATAGCTCAACTTGCTGTTAACCTATAAGGTTTACCAAGAAACGAGTTTTTTCGGGAACACTTTAAGTTTACATTCGGAAATTTTTGTACATTTTCAAACAATAAAGTTATTTTGATGAAACATGGCACATTGTTTTTACTATATAGGTTATACTAGTAACCAAATTTGATGCCTGCTTTCTTAAAAAGCACACACATATTTGCTATTAAAAGCATTTTAATGAAAATTCACTACCATAACGCAATTGCTGCGTCCAGGCTTTTTTTATAATATTATTTTAACGTTATACAGTGTGTTCCCTAGTATGCATATATCTCCTGGTTCCCCCAAAAAGATCTATGAACAACAATCAATAAATAGATTGACTACAACGTCATCTCCACATCATTATTTTAGATATCACTGTGGTTCCCTGTTTCAATTAAAAAATTAAAGATAAGCTCAAAACAATGCAATCCGGATGTTATTACAAACCGTATCGAAGAGAGGACATGCATTATTTAGATAGACTATTTTGTTCCATTTAGATTATCCTATAGAAGCAATCAAACGCGGAAATTGCTTTTCGATTTAGACTATTAATCATTATAATTCAATATTCACATATCAACGCTGGTACTTAAGCCTGTATATCTATTAATTGCCTATAACTATTAATTGACCCACAGTATAATTAGCTTAATATACACAAATCATCTGATCCACCATCATAGAAGTTTACAGTTAAAATTTTATGGAGTTTAATAGGATATCGATTCGACATGGAAGACTGAAGACTGGCTATTTAAATGAAATGATGATGGGCTTGCTTTGCTTACTACCTGAGATTCTTTACTCTCTGGTCACCTTTCGACATCGGTAAGTGGGATAGGTCTATTTAGCACACGGACATCAACATCTCAACTACTAAATTATAAATCAAAAATAAATCGACTTGACTGGATTATGAATTAATTCTAATGTTTTTATAAAATGTATTTTAATAGGTTAAGCAAGTGATGATTTAATTTTAGAAACTGTTATTGATACCATTATTTATTGAACAGGAAATAAAAGTAGCTGATTAAATTTCTCTTTCTTTCTATAATTAAACTATTAATTTTATACTAATTGGGCGATGAAACAAAAACAGTTTCTGAGGTTTTATTCCACAGGTGTCCCACCGACAGCATTCCAAACATAAGATGGTCGGCACTGATACTTGATGTAAGTCAATTTTTAAATATTTAATAAACCAGATGAATGTAAGACTTACTCCATATTATTCTTATTTTGGATCGGTAGTCATGTAATAATAATGATAAGTCTGGACGCAGCAAGTGCGTTATGGTAGTGAATTTTCATAGAAATGATTTGGCACCAAACTATTTTAAATTAAAGGCTTATAGCTTTATTTCCTTTTAATATAGATATCTTAGTTGGTATGCAATTTACTTTTTATAACATAAACTTGCACAGCAACTTTGGTTGCCAAAGCTTGGTTATTTGCAGATATAAAAAAAAATCCGAAAGAAAACCCTGGTGCGAGTTCTCTGGCTAACGAACTTATCCGAGCCATGGAGGAAGATACCTGCCAAAATTTAATCAAAATCAGTGAATTATTTTTTGAGTTAGCGGTGTGACACACACACACACACACATATATATATATATATATATATATATATATATATATATATATATATATATATATATATATATATATATATATATATATATATATATATATATATATATATATATATATATTCCTCAGGGCTCGTCCGCGGCCTTGCCGCCCCGATAGCACTGCAACCTTTGGTTGATTGTGCATGGGTAACAAATAAATAAATAAATAGGGTGGTCTAGAGATTTGCATAGACGCGTGACAGATCTTATGAGCTAAATGGCCGATTATGCTCCACCGACTTCAATCTAATCTATTACCATCTTAAATGTACTAGATTTAAAGTTAATTTGAGAAATTGCTCAACTATTTTGTTGTTCAACATAATTAAATTATTTGCTAATGAATTTAATTTTGTTGGCGAAACCAGCGGTGGGTGTAATATTGTGCTTTGTTAAAAGTGTACCGGTAAAAGTTGTATGGTAAAGTTAATTTATTCGAAAGAAAGCAGGTAAAGTAAACTGTGGTTGAAACAATCAACAATCAGTCTGCAAATGAAGATATCCAGAGAGCGTATTTACTTAACACGACTTGCTTGACAATGTGCTAGTCTAAAGTCACGCTCGGGGTCAGGACTACTCCCACCTCTTACAACATGCTCATAGATGTCCAGACATAAATATTGTTTATACAAGTATCGTCAGGTTAGCTATCAGACCAACATCTTATGAAAATCAGGTCCGTTAAGCTAGATTCTAGTATTAAAATACTTAACAAACAAAAAAACCGACGTATGACAGTAAGAAGAAGTAACTGTTAAGGGCACCTACGACCAACATATAGGGCTTAAACTTTAAGGTAACTTTGCATTAGACTCAATACATTTGAAAGTCTCCTGACACCATCTTTAACAGAGTGCTGGTATTTTTACAAACATTTAAGTTGTGGACTTAACAATGCTGCGACTAATAAAAACCAGCTATATTACTATGAAAAGGGAACAGTGCAAATAGTACATTCCGCAAAATAGTTTCAAGCCAAAGCTAACAAACGCCAGTTCTAAATGAAAAGTAGCAACTAATAGTCAACCACACACAAAAATGGTTAAACATTAAACAACCACAACATTTAACATTACAAACAGATAATAAAAACAGCTAAAACACAGATGACGTAGAAATTTTTGTTCAAATTTCTAAAAAAGTATATATATATATATATATATATATATATATATATATATATATATATATATATATATATATATATATATGCATATATGTATACATGTATGTATGTATTTATGTATGCATCCACTCATCCACTCACCCACAATTATTCCTTTAATTATATATATATATATATATATATATATATATATATATATATATATATATATATATATATATATATATATATATATATATATATATATATATATATATATATTAGGCATCTGACTGTCGCGACTGCCTGACATTTTTGAATAATTAGGAATTTTTCTTATCTAGATGATGATTATTATCCCAAATATCTTGAGCAAGACATGATTTATCAATAGTGCCATATCTCAGTTGCGCTGAAAAATTATGTATTGCTCAGCATATTTGGGATAATAATCATCGTGTAGATAAAGAAAATCTCAAATTAATAAAAAGTGTCAGGTAGTCGCAACATTTAGATGCTTACGAAAGTATATATATACATATATATATATATATATATATATATATATATATATATATATATATATATATATATATATATATATATATATGTATATATACATATATATATATATATATATATATATATATATATATATATATATATATATATATATATATATATATATATATAAATGTTCAGAAAGATTTCCGCGGTCTTTAATGTGAGACATACTTGGTTCTCGGGTTGAACCGCGTTCAGAATTTATGAAAACTCGACGTTTCGGCTCCTGTTTTGGAGCCATTTTCAAGAGGTAAATGAAATATGTAAGGACACTTTAAGGCCACAATCTGCCTACTCCTTAGATCGGTGGACAAAGGTGGGTTGTGTTGTTAGCTCGATTACGGAGCCTCAATCTGCCTACTCCCCAAATCTCGCCGGAGATCATCTGTGAGGTCTCAGTGTGTTCAACCCTAGGCCTCAGAGAGGTCATCTCTAAGGAGTAGGCAGATTGAGGCCTTAGAGTGTCCTTACATATTTCCTTTACCTCTTGAAAATGGCTCCAAAACAAGAGCGAAACGTCGAGTTTTCATAAATTCTGAACGCGATTCAACCCGAGAACCAAGTATGTCTCAGCTTTTTGTAAGCAAAGTTATGTCTGTCAATAGCAGCTACATTCTTAAAATATTTTTAGTATCAGGTTGTTCCAAAAAAAGGTGGCACATCAAAGTTATGTTTTTTCTTATGGAACAGCCTATGTTTGATGGCAATTTTGAATTCTACACAAAAAATAAGATCTACTTCTATGACCTAACTGTCATAGATAGGTATAGGTAACCCTTACCTCTACCTATCTATGACGGTTTTTGAGATATTTTGTTTTTCGATAATTGTGAAAGCTTGAAAAAGTGTAGAATTCAAAATTGCCGTCGAACATAGGATGTTCCATAAGAAAAAAAACATAACTTTGATATGCCATGCCCCCCCCCCCCCATTTTTTGGAACAGCCTGTATACTAAAAATATTTTAAAATGTAGCTCCTATTGATATACATAATGTTACTTCCCGTTACCCATGAAACACCCTATATATATATATATATATATATATATATATATATATATATATATATATATATATATATATATATATATATATATATATATATATATCGTTAGAAATTTGTACAAAAATGTTTCGATGAATAGAGTTTTGTGAGTCCGGTTTTGTGTAGTCCAGTGTTCGAACTGGTATCTTTATAATAATTGTGTCCTTCTTAGAAGGAATATTTGATAACGACGCACAGTTTTACAAAACCAAGTATGCAATTTTAATTACAGGGATTTAAGACTCAATAGTGGGGGGTCTCTCTGTATACCTTCGTAGAGGACGCTGCTCGCAACTGCTTGGCAACTAACATAAATATTGGTTCTAGTTTTTATTCGCTTAGTTTATTGATCCCGCTGATGACGCTGTGTTAGCGAAACGATCGTCAGGTGTAAAAACTGTATTGTGAGGAATTGGGTTCTCCAAATGGTACTTATCAGTGCTCATCACAGGTTCAATCTTCACTCATTACATTCACTTTGCCATGACGTTGACTGTGGGAGTCGAGTCCACTGAGGAATTTCCCGTGACCACTATCTTGAATTGTGACGATTTGCTATTCGATTCAGGCAAAAAGTAGCTTCATCAAAAAAGAGATTGTTATTAAGAAAATTGGGATCTTCATCGCAGCGTAACATCGATTGTTCACAAAAATGTAAATGGCCATCTGAATCATCATCGTTTAACTTGTGTGTCAATTGCACTTTGTAAGGACGATACTTCTTTTCTTTGAATAATTTGACAAAAAATTTGACTAAAAATTGGTCCACGTTCTTATTCAAGGCTAGTTGCCTTGTAGAGTGGTGGGGACTTTCTTCAGATCCAATCTGACTTCTTCACTTACTCGAGGTCGACCTTGTCAAGGCAAATCTTTTATGGACCCCGTTTTTTAGTGAATTTTTATTTAAAAAAATTCACTAATAGAGAGGTATCGATGGTGGGACTTCGCAATTTTTTTTTTCAAATGAGCGCGAATTTGGGCCCCTAGAACCCATATCCGGGTTAATGAAACTCGGCAAGTGCCTTTCTTTTATTAATAGCTTGGATGAGTTCGTTAGCGAAGAAAATCGGCCAAGGTTTTCCGGAAAAATTTTCTTTCGAAAAAAAAATTTTTCTCCGAAAATAACAAAGCTATTTCGATGAAATTTGATGTACATGTGACCTAAATATGTACCAAAATTCAGTTTTCTAGGTTTACAGAAAATTGAGCTATTAAAATTTGAAACATTTATTAGTGAATTTTCTTAAAAAAAATTCACTAATGAGGAGATCCCGACTTTTGAATTTTGAAAAAATTTCTTCAAATGAGCGCTAATTAGGCCCCCCAGAAAACATATCCGGGGTCAGTTTCAATTTTTATATGTTTATATATATATATATATATATATATATATATATATATATATATATATATATATATATATATATATATATTTATATATATATATATATTTATATATATATATTTATATATATATATATATATATATATATATATATATATATATATATATATATATATATTTATATATATATATATATGTATCACACCGATAACTCAAAAAGTAATGGGCCGATTTTGATCAAATTTGGTAAAAAAATTCCTTTTGCAAATGGCTTGGATGAGTTCGTTAGTCAGGAAAATCTGCCCAGGTTTTCCCGGAAAATTTTGTGTTTTCTTTTGAAAAAAATTTATATCTCCGGAATTAACAAAGTAAGGGCAACCAAATTTTATACGCAGGTTTACATCCTTATAGATAAGTTACTTACCAAAATTTAGCTATGTAGGTCAAAAGACAAAAAAGTTATAGGCATTTAAAGAAAAATAAATTGAGGTTTTCCTCAAAACGTCAAATTGGCGATTTAAAATGTCAAAATTGGCAACATTTAGGCAAATAACTTAAATCTAATACGGGCTATAGAAATAAAATGTCTCAAGAAGGATGTTTTACAAACCCTAAAGTCTTAGTTTCAACCGTCATTGTCCTTCATTTAACTAAAATATTTGCAGAAAATTGATTTCAAATAGACCCTTTCTCTGATGCGTGGCAGTAGTCTTAGCTATAGAGTTTATCGTTTAATGGTATATAATTTTTGTCGAATTTCCGTAAAAAATCAATAAAGCTCAATATATCCGTTATTATATAAGATATGAAGAAAATTTGTATATATTAATTATAGGGTGTCTTGAGCTACATCTTAAAATAATATTTCTACAATTACAGGGTGGCCCACAAGTCGTTGGTGATACAAATTTCCTTTTTTTTTTAATCAAACACGCCTTATGTTATTGCATTTTTGCATTTTCCATCGAAATATAATGCATGTTTGTACGAAAAGAAATTCTGGACGCAGCAAGTGCGTTATGGTAGCGAATTTTGATCAAATGTTTCATATTTGAACAGCTCAATTTGCTATTAACCTATAAGGTTGACCAAGAAACGTGTTTTTTCGGGAACATTTTAAGTTAACTTTTGGAAATTTTTGTACATTTTCACACAATAAAGTTATTTTAATGGAACATGGCACATTGTTTTTACTATATAGGTTATACTAGTAGCCAAATTTGATGCCTGCTTTCTTAAAAAAAAACACATATTTGTTATTAAAAAGATTTTTATGAAAATTCACTACCATAACGCACTTGCTGCGTCCAGAATTTTTTTAATATCACCGCGTTTCATTGACAATGGCAAACCTGGCTTATATGAGATCTAGTATGTCTGAGCGTTGCTTGGCAACGGAACATTTGATATTATTGCGCAGGTCTGTTACACGCTCTAACTGACGTTTATCGTATGGTATTAGATTGTTTTATCTGTTTCAGTTGACACATTATTTGTGTTATTTGGTAATTTTTATATACAAGTGCAAATTATTCCTTTATGATTTTATTAATGTTAGTGGGTGGACTAAAAAGTGTTTGTTATGTTTTATCAACACATATAAAGGATCGAAGTTTTAAAAAAGGGCTGATATGCAACACGTTAGTAATTTTCTATCTGATGCTTTGGCGGTAGTTTTAGTTAAGTTTATGGTTTAACGGTCCATAATTTTTAGCTAATTTTCGTAAAAAAAATTCGTCAATGAGGAGACCGCGACTTTAGAATTTTAAAAAGATTTCTTCAAATGAGCGCAAACCAGGCCGCCTGGAATCCATTTACGTTCAGTTTTGATCTGTTTACAGATATATAGGGTGACGCATTTCTACGGTAAAGCTCAATATAATTATTATTATACAAGAGACGAGAAAAAATTGTATCAGTTAATTATAGGGTGTCTTGAGCTGCATCTTATAAAATTATTTTGACAATCACAGGCTGGCCCATAAGTCGTTGGTGATCCCTACAGTTTTTTTTCGAACAGCCTTATTTTATTGCATTTTTTTATCGAAATATGTTTGTAAGAAAAAAATCAAGACGCAGTAAGTGCGTTTTGGTAGCAAATTTTCATTAAATGCTTCAAATTTCAATAACTCAATTTGCTATTAACCTTTGTTGGCTAGGAAACCAACATTTAAAGTTTATTGTCGGAAAATTTTTGTACATTTTCAACCAATAAGTTATTTTGATAAAATATGGCACATTGTTTCTACTATATAGGTTATACCGGTAACCAAATTGATGACTGCTTGCATTAAAAAGACATATTTGCTATTCAAAGCATTTTTATAAAAATTCACTACCATAACGCACTTGCTGCGTCCAGACTTTTTTTTAATTTGGCAACCAATTTACTTACTGTAGATCTTGCATTTGGCGGCCTATCAGGATGTTGGTTAAATAACTCGCATGCTTTCTGATAACTTCTAAGCCTGTTGCTATATATAATCATCGTTAATATCTCTATTGCTTATCTTTAGGTTAAACGTGCCATTTTGGTCAAATTTTAATTAGAATTGTTTACTTTTAGCACTTTTACATTTACCACTAAGACTATTAATTTATTTAAACGCTAGGTAATAATTGAAATTAATTCATGATTTAACATTATTGTCTTTATTCATTGAATTGCATATCCATACTGCGATAAAAGTCCGATAACTAAATACTGATAAAAGCAAATAAACAATAAATTATCACAACGAGTGTTGTTAAAAATTGATTTTGACTTTTTGTTCCACCCGTCAAATAGTTACATGACAACGTATCAAAAATCACAAAATCAATTCTTCATTACTTTAGAATAGTGGAGGAAAACCTCATTATTCTAAATTCTATCCTAAATAAAAACGGTGAAAAATATGTCTAATTTCTTGTTAAATTTGCGTTTCCATTTTTTGAAGTAAATGATGCAGTTTTTTCAAAAAAAAAAACCTTTAATGTCAGGTACCAATTTTTCATCACTTAAGTAGTAAATAGGTCTATGTAAAAACAGCAAAAAATTATGGTTGTCATTAAAAAAAATATGATCACTTCATCATTCAGAAATAGCTGACGACATAAATGTAATTTTTACGTCATAAGTTAGCAATTGAAACGATAAAATTGACCTGTCCGAGCGTTTTTCTTGAAAAAATTAAATAACGCATTTATGAATGATGTTCAAAACTTTATCATCACACTGTATATATACATTCTACCTCTAAAAGAAATTGCTGTTTACCCTGGTATTTACTTATTATGCAATGGATTCATAAAATATTATATGATCTTTATTTAATCCTCTTACTAGCAAAACGAATATCCACGATACCTAACACAAGTACTACCATTATAATAATAAATTGTGTGTGAGGAGTCAATAATTATAATGATTATGCATGAAGCCTTATTTGGCAGCGTGCTGGACTTGCAGAGATGAATTAAACAACGTATTAAGACATGTAGCACATCTCTGACTTTAATCCAATAAAATCCTCGCATAGAGTGTGTGGTAATGGTAATGGAGAATCGTGTGCCGCGTGATTTACGGAGGCATAATCACATTTAATCGCGTTAAGAAGACTTATTTCTTCGTGACGAACATTCGTCATAAGATGGTGTATATCCAAGATGTGGCAACACTGTTAGAAAATGCAGGGTGAATGTTAGCGAATATCCATAAATAAAAATTATTTTCATAAAAGATTTCTACGTGGATACTTTACAATTTTATTCTTAGAATAGTCCCTACAGTAGTATAGGGGATAGTAGTGCCGTATCGTTATATTCAAGTTTTGTGAGCACATAGTACGCTTAATTCCAACACAAATAAAAATTCTGGACGCAGCAAGTGCGTTATGGTAGTGAATTTTCATAAAAATCTTTTTAATAACAAATATGTGTGTTTTTTTAAGAAAGCAGGCATCAATATATATATATATATATATATATATATATATATATATATATATATATATATATATATATATATATATACAGGGTCGCTGATAAGTCTGGAAACGGTCGATTATCCGGGAAAATATACAAGGTGTCGAAAAAAGTTTTATACAAAAGTTTTTGGGTTCTTCAATGTCTACTAGGCGGTGATAATTTCATTTATACAGGGTTGGTCATACAGGCGTGGCACACCAATATTAATTTTTTTTTAATGGAACACCCTATATATTATTCGATATTTCAATCCTTCTCTTAATTTTGAGCAACATTTATCAGAAGCATGATGTACATAAACTCAATCGTTTCCGGGTAAAAAAATAAATAAAAATAAACGCTATTGTTTTTAAAATCTATTGGATGAAGAACAAAAATAAATGAAAAGTAGAATATCTCTTGAAAACAATCTGTGAGTGTGAAAAGAACCGGTTGCGATGTTTTTAACATTGTTTGAAATCCTATTTTATAAGATGTTCAAAGTGTTCTCCATTGACCTCCTGACAATAATGAATTCGCTTAACAAAACATTGCACTGCATTTACAAGAGCGTTTTGAGGAATGTTATTAATTTCATGCACAATCCTTGCTTGCAACTCTTCAATATTCTGCGGTCTATTTTGGTAAATTAAATTTTTTACATGACCCCACAAAAAAAAGTCAAGCGGCGTCATGTCGGGAGACCTAGCTGGCCATTCAATAGTTCCCCTGCGCCCTATCCATCTGCCAGGAAAGGTTTGATTCAGATATTCCCGTACCTCAATTCCAAAATGAGGGGGTGCCCCATCCTGCTGAAACCATATTTCTTCCGCTGGTAGATTTGGGTCGTTATTGTTCGGAAATAATCGACTAACGTCTGGAACAATTGATTCTTGCAAAAGTGTCAAATATCGAGCAGAGTTCAAATTACCGTGTATAAAATAAGGTCCTATGATATGTCCACCAATAATAGCACACCAAACATTTACTTTTTGCGGTCTTTGGGTGTGAATTTGTTCCATCCAATGTGGGTTTTCGTCTGACCAGTACCTACAGTTGTGTCGGTTGACTTGTCCATTCAAACAAAATGTAGATTCGTCGGAAAACAAAATGTGGTTGGCAAAGTTAAAATTTTGGCGTAACTTCTCCATAATAAGTTCACAGAACTCGATTCTGCGATCAAAATCGTCTTCACTCAGTTCTTGCAATAAATGAATTTTATATGGACGGAACTTTTCCCGCTTCGTAATCTTTTGAATTGAATATCGACTCATATTGTGATTTAAAGCCAATTGCTGTGCCGAAGTTTTCGGATTTTCCACCACATCCAATATTACATTCAAAGAATTTTCTTCATTTGTAACGGTTACTGGCCTTCCAGTTCTAGGTTTATCCTTGATACCGCCAGTTTCGTGAAAACGATGCAAAGTTTTCGAAACTGTGGATTTGGAGATCGATTCCCGCTCAGGATGCAACTCATTGAACATAATCACCACTTGAGCAAAACTTCGTGTTCTATCACCGTACCCTATCATTATTAAAATTTCGATACGTTCGGTTTCACTTAAACTTGCCATTTTGCACAAAAACTGTTGACACTAAATTACTAATGTTTCAAAACTGTTGACACTGAATGAATGTTTGACATTCGTTGTCCTGGAAACATTTTAAAACAAAAGAATAATACTGCGTTTCTTATGGGCATCTTATCTTATCTTGGGATTCCAAACAATGTTAAAAACATCGCAACCGGTTCTTTTCACACTCACAGATTGTTTTCAAGAGATATTCTACTTTTCATTTATTTTTGTTCTTCATCCAATAGATTTTAAAAACAGTAGCGTTTATTTTTATTTATTTTTTTACCCGGAAACGATTGAGTTTAGGTACATTACGCTTCTCATAAATGTTGCTCAAAATTAAGAGAAGGATTGAAATATCGAATAATATATAGGGTGTTCCATTAAAAAAAAATTAATATTGGTGTGCCACGCCTGTATGACCAACCCTGTATAAATAAAATTATCACCGCCTAGTAGACATTGAAGAACCCAAAAACTTTTGTATAAAACTTTTTTCGACACCTTGTATATTTTCCCGGATAATCGACCGTTTCCAGACTTATCAGCGACCCTGTATATATATAGTAAAAACAATGTGCCATGTTCCATTAAAATAACTTTATTGTGTGAAAATGTGCAAAAATTTCCAAAAGTAAACTTAAAATGTTCCCGAAAAAACACGTTTCTTGGTCAACCTTATAGGTTAATAGCAAATTGAGCTGTTCAAATATGAAACATTTGATCAAAATTCGCTACCATAACGCACTTGCTGCGTCCAGAATTTATTTTCTTACAAACATGCATTATATTTCGATGGAAAATGCAAAAATGCAATAACATAAGGCGTGTTTGATTAAAAAAAGGAAATTTGTATCACCAACGACTTATGGCCCACCCTGTGATTGCAGAAATATTATTGTAAGATGTAGCTCAAGACACCCTATAATTGATATATACAAATTTTCTTATATATATATATATATATATATATATATATATATATATATATATATATATATATATATATATATATATATATATATATATATATCTTATATAATAACGGATATATTGAGCTTTATTAATTTTTTACGAAAAATCGACAAAAATTATATACCATTAAATGATAAACTCTATAGCTAAGACTACTGCCAAGCATCAGAGAAAGGGTCTATTTAAAATGAATTTTCTGCAAATATTTTAGTAAAATGAAGGACAATGACGGTTGAAACTAAGACTTTAGGGTTTAAACATCCTTCTTGAGACATTTTATTTCTATAGCCCGTATTAGATTTAAGTTATTTGCCTAAATATTGCCAATTTTGACATTTTAAATCGCCATTTTGACGTTTTGAGGAAAACCCCAATTTTTTTAAATGCCTATAACTTTTTTGTCTTTTGACCTACATAGCTAAATTTTGGTAGGTAACTTACCTATAAGGATGTAAACCTGCGTACCAAATTTGGTTGCCCTTACTTTGTTAATTCCGGAGATATAAATTTTTTTTGAAAGAAAATCACAAAATTTTCCGGGAAAACCTGGGCAGATTTTCCTGACTAACGAACTCATCCAAGCCATTTGCAAAAGGAATTTTTTCACCAAATTTGATCAAAATCGGCCCATTATTTTTTGAGTTATCGGTGTGATACACATATATATATATATATATATATATATATATATATATATATATATATATATATATATATATATATATATATATATATATATATATATATATATATAAACATATAAAAATTGAAACTGACCCCGGATATGTTTTCTGGGGGGCCTAATTAGCGCTCATTTGAAGAAATTTTTTCAAAATTCAAAAGTCGAGATCTCCTCATTAGTGAATAGTGAATTTTTTTAAAGAAAATTCACTTAAACACAAAACTGGTAGTTCGATTTTTTCCTTCCGAAGTTACAAACCTAACAAATATAAGATATAAATTCTAAAGCCACATACAAACTAATATTATTTCAGCAGAATTACTTAATGCTTTTGCGACAGCTTATTATCACCATGGCTACGTCAATTTCACAACGAAAAAAGTCTGGACGCAGCAAGTGCGTTTTGGAAGTGATTTTTCATAAAACTGTTTTTATTAGCAAATATGTCACTCTAATGCAAGCAGGCATCAGTCTGGTGACCGGTATAGCCTATATAGTAGAAACAATGTACTATATTTTATCAAAATTACTTATTGTTTGAAAATATACAAAAAGTTTCCGAAAACAAGCTTAAAATGTTTCCGAGAAAACTGGTTTCCTAGCCAACAAACCTTAGGTTAATAGCAAATTTGAGTTATTGAATTTTGAAGGATTTAATGAAAATTCGCTACCAAAATGCACTTACTGCCTCTCGAATATGTTCTTACAAACATGCATCATATTTCGATAAAAAATGCAAAAATGTAGGGATCACCAACGACTTATGGACCACCCGGTGATTTTGAAAATATTTTGATAAGATGCAGCTTAAGACACCTTATAATTAACGTATACAGTATGTGAAAACTGGAACCTGTGATGAGCACTAATAAGTACACTTGGAGAACCCAAATCACCACAACACATATTTTAGAGACTTTACGATCGTTTCGTTGACCATGTCAACATCTTCAGAGGGAGAAAAATTCTAGAATTAAACTACTAACTACCGAACTAGTCCGAAGTAAAATTGTCGTCGAACCCCATCGTTTGTTTATTGTGTAGTGAAACTACGAGGTCGAAGACCTGTTTTAATCTCCTGGTCGACAAATTTATGAGCCCTTATCTAATATAAGGATAATAGGCTTAAAAGGAACGGTACCGAGTTATTTAAGGAATCTGCACGTTTCCTTTCGATCTAGAAATTTACTATGTGGATATTGGAGCAAGCCGACAACCACATTTAGCGAGACAAACACAATAACCTCTGCTCATCTTTTTTATATAGAAAAATAAACCCGGGTGTTTGGCTCACATTGTTAACTCAAACAAAGGATAAATAATTCAACTAAAATACTACATAAAAATATATTTATATTGATTTTAATTCTTCGTAAACAATATTTATATTGGCTTCATAGATACACAGAAAACGAAAGAGTCTTTAAGTCGAGACAAGCGTAGAGATTAGTATATGTATAGACTGGCCGAGTTATTGACCGTAATTTATTATTTTACCAGATAAATTAGGAGTGTTTAAGTGGTCAAATGCAAACTGAAAATAAATACCACATAGTAAATTTCTAGAGATCTGTGTTTATAAGTATATATATATATATATATATATATATATATATATATATATATATATATATATATATATATATATATATATATATATATATAGTGGCTTGGATAAGTTGGTTATTCAGGAAAATCGGCCCAGGTTTCCCGGAAAATGTTGTGTTTTCTTTCGAAAAAAATTATATCTTTGGAAATAAAAAGGTAAGAGCAACCAAGTTTATATCATTATAGGTACATTACACACCAAAATTTAGCTCTGTAGGTTAAAATATAAAAAATTATAGGCATTTAAAGAAAAATAAATTGGGGTTTTCCTCAAAACGTCAAAGTCGCGATTTAAAACGTCAAAATGGGCAACATTTAGGCAACGAACCTGAACCTAGTACGAGCTGTGGAAAGAAAATGCCTCAAGAAGAATGTTTTACACAGCCTGAAGTCTTAGCTTCAACCGTCATTGTCCCTCATTTTACTAAAATATTTCCAGAAAACTTATTTCAAATAGACCCTTTCTCTGATGCTTTGGCAGTAGTCTTAGCTATAGAGTTTATCGGTTTAATGGTATATAATTTTTTTCGAACGTTCGTAAAAAATCAATAAAGCTCAATATCTCCGTTATTCTACAAGATACGAAAAAAAATTGTATACATTAATTATAGGGTGTCTTAAGCTACATCGTAAAAAAATATTTCTACAATCACAGGTGGGCCCAGAAGTCGTTGGTGATACAAATGTTCTTTTTTTTAATCGCCTTATGCTATTGCATTTTTGCATGTACCATCAAAATATAATGCTTGTTTGTAAGAAAAGAAATTCGGGACGCAGCAAGTGTGTTATGGTAGCGAATTTTCATTAAATCCTTCAAATTCAAATAGCTCAATTTGCTATTAACCTATAAGGTTGACCAAGAAATTTTTCGGAAACCCTTTGTTTACTTTCGGAAATTTGTCTACATTTTCAAACAATAAAGTTATTTTGATGAAACATGGCACATTGTTTCTACTATATATAGGTTATACTGGTAACCAAATTTGATGCCTGTTTTCTTTAAAAAAACACATATTTGCTATTAAAAACATTTTTATGGCAATTCACTACCATAACGCACTTGCTGCGTCCAGACTTTTTACAAGTTTAATTTACAAAGTTTTTAGTCTCTCTGAAACGTTCTCAGTTACATAAATGCTCTTAAAACAGAATTGGCAAACAAAGAACATAAACCTAGTTCTCTGTATGCAATCAACAATCAACAGCTGATCAGCAACAGCTCTCGGACTTAGTGAAGGCAAATTGTTTTTATAGCCTACGCCAAGTGGCAATGCTGATTGTTGTTTCCATGGCACGTGTAAAGGTGAAACCGGCCGGCATGACGTGTAATTAACTTTACGTCATTCAGGGACGAATTTGCACAATACGTCAAAGGAATTTATCACAAAGCAATTCGCATTCGATCAAAGATTACTGCAGCGAGTGCATTGTGTGGCTTTTCATATTAACATATAATTTCTTTTGAATGCAGTTCAACGAAATAGTAATTGCCTTGGTTAAATTGAAACAGTATTTGCCATTCTAAATAAGTTAACGAAATTAATTTGTTATGCTTAAATCATGTAACAGTTGACAAAATTTTCTTGTGAAGGAGTGTGCCATTGTGTTTGTTCAACATTTAACAATACCTTTTAATAAAGGGTGGGCCATTTAAGATTTGGAATTTGAATCGGCTATAAAAAAGAAACTAATGAATATTTTTTTAAAGTTACAAGTTTACTAGAAAGATTAAACCTTTCCATTTAGGAATGGAAGACAACATCATTCAAATGACTGCCACGGCTAGCCCTACAATACCCCATTCGATCAGTTTAATTTTTCAGTAAATTTTCGATTGTTTGGGCCTCTATTTCGTCAATGGCACCTTCGATTTCATGTTTCAAGTCGTCAATCGTCTCTGGATGGTTAGCGTAACACTTGTCCTTAACGGCTCCCCACAAAAAGGTCCAACGGAGTCAAATCGCAGCTTCGAGGTGGACAATTGACATCAGCATTTCGGCTGATTATGCGATTTTCGAAAACAGTGCGCAAAAGATCGATTGTTACGTTGGGTGTATGGCACGTTGCGCGGTCCTGTTGAAACTAAATGTCGTCTATGCCATATTCTTAAATTTTGGGAAACAATAAAATCTCTTAGCATAGCGCAGTAGCGATCACCATTCACCGTAACGGCGTTTCCTTGCTCATTTTCGAAGAAAAATGGTCCAATAATGCCGCCAGACCAAAATCCGCACCAGACAGTCAATCGTTGTGGATGCGTTGGTTTCTCCACGATGACGTGTGGATTTTCTGAGCCCCAGATACGACAAATTTGCTTATTGACGTATCCTCCGAGGTAGAAATGAGCTTCATCTGAAAAGATTATTTTTCGGTAAAAATGCTCATCTTCGATCAAGCGGTCTTCGGCCCATTGAGCAAACCGAAAACGCATCTCATGGTCATGCGGCTTCAGCTCTTGCACTAATTGAACTTTGTACGCATTCATACCGAGATCTTTATGTAACAGTCTTCTCAAAGAAGTGCGTGAAATGTTCAATTCTTGAGAACGATGACGAGTTGATGTTGATGGTTGTTCACGCACGCTCTGAGCAACAGCAGCGATGTTTTCGGTTGAGCGCACTGGACAAGTACGTACACGGGTTGTTTTATCCAACATCGATCCAGTTTCACGAACTCGATTCACAAATTGATCCACAAACTGCGTTTTTGGCACATCCTTTTTGTCAATTTTTTTTATAAATTTCTTACAGTTTGAGTAAAAGACTCACCACTTTGGATATAAGTTTTTAATATTTCCCAATTTTCTTCAAGCGAAAAGCGACCCATTTCATAAATGTCAAACATAAAACTCACTTTCTGTCACATCGGAAATGTCATCAAACCTTCCAACTTCAAAATAACCTATAGTTCCAATTCCAATCGTTAGATGGCCCACCCGTTATATCTATGAAGTACGCTAAGTTTCTGAATGTTGGAAAAAACCGAATCAATTTCAGTTCCCAAAAGGACAGATAGGTTAGGTTACATTGTGACCCCAAGGTCTATTGTGCTTCACACCTAATTGTCTTATATTCCACCCAACAAGTTCAGCCTCTTACAGAGGTCGATAATTTTCGTGCGCGAAAATTGATCCAAATCTTCTGTTGCAAATTGTGTCTTGCCAAAGAGCAGGTATCTTGTCCTGTCCGCACCCGGACAGGTACGTAGCCTGTGCTCTGCTGTTTCGTCACTCTCCATACAAAGTCGGCGCTTGGTTTCTTGTCCAAATCCAATTATATGCATGCGGCGACCTGTATACAGGCCGACCAGAGTTCTCAGTTGTTACCTGTTTAGCTCTTAAAGATTTTTAGCCCCTAATTCTGAAAGGCCATTTAGGAAGGCCTTAGAGTGTGCAAATTTTGGCAGACTTTGCCATTGTTGGGTGGCATTTCCATCGGCCCAGGTCTTTAAGGTGCATTTTTCTGTGCATGAAGATATCCCTAGTACAGGTCCTGGTCCGACTAAGTCCTCCTGGGCAAACTCCCCTGGCATCACGCGCTATACTTACTTCAGAGCGACATGGTATCTAGCAACACCTGCCCAGTTCGTTGAGGGCAGACTTGCAGCTCCATACCGTTTTTAAACTGCAATGTTAGGAACCAAGTAAACCAAATGCCTTTATAGCAGCTTAGCTATCTGAAAATATTTTTATCGGTTTGTGTGTGCAGTGGTTTTGTATATTCTCCCTCGCACACAACTCGATGAAAGGACAGTCAGCTGTTAAAAATTGTAGGAAAATGGTTATTATGGATAAAAAAAAATCAAATCTTTATAGATCATCCCTAATGATATTATTCAGTTTAATATTAAACTCTTAAGTATTGCAGCTTAACATGGCTCTGTAAGTGACCGTACAACAGTTTCCAATCTGGTATGCATCACGGAGTATACAGGATGCTTGGTTCAACGATGCTGACACGTAACCCAAAAAGACTGGACGTAGCAAGTGCGTTATGGACCCCAACAGCCGCCATAGAGGTGTTGCTGGATCTGCCCCCCCCTCACTTAGATGTCATGGGGGAGGCCAGGCTAGGACTATACAGACTAGCCTGCAATGGTAGACTGAAGATCAACCCAGGCTGCAGGGGCCACTGCAAAATTCAAGAGATCGTGAAGAAGCCATGCTTGAAATGAGGTCAGAATCTGCAGGGAAAACAATTTTACAGTGGAAATCCCCGACCGCTATGCATAGCGGGAGGGGACGCCGGGCTTATCACGGGACGCGCTCGTCTGGTTCACCGACGGATCCGCCGGGGGGCGTGGGATGGGGGAGGTGTCAATTAGGAAGGACCGAGGGCAAGTCATAGTATTTCCCTTGGAGTACATACAACGGACTTTCAGGCGAAATGTACATCATCCTGCACTGTGTGCGGGAGAACAAGAGGAGGGGCTACACCAACAGCGGATCCTCATAGCCACAGACAGCCAGGCAGCCCTTATCGCTCTAAGTAGCCCACGGGTAAATTTCAGGCTGGTAAGTGAGTGCTGAGACAAGACGAGCGACCTGGCTAAGTAGAATGAGGTCACCCTCACCGGGGTGCCGGGTCACTCGGAGGTCAAAGGCAATGAGGAAGCTGGCAGTATCGCGAAGAGAGGGTCAGCAGAACCATTTATGGGACCAGAACCGGTCCTGGGCGTGACGAAGAGCACTGCCAGGTGATCCATTAAGCCCTGGGGTCAGAAATGAACATAAGGTGTACTAGGCAGACTGTCCAGGGCTCAGACATGGGAAGTCAGTAATTGAGGAACCCAGTTCAAAAAGAGCTCCACGGCTAAACCTTAGCAGAGGACAGCTCAGAAACCTAACAGGACTCTTGACGGGACACATGGCCGTCAAGAAACACCTGCATAAAATGGGGCGGTTCGGGGGGGACCTGGCACGCAGACTCTGCGGCGAGGGGGAGGAATCAGCCCAGCACATCTTGTGCGGGTGTAAAGGTCTGGACCGCAAAAGATAACTGATCTACGGTCATCCTAAACCGGAGACAGACCCTACCAATTGCTGTGCAGACTAGTCCAAGACAGTGATTTTTGAATGCGTGGAGTAGAAAAAACAAAGGGCATGCACAATAAGCCAAAGGCTGCGGTGCTATCGGGGCACAAAGACGCGGACGAACCCTGAGAAAAAAAGTGCGTTATCGTAGTGAATTTTCATTTAAATGTTTTTAATGGCATATATGTCTTTTTTATATAAAATGCATGGGATTTGGTATAACCTACATATAGTAGAAACAATATAACTTATTTCATCAAAATAACTTTATTGTTTGAAAAAGTACAATAATTTTCCGAAAATAAACTTAAAATCTTCCCGAAAAAACTGAACCACTTCAAGCTATTTACACACACGCTAAAATATAATTATCCACAAAAAGCTTTTTGACAAACATTTAAAAAAATGTTTGCCTGAAAATTTGCACACAATTTCTTTAACTAAAATTTACATTTTTCTTTACAAAAATTGTTTAAGTAACGTTCAAAATGTCTTTATTTCTGACAACTGATAAATAAAGACCCTTTAGAATTTTATGTCCATAGAAAGAAAACCACCACTCTAAGCTACATTCCAAATGACTCACATCATACGTACGCACAAAAATGGCCAGTCTGAATTTTTTAGTAACCAGGTTCATTAATTTTTCTTTAAGTAAAAGTAGATATACCAAAGAATAAAAGTATATTAAGAACGTGGCCCAATATAATGGATACACTGCTTGCCTAGTGGAGAAATTAATTAACAAACAGAAAACAAAGAAAACGTTAGCGGAATCAACGATTTTTAGAACAGAGAAAGCAGAAAAAAGGCGTTTGCTTACCATTTGAAATCACGAGAGGGTCTAGATAGCATTTTTAAAAAAGCCAATTTGCAACCAACATTTTCGACAAAAAATACTTTAAAAAACTTGCTAGGTAACCCAAAAGACAAGGATAGTACAGCCAAAATGTCGGGAATTTGTGAAATAAGTTGTAAATATTGTAATCTTAAATACGTCGGACAAACAAAAATATCTATTGGAATTAGATTCCAAAAACATTTGGCAAAATTAAGATACGGTACTATAGATAGGTCTTGTGTCGCCTGACATATTTGAGAAAATAATCAACACGATAATGAGGAGAATCGAAAATTAATTTAAGATGTTAGACAACCAGGAGAGTTAAACGCCTTCGAAAGTATATATATATATATATATATATATATATATATATATATATATATATATATATATATATATATATATATATATATATATATATATATATGCAGACAGCTGTTAAAAATTGTAGGAAAATGGTTATTATGGATAAAAAAAAATCAAATCTTTATAGATCATCCCTAATGATATTATTCAGTTTAATATTAAACTCTTAAGTATTGCAGCTTAACATGGCTCTGTAAGTGACCGTACAACAGTTTCCAATCTGGTATGCATCACGGAGTATACAGGATGCTTGGTTCAACGATGCTGACACGTAACCCAAAAAGACTGGACGTAGCAAGTGCGTTATGGACCCCAACAGCCGCCATAGAGGTGTTGCTGGATCTGCCCCCCCCTCACTTAGATGTCATGGGGGAGGCCAGGCTAGGACTATACAGACTAGCCTGCAATGGTAGACTGAAGATCAACCCAGGCTGCAGGGGCCACTGCAAAATTCAAGAGATCGTGAAGAAGCCATGCTTGAAATGAGGTCAGAATCTGCAGGGAAAACAATTTTACAGTGGAAATCCCCGACCGCTATGCATAGCGGGAGGGGACGCCGGGCTTATCACGGGACGCGCTCGTCTGGTTCACCGACGGATCCGCCGGGGGGCGTGGGATGGGGGAGGTGTCAATTAGGAAGGACCGAGGGCAAGTCATAGTATTTCCCTTGGAGTACATACAACGGACTTTCAGGCGAAATGTACATCATCCTGCACTGTGTGCGGGAGAACAAGAGGAGGGGCTACACCAACAGCGGATCCTCATAGCCACAGACAGCCAGGCAGCCCTTATCGCTCTAAGTAGCCCACGGGTAAATTTCAGGCTGGTAAGTGAGTGCTGAGACAAGACGAGCGACCTGGCTAAGTAGAATGAGGTCACCCTCACCGGGGTGCCGGGTCACTCGGAGGTCAAAGGCAATGAGGAAGCTGGCAGTATCGCGAAGAGAGGGTCAGCAGAACCATTTATGGGACCAGAACCGGTCCTGGGCGTGACGAAGAGCACTGCCAGGTGATCCATTAAGCCCTGGGGTCAGAAATGAACATAAGGTGTACTAGGCAGACTGTCCAGGGCTCAGACATGGGAAGTCAGTAATTGAGGAACCCAGTTCAAAAAGAGCTCCACGGCTAAACCTTAGCAGAGGACAGCTCAGAAACCTAACAGGACTCTTGACGGGACACATGGCCGTCAAGAAACACCTGCATAAAATGGGGCGGTTCGGGGGGGACCTGGCACGCAGACTCTGCGGCGAGGGGGAGGAATCAGCCCAGCACATCTTGTGCGGGTGTAAAGGTCTGGACCGCAAAAGATAACTGATCTACGGTCATCCTAAACCGGAGACAGACCCTACCAATTGCTGTGCAGACTAGTCCAAGACAGTGATTTTTGAATGCGTGGAGTAGAAAAAACAAAGGGCATGCACAATAAGCCAAAGGCTGCGGTGCTATCGGGGCACAAAGACGCGGACGAACCCTGAGAAAAAAAGTGCGTTATCGTAGTGAATTTTCATTTAAATGTTTTTAATGGCATATATGTCTTTTTTATATAAAATGCATGGGATTTGGTATAACCTACATATAGTAGAAACAATATAACTTATTTCATCAAAATAACTTTATTGTTTGAAAAAGTACAATAATTTTCCGAAAATAAACTTAAAATCTTCCCGAAAAAACTGAACCACTTCAAGCTATTTACACACACGCTAAAATATAATTATCCACAAAAAGCTTTTTGACAAACATTTAAAAAAATGTTTGCCTGAAAATTTGCACACAATTTCTTTAACTAAAATTTACATTTTTCTTTACAAAAATTGTTTAAGTAACGTTCAAAATGTCTTTATTTCTGACAACTGATAAATAAAGACCCTTTAGAATTTTATGTCCATAGAAAGAAAACCACCACTCTAAGCTACATTCCAAATGACTCACATCATACGTACGCACAAAAATGGCCAGTCTGAATTTTTTAGTAACCAGGTTCATTAATTTTTCTTTAAGTAAAAGTAGATATACCAAAGAATAAAAGTATATTAAGAACGTGGCCCAATATAATGGATACACTGCTTGCCTAGTGGAGAAATTAATTAACAAACAGAAAACAAAGAAAACGTTAGCGGAATCAACGATTTTTAGAACAGAGAAAGCAGAAAAAAGGCGTTTGCTTACCATTTGAAATCACGAGAGGGTCTAGATAGCATTTTTAAAAAAGCCAATTTGCAACCAACATTTTCGACAAAAAATACTTTAAAAAACTTGCTAGGTAACCCAAAAGACAAGGATAGTACAGCCAAAATGTCGGGAATTTGTGAAATAAGTTGTAAATATTGTAATCTTAAATACGTCGGACAAACAAAAATATCTATTGGAATTAGATTCCAAAAACATTTGGCAAAATTAAGATACGGTTCTATAGATAGGTCTTGTGTCGCCTGACATATTTGAGAAAATAATCAACACGATAATGAGGAGAATCGAAAATTAATTTAAGATGTTAGACAACCAGGAGAGTTAAACGCCTTCGAAAGTATATATATATATATATATATATATATATATATATATATATATATATATATATATATATATATATATTGTTAAATATAGTAATAATAAGAAGTGTATGAATCTCGCTCCGCCGCCCATGGGCAATCATCTGATAGATTACTTGACAAAATAAATACCGGCATAAGCACGTCCGATAGATAATAAAAGAATACAGACAATTCCGGCAAACGAAATATGTTACTTTTTGGTGTGGTTGAACATTCCTAAATCGTTAGTGATCGACTACCTGCAGAAGAATATAAATAGAGATGTGGATATAAGATATTTAGAATTATTCATCCTCTATTGACGCTAACTTGGTTAGTGAAACGATCGTCAGGTTTTTTAAATGTGTTGTAGTAATGTTGGTTCTCCAAGTGGGCTTATCAGTGCTCATCACAGTCTCCACTCTTCACTTAGTTTATTTATACAGCTTTTATTAATATCGTTTTAGTGAATTTTCTTAAAAAAGCCCCTTTTCAATTTTTAGATGTCTATATATATATATATATATATATATATATATATATATATATATATATATATATATATATATATATATATATATATAT